>BSQZ01000107.1:0-317500 GCA_033239005.1 Lamellibrachia satsuma
CTACTACTACTACTACTACTACTACTACTACTACTACTACTACAGTGATGCAAATAAAATATGCAAAGTATGCATTAAGCAAACATACTAAAAGTCGGTAAAAGCAGAGGTAAGGTAACTAACATAAATTCCATGAGACACACCACCGTCCTCTTGAAAATAAAATATCTGTCACTTGAATTGTCATTGTAGATTATTTTTTATGTAGAAATTTATTATTTTTGATGAACATTTGTTCGAAGCGTGTTTTCGCTAAACGACGCCAAATCTCAACGACTGTAGGAACAGCTACAGAGTGGATACTCAGAACTGGACAAATAAGTCAAAAGGAAGACGAGAGCAGATAAGAGAGCCTTCATCGAAAATCTGGCAGATGGAGCAGAAGCAGCAGCACAGACACAGAACATGGCCACACTGTACAAGATAACCAAAACGCTGACTGGCGGTTTTAAAAATAGCGATGTTCCAGTTAAAGATGTGGATGGAAATGTTGTCACCTGTGAAGCAAAACAGACCCAGAGATGGAAAACACACTTCGAGACCATCCTCAACAAGGAAGCACCAAGAAATCAAGCAGAAATTCCAGAAAACAAAGAGGACCTGAATGTCAACATAGACCCACCATCTGCTGAAGAAGTGAGAAAAGCAATCAGGACCATGAAGTCTGGGAAAGCACCGGGTGCAGAACTGTGTAAGTGCAGAGATGTTGAAAGCTGGATGAAGTCACCATGGGAGCCTTGACAGAGATCATTGAAGGAATATGGGAGACGGAAGAAACACCAGGTGACTGGAAGATGGGGCTGATCGTCTACTACCAAAGAAAGAGACCTTAGCCTTTGCAAAAACTGGAGAGGGATCACTCTGTTGTCTATCACTAGCAAAGTTTTCAGCACGGTGATCCTTGACAGAATTTCAGAAGCCCTTGACCCACTGTTGCGCAAAGAACAGGCAGGTTTTAGGAAAGGAAAATCCTGTGGAGACCACATTTTTACCTTAAGGCAGATCCTGGAGCAGTGCCAGGAATGGAACACGCCATTCTATGCAAACTTCGTCGATTTTGAAAAAGGTTTTCCACAGCATTCACAGAGACTCTCTCTGACGTATACTCCGGCACTACGGAAGCCCCCAATATTGTGAGCATAATCAAACTGCTATAGGCGATTTCGGGACCAAGGTCATTTGCGGCCAATACCTGACAGAAGATTTTGAAATCAAGACCGGAGTGAAACAAGGATGCATACTATCCCCTTTCCTGTTCGGGATTGACTGGGTCATGAAGGAAACAGCACTAGGAGACAAAAGCGGCATCAAATGGACCTTCACATACACATTAGATGATCTAAACTTTGCAGACGACCGCTACAGTGACATCCAAAGAAAAAGCGATGAACGTGCAAGAAATGCCGGAAAAATAGGGCTACAGATAAACACAAACAAAACAAAGATGCTGCGAAACAACAACCAAACAGTAGACCCCATCACGATTGGAGGAAGGAAATTGAAGAGGTGACCGAGTTCACCTACCTTGGGGCCAAGGTGTCAACAGATGGAAGGTCACAAAGGCATATGCCAGATGCTGGAAGTTTTCCAAAACAAGTGCTTCAGGAAGATACTGCGAATCTACTGGCCAAACAAAATCTCCAACACGGAACTCCATGAAAGAAAAGGTATGCAGCCCATCTCTCTCGAGGTTAAACGCCGCATATGGAAATGGATCAGACACGTCTGCAGAATGCCGCTGACATCCATTCCAAGAGTGGCCATGCGCTGGACCCCTGGTGGCAAGAGAACGCGGGGGGAAACCCAGGGAGACGTGGAGGAGATCGGTAGAGCGTAAGATGAAGGCTCTCGGGTTGGGGCCAGGTGACGAAACTTGCAACGGACAGGCAACATTGGCGTTCTTTGGATTTGGCCTTATGTGTGATCCCGCACGAAGACGATTAAATCGAGTGGACATATCCGCCTTCGGTAGCAATGTAATCGGACTCGACCATGGCGACACACTACGACGAATGACTCCTTGTGCTAGCATATCTCACTAATCAATTTAGGTTTAAGCAATGGTGTACGATAGGCTGGCTGCGATATAGGCTCCTGTTGTTTGAATGGTCGTGGGAGGCAACACATAACGACCAGGTGGTGTACCTGCCGTTGAAAAACATCGTCAACCCTGATTAATTGATTAAGAAGAACCTGATCCGTATCGGTTAATACGGAACCAACCCTACCCGTGTCTATCGACCTGTAGTTCATCTTACCTTGGATTGTAAATATGCCCCCTCCTAAATGGATATTACCGTCAGCCAACACCTTGATTTTGGGACGTCGTGTGGCTTCGCCTGCATTTTATACTCATTTCCCTGGCGAAAACGAGGAGTGGGCGCGCGGGAAATCTTTCCCTCCAGATAGGACGCTTCTTCCTGCAGAAGCGCTGCATATGTCCCAACTCACTGCAGTAGAAGCATCGCGGTTGTCCGTCTGCAGTCCAGTCGGGTAGGCGATGCGGGGGGGGGGAGTCATCATGCCGGATGATGGACATGCGACTAGCCAGTTGGGTCGGCCAAAGCGGGGGCGGTCATCCCTCGGGGCGATGGACGCGGGAACGGCGTATGGCTGGCGGTCTCCATTGTAGCTAGCTTCGTCATTAAACGCTCTTGTCCGCAGATTACCTGCTCCAGCGTCGAGTCGAGGGTCGTCGCTGAGGGGAGGCGGTTGGCTGAAAGGAAGGGTTGAGCACCTATCTCCATCTGAACCTCTTCCCGTCCATCCACACCGAGTCGTGAAACAGCATCCTTCCGCTCCCTGAATTCGGCTACCCACGTCATGCATGGCTGCATCCAGTCTTGTAAAGCAGTCGGCTCGTCGATATCGAGAAAGTTCGAAATGACATTAGCGCGAACTTGGGCCCAAGGAATGGCATCACGCACAGTAGTGACATTTGTATAAACGCAGCTTAGTTTTTTGAATCATGGCTCTTCCACCTTGTTCGTGTTACTTTCGTCTAGCTCACGACAATACATACCTTGTGCTACTAATTAGCTGTCACTGACACATGAACACATCACAACACCTCTGGTGCAATAAACAATTAAGTAGTGCATATGATCTAAGCCATATGTCACCAGTTGTGAAAACTTATCAAATTCAGGATAATTATAGTAATTTTGGACGTTAACAGAGTTAAATTGATTATTTGATAGCAGGGTTGACAATTGGTAACAGGACTAGCTGACCCTCATTCAAAGTGAATCATAACACTGCATCATAGAGATCATAATAATCATAATGATTGTATTTTAAAACAATGTTAAATGTTTCCAGTCTCTTGGTTCCGCTCAGCGTTAAGCACATTGCAAAATTATTTCCCAGAGATCACGTCGGATTTGGACATGCCGACTACAAACTTTTTCTGGCTCTGGTATTAGAAAGAGGACATCGACGACAATATATACCAACACATGTCGTCGACTTGTGGCCAGAAAAAAAACGATTCTCCCCAGCAGGCATCATCCATTTTACACAAACGTCAGATTCTTCCAGTTCTTGTGTGATCCCCGGAAAGACACGCTTATCATGTCTCACAACACACCATTTGTGCAAGATATCACCATCAAGTGTATGGACAATGGCTAGGTCAGGGCAGATTGGATCTCTTTCCTCCACTATATGCACAACGGTACCAGAAGCAGCTGTAGCCGGAGGAGGAGCTATTGTAGCAGGAGTGGCGGCAGCTGAAGCATCCATAGCTGGAGTTGTTGTAGCATATGTAACTGGATGTAGAGGACCAGCAGCTGCTTCGTTGCGGAAAGTGACGCTCTTAATCTCGAAACACGGACAATCCAGGAAGCCAGGATGATTGCAGATGCAACTGACATCTCGATACTTTATCATTCTAAAGGTAGAGGTGAGGACCTGGTGCAACTTCATTGTGCCAGGTGTGTAGTAGGTTGTGAGATATGGTATCAGCAACTGCTTCAACTTCTTCAGCTTTGACAGAGAAGAGGTTGATCGATGTATGCCTGACCAGTGTAGAGGGTTTCGGCATCTGGAATGTCCATCCCTGACTGATGAGCTGGTCAGCTTTTCTCTTGATGGCTCCCACAATCCCATCTGGGACACCCTTGCCATGGCTGGCTTGCCAACAGTTTCAAGAAGCTGCCTGGTACCTCTTTTCGAACACTTTTGTGCTGAAAAGATAGAAGTTTTTCCTCTGTAGGTACTGAGTAGTTGGACCATGGTTGAAGAAGTTAATAACTTCGATGTTGGGGAAGTGTTTCTCCATGTACTGGAAGACTGGTTCTAGGTATCTCCAAGTTGCTGTTCGGTCATGCTTTATGAAAGGCGACAAGGTGCAAAAGGCTTATCTAAATCTCCAACATAGAGGACTCCAGTGTGCAGCGTTATTTGCCGGTGTGAACCACCAAAGTGGACGGATGCACTCTGCACTGCATGCATTTTCTTGCGAATTTCACGACATACACAAAACTGGTGAAAGGTGTTATACCGGTATCGCTTGAATTTGCTCAAGCTATTTTCCAAGAGATCTTGTTTGCTTTCGGTTATATCTACCTTTTTGGTAATGTTCATGGATGTCTCTTTATCATCCGGTAGGGGCTGAGCAACAGTGCGCCACTGTTTGTAAGTGACCATCTCATCTTGCTGGAACCAGTTCACTTCGGACACAATGTGCTTGCAGAATGCACATTCGTCATACTCGCAGGCATTGTTGGATGGTTCACAAAGAATGCCATCGGCGAGGACCTCAACATTACTTGTATGTAGAGTGTTATGCTGTTTCAGCTTGTTGGCTATGGTGGTAAAATTTTCACGAGTCTTGCATTGGCATGTTTCCCTATCTTGAGTTGTTGGGTGAACGACCAAAAATGGCCTCAGCATGCAGAACAGGGAATATGAAATTTCTCTGCTAGGGTGTTCTGCTGGGTATTTCCTGTGAATGTTCTGAATATAGTCATTCAGCAGGCGCTTCGGCATTTTGACCTTCCTGCAGAAGTGAGGGTTTGCTTCTTGCCAGGAGTTGATCAGCGGTTGTCGTCTCGACAAAAGTAGTCGGCGACAGACTTGTTCAGTTTTTCTCCCATGGCTGATACTTTCTTTTGACGCTGACATGCATACGTCGTCTGGTCTGCCGTGCCTTTGTATTTATCCCATCATTTCTTTGATATCCCAAAAGCTTGTTGAGCGTAACGCTGCAAAAGTATCGTTTCACTGTCAGAAGTTTGGCACACCGGTAGCGCTGCCTTTCAGAATTAGCCTGTTTAGAGGCTCTCTTCATGACTGCGGTTAAGGCATGATGGAAGTTGAGGGTTTTTTTCAGTTCTCGTGGTACATAAAGGTTTCTCAGGAGCCTCATGGTTTTGGACCTTGAAGTATCTGATGTTCTCTTGTGAACTCTCACTGCATTTTGGTAGCGTGTACCTTTCAGCTTTGGTGGTTTGCTTCTTTAAAGAAACCCTATTTTTTCCCTCTCAGTTGAACTTGGCCTTATCATCATTACGTCTTCGTCTGGATTGACAGTGTTGCCTATAGAATAAAGAACCCATAAAATTCCATGGGCACAACTATTATAAATGTACACAGTTAAGCATCTATACATAGTTATTACAGGCTTAATACAACAATTATAAGTAGTACGTTGGTGGAATTAATCAACACCATTTTGATAGTTTTTCTTACAAATTAAGGTGGGATTGTAAAATAAAAATATATTGATCTGGCAGCACCTTGCAGTTGTAGGCAACTGGTTGGGGTTATTGATATCATTCTCGCTGGGGGTATTTGGTGGGGTGAGCTGTTCATCTTAATTAGCTTTCCTCTGTCTGTATCTTTTCTGTGCGTCTTTCCGTTGTCTTCTCTTGCTACGTCGAGCTCTTTCTGAACGTTGTGCAATCTTATTTAGTTTTCCTTCAGCTTTCTTTTTCTGTCATGCCAGCTTTTCTTTTTCAAGTAGGCCTGCATTCTAGAAGGTAGTATCATGACGAGAGCGATACTGCTTCTGTTTCTCTGCTGAACTCAGCTTCATTTCGGGCACTGCAATCTACGTGAAGTGTTGGCAATTACATTACTTGCAATGTGTATTACTAACAATGTGACCTTACTGAGTAATATTATGTTTTTACAACACCTATTTGTATATGAACAGATGAAAAACAAGATGTATTAATCTCAAACATCAACCCTGTTACCCAGAAGTCAACCCTGTTACTGCCCGAGGCATCAAGAGTTGACGGTAACAGGGTGTGACATAATAGTGGATGATCTGCTATGTAGGCTCGCATTGATGTTGCTCATTATCACATAATGTGCTCTATTCAGGTTATCTTACAGCATCCTTATTAGAAAGGTTTACATTTCTAACGTGTCACTGTTATATCGAGGTAACAGTGTTGACATGCGCATGTTATATGGGTGTGGGAACATGTCAATAATATGTTTTATGCTTGAAGTAGATAACATAATTCTTACCTTCCCGCCATGACAGTCAGTTGCAATGTGGGTACACAAAGTAACAGGGGATGACGTGCAATGTGGGGATACAAAGTAACAGGGGATGACGTGCAATGTGGGGACACAAAGTAACAGGGGATGACGTGCAATGTGGGTACACAAAGTAACAGGGGATGACGTGCAATGTGGGGACACAAAGTAACAGGGGATGACGTGCAATGTGGGTACACAAAGTAAGAGGGGATGACGTGCAATGTGGGGACACAAAGTAACAGGGGATGATGTGTAATGTGGGGACACAAAGTAACAGGGGATGACGTGCAATATGGGGACATAAGTAACAGGGGATGACGTGCAATATGCACACGCGACCCTAACATGTTAATAATTGAAACATCTTATAAGAGGATGATGATTATTTAAAAACAATGCACTAAAATGTGTGCAAATGGTAAACCTCAAAGGTAAGCATTTAGTCAACTGAAGGCACTAAAGTTATATCAAATAATAAAGGTGAAATATTTGTACATCAATAGGCATGTTTCTGTTTGTCCTATAATACGCAAATTCATAACTAATATAGGCCAAATGAGCAGGACACAATAGCATACCGAATTGATGGAATAACCCAGGCACCAAGACACCTGCGACTGTGGCGTAAGACTCCCTACCAGGTAATATTGTCCTTGTTGAGTCGGTGGATGTGTTCCACCGCAGACTCCGGTAGACTGGGCTGTGAGGATCACAATTTGAGACTGTATTCAGTGAAAAACTCACATTAAGTACGTACGTATAGGTGGGGTACATGTTTGACCATGCGTGCAGTCACATGGTCATATAGCTAGGGCACGTGTTTGACCATGCGTGCAGTCACATGGTCATATAGCTAGGGCACGTGTTTGACCATGCGTGCAGTCATATGGTCATATAGCTAGGGCACGTGTTTGACCATGCGTGCAGTCGCATGGTCATATAGCTAGGGCACGTGTTTGACCATGCGTGCAGTCGCATGGTCATATAGCTAGGGCACGTGTTTGAACATGCGTGCAGTCACATGGTCATATGGGCGCAATATTCTTGCAGGAATTTATCGAATATAGTCTACATCTAGATCGTTAATCATGTGAAGTGTGAAGTGTCTCGTGTGAAGATGGTCCATCTGCAAGTACATTTGTGGCTCATTATCAGCACCAGCTGCGTGTTAATGTTAATGTTTAATGTTTTTTTTATTTCAGGCAAGAGCCCATAATATTATAAATACATACAAGTTAAAAAAAAACATACATATACACACATGATGAACAATAGAGGTACATGTAGTGAGAAAAAAATATTTATATAAATATACATACATGACATATAGTAAAATATATATATAAGATAAGTAAGAATAAAAAAATATATTTGTATAAAAGTACAAACATCATGAATTAAAAGCATACAATTGATCAATCCAATGTTTAATCAATGGACTTTGATAATAAATAAAAGTGTGAAGATAATTCACAAAAAAGTATATATTGTCGGATTTTTCCAACCGGCATAAAAGGCTAAAAATTGATGAGCGAATACGTTCATTAACGGATTTAACATAATTAGTAGCGAACATATGGCTTGCACTACAGCGAGTGAAAGGTTGTGTATAATTCTAAAACTGTTCTTATAAGCGACAGTAATACCTTTCAGACTCTGTTTTTTAAAATGACACCAAAGACTTGAGGTATACATTGAACCACAGTATGAATTAAATAAAGTTGTTTTAATGGAATTGTTGCATAAGTAAAATTTTCTGGCTAAAGCATTTGCCTGAGCATAGATACATCTTTTCTGCCTGGCAATATCGTCATCATCAGTAAGATTATTGTTTATAATATGTCCAAGGTATTTACATTTCTCAGTGTAAGGTAGTGTATGGTTATTGATAAAAACAGGATGAATATTTTTCTTGTCCCTAGGTTTGTTATCAATAACCATACAGACATATTTTTTGGCATTGTACGTTATATCAAATATACTGCCATACTTGGCACAACAATCGGTGAGTTTTCTCAACCCCGCAACACTAGGTGAAAATAACACAAAGGTCATCGGCATACATCATATGATTCATTATGGTTCCTGCATAAAGACAGCCAATTTGTAATTTATTCAAATTTACACTTAAGTCATCCATGTAAACGTTAAAAAGATGCGGAGAAAGGATTCCACCCTGCTTAACACCGTTTGAAACGGTAAAAAATTCTGAGAAGCTAAAACACCATCTGACAGTGAATTTCTGGGTTCTGTACCAGTAATAAAGAATGCGAACAATAAAAGAAGGACATCCCCGTTCAATTAGTTTGGTGAATAGCTTACTATGATTGACTTTGTCAAAGGCCTTAGAGGCATCCAGCATGGTAACATACATAGATGAGCCATTCGCTATGTAGTGTCGAAAGAGTTCTTTTAATAAAAATATGAGCATTTCAGTTGAGTGATGCTTTTTAAATCCAAATTGGTTTACACATGTAGATAAAAAAAGTAGAAACCCTGGATAATATCAAGGATTCAAATAATTTACTAGCCATTGTGGCTAGAGCAATGGGTCGGTAGTTGTTGTTATCAGACAGGTCACCCGCCTTATTTTTAATTATGGTGGCTATGATTGTAATCATCACAGCATGCGGTAAAAAATTCGTGAATTAACATGCTACTATATAAAAGTGACATGAGAACATGAAGTTTTTCATTCGCATATTTAAAATGTTCGTTACTTACACTATCATAACCCGGGGCTTTGCCTGCAGGCATTGCATGTATTATATCTTGAATTTACTTAACATTAACAATCATTTGAACATTAAGCTGTACATTGCTACAGTATTAATTAATCTTCTTGATGTTGACTGGAGAGCCAGTTATAGAGTTAAATAGGGATTGGTAATGATGAAGCCACATATTCTTTACATTTTCGACACCTGAAGCACCACCAACATTGCTAGGATTTGGCAACCTGGCTTTATTCATATGTTTTATATCCTTCCAGAAGTTTTTGAAGTCATTATTGCATAGTTTAGAAGCAAGTCTTTCAGCTTTAATCTGTTAATTTGATATGAAGTTAATCTAGATGAACGTCTGTTATTGCACAAGGACAATAAACAAGTGTGACACCATTAAGAAAAAAGACGTATAAATTCTTTGCACAACACTGGCTAGAACACGTTACTACAGGTGAACTTATTCGACTTCACCACCTGCCGTTTCAAAATTTCGACAATTTCGTTCACGCCACTTTACCGTCATCCTCATTTCGTAACACGCCTTAGAACTGCCGCTTTCTAATGTTTCACTGAATCTACCGCTCTACCTCTTTCGAATTAAAATCTACCGCCAAACCATGTTGTCAAGGTTAAATTTATTCATTTAATTCGAATCCAAATATACCGTTAACCACCACTTCACGTAGAAAACGGGCGGATCTAGGCTTGTTGGCAGAGGGGGGTCTCAGTCAGTCGTAGTGTCATATGTCGTTCTACTTACGAACCGGGGGGGGGACTTACAAAAGGGTTAATATATTAGCCGCTGCTAATACTTCAGTCTTTACATTGACACTAGTTCCGATGTAGGTCCGTATACGTTGTCCTTTTCCGTAACATTTTGTCACGGACACAGGGGTGTAAGACCCCCCTCAATGACCTAGAGGGGGATCTTGGGACCCCTAGGACCCCCTGGGTCCGCTGCTGGAAAATACACCAGAATTAAGTAAATATACCCTAACATAAAAAAAATTCAGGAAGGAAACCTTCCACCCTCTTCCGCAATGCCAGATCTAGATATGCCACCCTGATATAATGTAAAGCTGTAGATCTACCGTTTCTTGCGCGAAGTCACTTGGTTTATGTCTCTCTCTGCTTCGGGCAGACGAATGCTTTCTGAGTCATATAGTAGAGTGGACATAATTATGACACACACAGTTCTTCTATAGCAGCAGTTCTCAACATGGGATACGTGCATCCCCGGGGGTGTGCCGGAGATTTTCCATGGGGTACGCAGATCGTTGGCTAAGGTTTCATGCAACAGTGCAAAAATGTTGTCACTTTGTGTGGTCCACGAAAGAGAAATTGTGTTTCTGTAATATTATCAAGTTCATAGAAAACATATTATTTTCAAGCCTAAAAGCTATTAGAAAACGTCATCACCCAAGTCCATCAATTGCTATTATCGAAGGACTTACAGTTTTCCCAGATATTTCGTATCTACATTATTCGTAAGGTACGACGATTTCGCCTCGTTGTAACTGTTCTATTGCCTAACTGATAAACACCATCAAGTCCATCGCCCTAAATACCCCGGCTGGTCTGCCTCCTGAACCAAGATGTCGATGAGGATCAAGAGGCGTTGCTCTTCCGCACTGAGGTCCATTGGGTATCACGGGGAATATGGAGTTTAGAGTGGTGTCGCAGAAAGAGGAGATTGCCGAATTCTTTGACCACGTCAACAAGGAGCAGTCTGTAAAATTCGTCAAGAAACTCTCGGACAAAAGTGGTTCCTGAAACTGGCGTGCTTGAACATCGTTTCCCATCTGACTTCGTTTAACACGTCACTCCAATGACGGTTCACAACGGGAGTTGATTTCGTTAGCTAGAGCTGGTGGGATGCAAAATCAAGGAAGGAAACTTCAACATGTTTGAACACATAAGAGTAGCGCTTCAGGATGAAGAAATGGGACATGGAAACATGGGGTAACTTGTGCAGGCGCACCTGCCTTCCAATCGGAAAGAATTTCCGACATACTTCATCCATTCAATATTGCTTTCTCTCATAGACGGCGTGCATGAGGACTTTTGGAAGTTCGTGCACGACTCCACCGCACGTTATGCATTTGAAGCTCTTCCCCAGACAACGTTCCTGTCCAAGATGACCGAATCGTATCCACCTGTGACTGACGTACCCTTGAGGGCATTGCTAATGCTTCCTTCTACCTATCACTGCGAGCAAGGATTATCAGCGATGTTCTGCATAAAAACTACATTTTGTGCCCGTCTGTGCATGAAGTCTCTTTATTCAAACTGTTCCCCAAATCGAAGCCCTGGTTTTGATCAGGAAATCTCAACTCTGACATGGTTGGAGATGGTTTTTCGCGATCCTACTTCCATTCGGGATACAGTTCTGGCGTCAATAAAATGTGCAACAGTGAACTCAGTGTTGCATGTTGTTTCTTTTATAATTCTATGTCACAACGGTGGAGTCCCCGGCCCATCGTTTCAGGAAACACAGGGTGCGCGGTGTGGAAAAGGTTGGGAACCGCTGTTCTATAGTAAAGAGTGGATGTCCATATAAGTCTCAATCTGTAGAAAGCTTACATTGGTTTCTCCATCTCCGCACAACATGTTTCCTGTGTAGGTAACCCAATACTTACAACATGCTTCCTGTGTAGGTAACCCAATACTTACAACATGCTTCCTGTGTAGGTAACCCAATACTTATAACATGCTTCCTGTGTAGGTAACCCAATACTTACAACATGCTTCCTGTGTAGGTAACCCAATACTTATAACATGCTTCCTGTGTAGGTAACCCAATACTTGCAACATGCTTCCTGTGTAGGTAACCCAATACTTATAACATGCTTCCTGTGTAGGTAACCCAATACTTACAACATGCTTCCTGTGTAGGTAACCCAATACTTACAACATGCTTCCTGTGTAGGTAACCCAATACTTACAACATGCTTCCTGTGTAGGTAACCCAATACTTACAACATGCTTCCTGTGTAGGTAACCCAATACTTATAACATGCTTCCTGTGTAGGTAACCCAAATATTTACATTGGTTTCTCCATCTCCGCACAACATGCTTCCTGTGTAGGTAACCCAATACTTACAACATGCTTCCTGTGTAGGTAACCCAATACTTACAACATGATTCCTGTGTAGGTAACCCAATACTTACAACATGCTCTATGTAGGTAACCCAATACTTATAACATGCTTCCTGTGTAGGTAACCCAATACTTACAACATGCTTCCTGTGTAGGTAACCAATACTTACAACATGCTCTGTGTAGGTAACCCAATACTTACAACATGCATTCTGTGTAGATAACCCAATACTTACAACATGCTTCCTGTGTAGGTAACCCAATACTTACAACATGCTTGCTGTGTAGGTAACCCAATACTTACAATGGTTACGCCACGGTTGTTGCGGAAACCCAATACTTGACAAAACCAAAACGTAATATGAAAATGCGAATGGAAATCAAACCAAGATTCATGAACGATTGACGAAGTGTGTATACAATAATTATTTTATTTCCCCATCTCATTCCCATGTATCTTTATCTGTCTTCTGTCTGTCTGTCTGTATGTTTCTATGTCTGTCTCTGAATATATGTGTCTGTGTCAATGTATCTGTCTGTCTGTCTGTGTGTCTGACTGTGGACATCTTTATGTGTCTGCCTCTGTCTAAACATAAATGAACACACGCACGCACGCACGCACGCAATGTTCATTTATGTTTAGACACGCACGCACGCACGCACGCACGCACGCACGCAATGTTCATTTATGTTTAGACAGAGAGGCAGACACATAAAAGATACCCCCACACACGCACACACACATACACACACGCACGCACACACACACACTGTATGTGGATTTTAAAATCAGTCTTGTTCAGTTTGCGCTGACCCGCCTGACAATGACCCTGAAATGGTTGAAATCATCCTCTCAATGAGCGTTGGCTGTTCCTTCTCCCGTTCTAGCCGGGCCGCCTCCTGCGCCGCCTCCTCCGCCGCCTCCTGCGCCTTCCGGCGATGGAACATAAATATATATCCGATGATTCCCAACGCAGCACCACTCACCAGCAGCACCAGCAATATAACTACATATAGTATGCTTGATTTCTCCGATTTTTCTTTTTTGTTTTCGTTTTCGCAGTAATTCCCTTCGAAGCCGTCAGAGCAATCACAAGTCACCCCGCCTATTTTCTCGTCCGTGCATTTGCCATTGTTTTGACACGGTTTGTCGGAACATTTCACTTTCCTATCGCAGAAGGCTCCTCTGAAATTGGGGCCACAGTCGCATTTCACGCCACCACTCGTGAGATCGTGACAAGTGGCATTATATCGGCACGGGCTATCGGAACATCGGAACTTCCGATCGCAGCGCACGCCAACCCACCCGGTTGCGCATGTGCACTTGATGCCTTTTGGTTGAAGTGCAGTGCAAGTCCCGCCGTTCAGACACGCTATGTTTGAGCACGTTAAGAGTATTTCGCAGAAAGCTCCCTCGAAATCGTTGCCACATGTGCACTGTATACTGTCATTAGCGAGATCTTGACAAGCGCCATTGTTCTGGCACGGGCTATCGGAACACTTGGCCTTCCGTTCGCAACGGGATCCGGCAAATCCGAACGTGCACCAACACCTGACTCCTTTCGGTTTAACCGCGACACACGTAGCGGCGTTCTGACACGGATTGTCGGAACATTTCACGTCCCTTTCACAGTAGGTCCCTCTGAACTCCTGGGTACATACACACACGCCACCACCTGCGGTATCTTTACAAGGAGCGCCATTTAGGCACGGCGTGCGTCGTTCTGAACATTTCGCCTTCCGTTCGCAGCGTAGGCCAGCCCATCCGATTTTGCAGTTGCAAGTTATTCCTTTCGGTTGACCGTCCGTACACGTGCCGCCGTTCTTACACGCCCCGGTGTCTGAACATTTGTAGCGAATCGGACACCGAAAGATAATCTTCAAATGTACATATCCTTTCTTCCGTTTATAGGAGGATGCGTGGGGTCTCCTGCTTATGGAGCAAGTCGTCTTTCCGTTCCACATTGCTTCGGTACAACGAACAGTTACTAAGCAATGACGTCGACACTGTTGTTCCGTCGCCGATCCAGGGACAAAAGTCGATCTGATCAGACCCTGATTCGCATTACGCTCCACTGTATCTACACACGGTGGGTTAGTCTGGCGTCTGTAGCGCGTTACGACGTTATTAGTTCGGTCGCCGGGACCGCCTGCCCAGTTCATAGATGAGGCGGCAACGTTGTCAGTCTTCGCCAATAATGAGCGGCAATTGCAAAATACAAGCAGCAAGTTTACCGCAGTGGTGAAGTGCCGACGCATGATGAAGATAATCAAAGTCACTACCAATACACTGGTTAGCTCCCAGGTGCCGCCTGTGACGTTTCAAATACGGTTGATGCTGTTATCTTTTTTCCGTCTTTAATAACAAAATACAGATCATTCGTTCAAGCGGTAGGTTGTTGAATACTGCAGCTGAGCTGACGTCATTCGCATACGTAACAAGCTTCGTAATTTAAAACTACCTGCGTGACGTCACCAGAGCCGTCGAGTCTAACACCTCGTGTAGTCAATGTACCGGACACTGTATGATTATATTTAATGGGGATTAAAACTTAGTACTTACATGCCTTGCTGTTTGGGCCATATTTGCTATAATTATATTATGTACTACTACTACTACTACTACTACTACTACTACTACTACTACTATTACTACTACTACTACTACTACTACTACTACTACTACTACTACTACTACTACTACTACTACAGTGATGCAAATAAAATATGCAAAGTATGCATTAAGCAAACATACTAACAGTCGGTAAAAGCAGAGGTAAGGTAACTAACATAAATTCCATGAGACACACCACCGTCCTCTTGAAAATAAAATATATGTCACTTGAATTGTCATTGTAGATTATTTTTTTATGTAGAAATTTATTATTTTTGATGAACATTTGTTCGAAGCATGTTTTCGCTAAACGACGCCAAATCTCAACGACTGTAGGAACAGCTACAGAGTGGATACTCAGAACTGGACAAATAAGTCAAAAGGAAGACGAGAGCAGATAAGAGAGCCTTCATCGAAAATCTGGCAGATGGAGCACAAGCAGCAGCACAGACACAGAACATGGCCACACTGTACAAGATAACCAAAACGCTGACTGGCGGTTTTAAAAATAGCGATGTTCCAGTTAAAGATGTGGATGGAAATGTTGTCACCTGTGAAGCAAAACAGACCCAGAGATGGAAAACACACTTCGAGACCATCCTCAACAAGGAAGCACCAAGAAATCAAGCAGAAATTCCAGAAAACAAAGAGGACCTGAATGTCAACATAGACCCACCATCTGCTGAAGAAGTGAGAAAAGCAATCAGGACCATGAAGTCTGGGAAAGCACCGGGTGCAGACTGTGTAAGTGCAGAGATGTTGAACGCTGGAGAAGTCACCATGGGAGCCTTGACAGAGATCATTGAAGGAATATGGGAGACGGAAGAAACACCAGGTGACTGGAAGATGGGGCTGATCGTCTACTACCAAAGAAAGGAGACCTTAGCCTTTGCAAAAACTGGAGAGGGATCACTCTGTTGTCTATCACTAGCAAAGTTTTCAGCACGGTGATCCTTGACAGAATTTCAGAAGCCCTTGACCCACTGTTGCGCAAAGAACAGGCAGGTTTTAGGAAAGGAAAATCCTGTGGAGACCACATTTTTACCTTAAGGCAGATCCTGGAGCAGTGCCAGGAATGGAACACGCCATTCTATGCAAACTTCGTCGATTTTGAAAAAGGTTTTCCACAGCATTCACGGAGACTCTCTCTGACGTATACTCCGGCACTACGGAAGCCCCCCAATATTGTGAGCACAATCAAACTGCTATACGGCGATTTCGGGAACAAGGTCATTTGCGGCCAATACCTGACAGAAGATTTTGAAATCAAGACCGGAGTGAAACAAGGATGCATACTATCCCCTTTCCTGTTCGGGATTGACTGGGTCATGAAGGAAACAGCACTAGGAGACAAAAGCGGCATCAAATGGACCTTCACATACACATTAGATGATCTAAACTTTGCAGACGACCGCTACAGTGACATCCAAAGAAAAAGCGATGAACGTGCAAGAAATGCCGGAAAAATAGGGCTACAGATAAACACAAACAAAACAAAGATGCTGCGAAACAACAGCCAAGCAGTAGACCCCATCACGATTGGAGGAAAGAAATTGAAGAGGTGACCGAGTTCACCTACCTTGGGGCCAAGGTGTCAACAGATGGAAACTCGGAATCTGAGATCAAGGCAAGGATTAGAAAGGCAAGAGCGGCGGAATCATGGAAGGTGACAAAGGCATATGCCAGATGCTTTTAAGTTTTCCAAAACAAGTGCTTCAGGAAGATACTGCGAATCTACTGGCCAAACAAAATCTCCAACACGGAACTCCATGAAAGAAAAGGTATGCAGCCCATCTCTCTCGAGGTTAAACGCCGCATATGGAAATGGATCAGACACGTCTGCAGAATGCCGCTGACATCCATTCCAAGAGTGGCCATGCGCTGGACCCCTGGTGGCAAGAGAACGCGGGGGAAACCCAGGGAGACGTGGAGGAGATCGGTAAAGCGTAAGATGAAGGCTCTCGGGTTGGGGTCAGGTGACGAAACTTGCAACGGACAGGCAACATTGGCGTTCTTTGGATTCGGCCTTATGTGTGATCCCGCACGAAGACGATTAAATCGAGTGGACGAATCCGCCTTCGGTACCAATGTAATCGGGTTCGACCATGGCGACACACTTCGACGAATGACTCCTTGTGCTAGCATATCTCACTAATCAATTTAAGTTTAAGCAATGGTGTACGATAGGCTGGCTGCGATATAGGCTCCTGTTGTTTGAATGGTCGTGGGAGGCAACACATAACGACCAGGTGGTGTACCTGCCGTTGAAAAACATCGTCAACCCTGATTAATTGATTAAGAAGAACCTGATCCGTATCGGTTAATACGGAACCAACCCTACCCATGTCTATCGACCTGTAGTTCATCTTACCTTGGATTGTAAATATGCCCCCTCCTAAATGGATATTACCGTCAGCCAACACCTTGATTTTGGGACGTCGTGTGGCTTCGCCTGCATTTTATACTCATTTCCCTGGCGAAAACGAGGAGTGGGCCCGCGGGAAATCTTTCCCGCCGGATAGGACGCTTCTTCGGGCAGAAGCGCTGCATATGTCCCAACTCACTGCAGTAGAAGCATCGCGGTTGTCCGTCTGCAGTCCAGTCGGGTAGGCGATGCGGGGGGGGGGAGTCATCATGCCGGATGATGGACATGCGACTAGCCAGTTGGGTCGGCCAAAGCGGGGGCGGTCATCCCTCGGGGCGATGGACGCGGGAACGGCGTATGGCTGGCTGTCTCCATTGTAGCTAGCTTCGTCATTAAACGCTCTTGTCCGCAGATTACCTGCTCCAGCGTCGAGTCGAGGGTCGTCGCTGGGGGGAGGCGGTTGGCTGAAAGGAAGGGTTGAGCACCTATCTCCATCTGAACCTCTTCCCGTCCATCCACACCGAGTCGTGAAACAGCATCCTTCCGCTCCCTGAATTCGGCTACCCACGTCATGCATGGCTGCATCCAGTCTTGTAAAGCAGTCGGCTCGTCGATATCGAGAAAGTTCGAAATGACATTAGCGCGAACTTGGGCCCAAGGAATGGCATCACGCACAGTAGTGACATTTGTATAAACGCAGCTTAGTTTTTTGAATCATGGCTCTTCCACCTTGTTCGTGTTACTTTCGTCTAGCTCACGACAATACATACCTTGTGCTACTAATTAGCTGTCACTGACACATGAACACATCACAACACCTCTGGTGCAATAAACAATTAAGTAGTGCATATGATCTAAGCCATATGTCACCAGTTCTGAAAACTTATCAAATTCAGGATAATTATAGTAATTTTGGACGTTAACAGAGTTAAATTGATTATTTGATAGCAGGGTTGACAATTGGTAACAGGACTAGCTGACCCTCATTCAAAGTGAATCATAACACTGCATCATAGAGATCATAATAATCATAATGATTGTATTTTAAAACAATGTTAAATGTTTCCAGTCTCTTGGTTCCGCTCAGCGTTAAGCACATTGCAAAATTATTTCCCAGAGATCACGTCGGATTTGGACATGCCGACTACAAACTTTTTTTCTGGCTCTGGTATTAGAAAGAGGACATCGACGACAATATATACCAACACATGTCGTCGACTTGTGGCCAGAAAAAAAAAACGATTCTCCCCAGCAGGCATCATCCATTTTACACAAACGTCAGATTCTTCCAGTTCTTGTGTGATCCCCGGAAAGACACGCTTATCATGTCTCACAACACACCATTTGTGCAAGATATCACCATCAAGTGTATGGACAATGGCTAGGTCAGGGCAGATTGGATCTCTTTCCTCCACTATATGCACAACGGTACCAGAAGCAGCTGTAGCCGGAGGAGGAGCTATTGTAGCAGGAGTGGCGGCAGCTGAAGCATCCATAGCTGGAGTTGTTGTAGCATATGTAACTGGATGTAGAGGACCAGCAGCTGCTTCGTTGCGGAAAGTGACGCTCTTAATCTCGAAACACGGACAATCCAGGAAGCCAGGATGATTGCAGATGCAACTGACATCTCGATACTTTATCATTCTAAAGGTAGAGGTGAGGACTTGGTGCAACTTCATTGTGCCAGGTGTGTAGTAGGTTGTGAGATATGGTATCAGCAACTGCTTCAACTTCTTCAGCTTTGACAGAGAAGAGGTTGATCGATGTATGCCTGACCAGTGTAGAGGGTTTCGGCATCTGGAATGTCCATCCCTGACTGATGAGCTGGTCAGCTTTTCTCTTGATGGCTCCCACAATCCCATCTGGGGCACCCTTGCCATGGCTGGCTTGCCAACAGTTTCAAGAAGCTGCCTGGTACCTCTTTTCGAACACTTTTGTGCTGAAAAGATAGAAGTTTTTCCTCTGTAGGTACTGAGTAGTTGGACCATGGTTGAAGAAGTTAATAACTTCGATGTTGGGGAAGTGTTCCTCCATGTACTGGAAGACTGGTTCGAGGTATCTCCAAGTTTCTGTTCGGTCATGCTTTATGAAAGGCGACAAGGTGCAAAAGGCTTATCTAAATCTCCAACATAGAGGACTCCAGTGTGCAGCGTTATTTGCCGGTGTGAACCACCAAAGTGGACGGATGCACTCTGCACTGCATGCATTTTCTTGCGAATTTCACGACATACACAAAACTGGTGAAAGGTGTTATACCGGTATCGCTTGAATTTGCTCAAGCTATTTTCCAAGAGATCTTGTTTGCTTTCGGTTATATCTACCTTTTTGGTAATGTTCATGGATGTCTCTTTATCATCCGGTAGGGGCTGAGCAACAGTGCGCCACTGTGTGTAAGTGACCATCTCATCTTGCTGGAACCAGTTCACTTCGGACACAATGTGCTTGCAGAATGCACATTCGTCATACTCGCAGGCCTTGTTGGATGGTTCACAAAGAATGCCATCGGCGAGGACCTCAACATTACTTGTATGTAGAGTGTTATGCTGTTTCAGCTTGTTGGCTATGGTGGTAAAATTTTCACGAGTCTTGCATTGGCATGTTTCCCTATCTTGAGTTGTTGGGTGAACGACCAAAAATGGCCTCAGCATGCAGAACAGGGAATATGAAATTTCTCTGCTAGGGTGTTCTGCTGGGTATTTCCTGTGAATGTTCTGAATATAGTCATTCAGCAGGCGCTTCTGCATTTTGACCTTCCTGCAGAAGTGAGGGTTTGCTTCTTGCCAGGAGTTGATCAGCGGTTGTCGTCTCGACAAAAGTAGTCGGCGACAGACTTGTTCAGTTTTTCTCCCATGGCTGATACTTTCTTTTGACGCTGACATGCATACGTCGTCTGGTCTGCCGTGCCTTTGTATTTATCCCATCCTTTCTTTGATATCCCAAAAGCTTGTTGAACGTAACGCTGCAAAAGTATCGTTTCACTGTCAGAAGTTTGGCACATCGGTAGCTCTGCCTTTCAGAATTAGCCTGTTTAGAGGCTCTCTTCATGTCTGCGGTTAAGGCATGATGGAAGTTGAGGATTTTTTTCAGTTCTCGTGGTACATAAAGGTTTCTCAGGAGCCTCATGGTTTTGGACCTTGAAGTATCTGATGTTCTCTTGTGAACTCTCGCTGCATTTTGGTAGCGTGTACCTTTCAGCTTTTGTGGTTTGCTTCTTTAAAGAAACCCTATTTTTTCCCTCTCAGTTGAACTTGGCCTTATCTTCATTACGTCTTCGTCTGGATTGACAGTGTTGCCTATAGAATAAAGAACCCATAAAATTCCATGGGCACAACTATTATAAATGTACACAGTTAAGCATCTATACATAGTTATTACAGGCTTAATACAACAATTATAAGTAGTACGTTGGTGGAATTAATCAACACCATTTTGATAGTTTTTCTTACAAATTAAGGTGGGATTGTAAAATAAAAATATATTGATCTGGCAGCACCTTGCAGTTGTAGGCAACTGGTTGGGGTTATTGATATCATTCTCGCTGGGGGTATTTGGTGGGGTGAGCTGTTCATCTTAATTAGCTTTCCTCTGTCTGTATCTTTTCTGTGCGTCTTTCCGTTGTCTTCACTTGCTACGTCGAGCTCTTTCTGAACGTTGTGCAATCTTATTTAGTTTTCCTTCAGCTTTCTTTTTCTGTCATGCCAGCTTTTCTTTTTTCAAGTAGGCCTGCATTCTAGAAGGTAGTATCATGACGAGAGCGATACTGCTTCTGTTTCTCTGCTGAACTCAGCTTCATTTCGGGCACTGCAATCTACGTGAAGTGTTGGCAATTACATTACTTGCAATTGTGTAGTCCCCCATACTAACAATGTGACCTTACTGAGTAATATTATGTTTTTACAACACCTATTTGTATATGAACAGATGAAAAACAAGATGTATTAATCTCAAACATCAACCCTGTTACCCAGAAGTCAACCCTGTTACTGCCCGAGGCATCAAGAGTTGACGGTAACAGGGTGTGACATAATAGTGGATGATCTGCTATGTAGGCTCGCATTGATGTTGCTCATTATCACATAATGTGCTCTATTCACGTTATCTTACAGCATCCTTATTAGAAAGGTTTACATTTCTAACGTGTCACTGTTATATTGAGGTAAAAGTGTTGACATGCGCATGTTATATGGGTGTGGGAACATGTCAATAATATGTTTTATGCTTGAAGTAGATAACATAATTCTTACCTTCCCGCCATGACAGTCAGCTATCTTGTGCTGCCATCTGATGATTAATATGGTTTCATATAAAATAGTTTTTCTCTCTTTCAACAGCCACTTGGCGAGAGTAACAGGGGATGACGTGCAATGTGGGTACACAAAGTAACAGGGGATGACGTGCAATGTTGGCACCCAAAGTAACAGGGGATGACGTGCAATGTGGGGACACAAAGTAACAGGGGATGACGTGCAATGTGGGGACACAAAGTAACAGGGGATGACGTGCAATGTGGGTACACAAAGTAACAGGAGATGACGTGCAATGTGGGGATACAAAGTAACAGGGGATGACGTGAAATGTGGGTACACAAAGTAACAGGGGATGACGTGAAATGTGGGTACACAAAGTAAGAGGGGATGACGTGCAATGTGGGGATACAAAGTAACAGGAGATGACGTGCAATGTGGGGATACAAAGTAACAGGGGATGACGTGAAATGTGGGTACACAAAGTAACAGGGGATGACGTGAAATGTGGGTACACAAAGTAAGAGGGGATGACGTGCAATGTGGGGATACAAAGTAACAGGGGATGACGTGAAATGTGGGTACACAAAGTAACAGGGGATGACGTGCAATGTGGGGACACAAAGTAACAGGGGATGATGTGTAATGTGGGGACACAAAGTAACAGGGGATGACGTGCAATATAGGGACATAAAGTAACAGGGGATGACGTGCAATATGCACACGCGACCCTAACATGTTAATAATTGAAACATCTTATCAGAGGATGATGATTATTTAAAAACAATTCACTAAAATATGTGCAAATGGTAAACCTCAAAGGTAAGCATTTAGTCAACTGAAGGCACTAAAGTTATATCAAATAATAAAGGTGAAATATTTGTACATCAATAGGCATGTTTCTGTTTGTCCTATAATACGCAAATTCATAACTAATAGAGGCAAAATGAGCAGGACACAATAGCATACCGAATTGATGGAATGACCCAGGCACCAAGACACCTGCGACTGTGGCGTAAGACTCCCTACCAGGTAATATTGTCCTTGTTGAGTCGGTGGATGTGTGCCACCGCAGACTCCGGTAGACTGGGCTGTGAGGATCACAATTTGAGACTGTATTCACTGAAAAACTCACATTAAGTACGTACGTATAGGTAGGGTACGTGTTTGACCATGCGTGCAGTCACATGGTCATATAGCTAGGGCACGTGTTTGACCATGCGTGCAGTCACATGGTCATATAGCTAGGGCACGTGTTTGACCATGCGTGCAGTCACATGGTCATATAGCTAGGGCACGTGTTTGACCATGCGTGCAGTCACATGGTCATATGGGCGCAATATTCTTGCAGGACTTTATCGAATATAGTCTACATCTAGATCGTTAATCATGTCGCATCCTCTCATGTGAAGATGGTTCATCTGCAGGTACATTTGTGGCTCATTATCAGCACCAGCTGCGTGTTAATGTTAATGTTTAATGTTTTTTTATTTCAGGCAAGAGCCCATAATATTATAAATACATACAGGTTAAAAAAACATACATATACACACATGATGAACAATAGAGGTACATGTAGTGAGAAAAAAAATATTTATATAAATATACATACATGACGTATAGTAAAATATATATATATAAGATAAGTAAGAATAAAAAAATATATTTGTATAAAAGTACAAACATCATGAATTAAAAGCATACAATTGATCAATCCAATGTTTAATCAATAGACTTTGATAATAAATAAAAGTGTGAAGATAATTCACAAAAAGTATATATTGTCGGATTTTTCCAACCGGCATAAAAGGCTAAAAATTGATGAGCGAATACGTTCATTAACGGATTTAACATAATTAGTAGCGAACACGTGGCTTGCACTACAGCGGGTGAAAGGTTGTGTATAATTCTAAAACTGTTCTTATAAGCGACAGTAATACCTTTCAGACTCTGTTTTATAAAATGACACCAAAGACTTGAGGTGTACATTGAACCACAGTATGAATTAAATAAAGTTGTTTTAATGGAATTGTTGCATAAGTTAAATTTTCTGGCTAAAGCATTTGCCTGAGCATAGATATATCTTTTCTGCCTGGCAATATCGTCATCATCAGTAAGATTATTGTTTATAATATGGCCAAGGTATTTACATTTCTCAGTGTAAGGTAGTATATGGTTATTGATAACAACAGGATGAATATTTTTCTTGTCCCTAGGTTTGTTATCAATAACCATACAGACATATTTTTTGGCATTGTACGTTATATCAAATATACTGCCATACTAGGCACAACAATCGGTGAGTTTTCTCAACCCCGCAACACTAGGTGAAAAAAACACAAAGGTCATCGGCATACATCATATCATTCATTATGGTTCCTGCATAAAGACAGCCAATTTGTAATTTATTCAAATTTACACTTAAGTCATCCATGTAAACGTTAAAAAGATGCGGAGAAAGGATTCCACCCTGCTTAACACCGTTTGAAACGGTAAAAAATTCTGAGAAGCTAAAACACAATCTGACAGTGAATTTCTGGGTTCTGTACCAGTAATAAAGAATGCGAACAATAAAAGAAGGACATCCCCGTTCAATTAGTTTGGTGAATAGCTTACTATGATTGACTTTGTCAAAGGCCTTAGAGGCATCCAGCATGGTAACATACATAGATGAGCCATTCGCTATGTAGTGTCGAAAGAGTTCTTTTAATAAAAATATGAGCATTTCAGTTGAGTGATGCTTTTTAAATCCAAATTGGTTTACACATGTAGATAAAAAAGTAGAAACCCTGGATAATATCAAGGATTCAAGTAATTTACTAGCAATTGTGGCTAGAGCAATGGGTCGGTAGTTGTTGTTATCAGACAGGTCACCCGCCTTATTTTTAATTATGGGGGCTATGATTGTAATCATCACAGCATCCGGTAAAAAACCGTGAATTAACATGCTACTATATAAAAGTGACATGAGAACATGAAGTTTTTCATTCGCATATTTAAAATGTTCGTTACTTACACTATCATAAACCGGGGCTTTGCCTACAGGCATTGCATGTATTATATCTTGAATTTACTTAACATTAACAGACATTTTAACATTAAGCTGTACATTGCTACAGTATTAATTAATTTTCTTGATGTTGACTGGAGAGCCAGTTATAGAGTTAAGTAGGGATTGGTAATGATGAAGCCACATATTCTTCGACACCGGAAGCACCACCAACATTGCTAGGATTTGGCAACCTGGCTTTATTCATATGTTTTATGTCCTTCCAGAAGTTTTTGTCATTATTACATAGTTTAGAAGCAAGTCTTTCAGCTTTAATCTGTTAATTTGATATGAAGTTAATCTAGATGAACGTCTGTTATTGCACAAGGACAATAAACAAGTGGGACACCATTAAGAAAAAAGGCGTATAAATTCTTTGCACAACACTGGCTAGAACACGTTACTACAGGTGAACTTATTCGACTTCACCACCTGCCGTTTCAAAATTTCGACAATTTCGTTCACGCCACTTTACCGTCATCCTCATTTCGTAACACGCCTTAGAACTGCCGCTTTCTAATGTTTCACTGAATCTACCGCTCTACCTCTTTCGAATTAAAATCTACCGCCAAACCATGTTGTCAAGGTTAAATTTATTAATTTAATTCGAATCCAAATATACCGTTAACCACCACTTCACGTAGAAAACGGGCGGATCTAGGCTTGTTGGCAGAGGGGGGTCTCAGTCAGTCGTAGTGTCATATGTCGTTCTACTTACGAACCGGGGGGGGACTTACAAAAGGGTTAATATATTAGCCGCTGCTAATACTTCAGTCTTTACATTGACACTAGTTCCGATGTAGGTCCGTATACGTTGTCCTTTTCCGTAACATTTTGTCACGGACACAGGGGTGTAAGACCCCCTCAATGACCTAGAGGGGATCTTGGGACCCTAGGACCCCCTGGGTCCGCTGCTGGAAAATACACCAGAATTAAGTAAATATACCCTAACATAAAAAAAATTCAGGAAGGAAACCTTCCACCCTCTTCCGCAATGCCAGATCTAGATATGCCACCCTGATATAATGTAAAGCTGTAGATCTACCGTTTCTTGCGCGAAGTCACTTGGTTTATGTCTCTCTCTGCTTCGGGCAGACGAATGCTTTCTGAGTCATATAGTAGAGTGGACATAATTATGACACACACAGTTCTTCTATAGCAGCAGTTCTCAACATGGGATACGTGCATCCCCGGGGGTGTGCCGGAGATTTTCCATGGGGTACGCAGATCGTTGGCTAAGGTTTCATGCAACAGTGCAAAAATGTTGTCACTTTGTGTGGTCCACGAAAGAGAAATTGTGTTTCTGTAATATTATCAAGTTCATAGAAAACATATTATTTTCAAGCCTAAAAGCTATTAGAAAACGTCATCACCCAAGTCCATCAATTGCTATTCTCGAAGGACTTACAGTTTTCCCAGTTATTTCGTATCTACATTATTCGTAAGGTACGACGATTTCGCCTCGTTGTAACTGTTCTATTGCCTAACTGATAAACACCATCAAGTCCATCGCCCTAAATACCCCGACTGGTCTGCCTCCTGAAGTAAAGATGTCGATGAGGACCAAGAGGCGTTGCTCTTCCGCACTGAGGTCCATTGGGTATCACGGGGAATATGGAGTTTAGAGTGGTGTCGCAGAAAGAGGAGATTGCCGAATTCTTTGACCACGTCAACAAGGAGCAGTCTGTAAAATTCGTCAAGAAACTCTCGGACAAAGGTGGTTCCTGAAACTGGCGTGCTTGAACATCGTTTCCCATCTGACTTCGTTTAACACGTCACTCCAATGACGGTTCACAACGGGGATTGATTTCGTTAGCTAGAGCTGGTGGGATGCAAAATCAAGGAAGGAAACTTCAACATGTTTGAACACATAAGAGTAGCGCTTCAGGATGAAGAAATGGGACATGGAAACATGGGGTAACTTGTGCAGGCGCACCTGCCTTCCAATCGGAAAGAATTTCCGACATACTTCATCCATTCAGTATTGCTTTCTCACATAGACGGCGTGCATGATGACTTTTGGAAGTTCGTGCACGACTCCACCGCATGTTATGCATTTGAAGCTCTTCCCCAGACAACGTTCCTGTCCAAGATGACCGAATCGTATCCACCTGTGACTGACGTACCCTTGAGGGCATTGCTAATGCTTCCTTCTACCTATCACTGCGAGCAAGGATTATCGGCGATGTTCTGCATAAAAACTACATTTTGTGCCCGTCTGTGCATGAAGTCTCTTTATTCAAACTGTTCCCCAAATCGAAGCCCTGGTTTTGATCAGGAAATCTCAACTCTGACATGGTTGGAGATGGTTTTTCGTGATCCTACTTCCATTCGGGATACAGTTATGGCGTCAATAAAATGTGCAACAGTGAACTCAGTGTTGCATGTTGTTTCTTTTATAATTCAATGTCACAACGGTGGAGTCCCCGGCCCATCGTTTCAGGAAACACAGGGTGCGCGGTGTGGAAAAGGTTGGGAACCGCTGTTCTATAGTAAACAGTGGATGTCCATATAAGTCTCAATCTGTAGAAAGCTTACATTGGTTTCTCCATCTCCGCACAACATGTTTCCTGTGTAGGTAACCCAATACTTACAACATGCTTCCTGTGTAGGTAACCCAATACTTACAACATGCTTCCTGTGTAGGTAACCCAATACTTATAACATGCTTCCTGTGTAGGTAACCCAATACTTACAACATGCTTCCTGTGTAGGTAACCCAATACTTATAACATGCTTCCTGTGTAGCTAACCCAATACTTGCAACATGCTTCCTGTGTAGGTAACCCAATACTTATAACATGCTTCCTGTGTAGGTAACCCAATACTTACATTGGTTTCTCCATCTCCGCACAACATGCTTCCTGTGTAGGTAACCCAATACTTACAACATGCTTCCGGTGTAGGTAACCCAATACTTACAACATGATTCCTGTGTAGGTAACCCAATACTTACAACATGCTTCCTATGTAGGTAACCCAATACTTACATTGGTTTCTCCATCTCCGCACAACATGCTTCCTGTGTAGGTAACCCAATACTTACAACATGCTTCCTGTGTAGGTAACCCAATACTTATAACATGCTTCCTGTGTAGGTAACCCAATACTTATAACATGCTTCCTGTGTAGGTAACCCAATACTTACAACATGCTTCCTGTGTAGGTAACCCAATACTTATAACATGCTTCCTGTGTAGGTAACCCAATACTTACAACATGCTTCCTGTGTAGGTTACCCAATACTTATAACATGCTTCCTGTGTAGGTAACCCAATACTTATATTGGTTTCTCCATCTCCGCACAACATGCTTCCTGTGTAGGTAACCCAATACTTACAACATGCTTCCTTTGTAGGTAACCCAATACTTATAACATGCTTCCTGTGTAGGTAACCCAATACTTATAACATGCTTCCTGTGTAGGTAACCCAATATTTACATTGGTTTCACCATCTCCGCACAACATGCTTCCTGTGTAGGTAACCCAATACTTACAACATTCTTCCGGTGTAGGTAACCCAATACTTACAACATGATTCCTGTGTAGGTAACCCAATACTTACAACATGCTTCCTATGTAGGTAACCCAATACTTATAACATGCTTCCTGTGTAGGTAACCCAATACTTACAACATGTTTCCTGTGTAGGTAACCCAATACTTACAACATGCATCCTGTGTAGGTAACCCAATACTTACAACATGCTTCCTGTGTAGGTAACCCAATACTTACAACATGCTTCCTACGTAGGTAACCCAATATTTATAACATGCTTCTTGTGTAGGTAACCCAATACTTACAACATGCTTCCTGTGTAGGTAACCCAATACTTACAACATGCATTCTGTGTAGATAACCCAATACTTACAACATGCTTCCTGTGTAGGTAACCCAATACTTACAACATGCTTCCTGTGTAGGTAACCCAATACTTACAATGGTTACGCCACGGTTGTTGCGGAAACCCAATACTTGACAAAACCAAAACGTAATATGAAAATGCGAATGGAAATCAAACCAAGATTCATGAACGATTGATGAAGTGTGTATACAATAATTATTTTATTTCCCCATCTCATTCCCATGTATCTTTATCTGTCTGTCTGTCTGTATGTTTCTATGTCTGTCTCTGAATATATGTGTCTGTGTCAATGTATCTGTCTGTCTGTCTGTGTGTCTGACTGTGGACATCTTTATGTGTCTCTGTCTAAACATACACACACGCACGCACGCACGCACACACGCACGCATGCACGCACGCACGCACGCACGCACGCAATGTTCATTTATGTTTAGACAGAGAGGCAGACACATAAAGATACCCCCCCCACACACACACGCGCACGCACACACACGCGCACGCACACACACACACACACACACACACACACACACACACACACACACACACACACACACTGTATGTGGATTTTAAAATCAGCCTTGTTCAGTTTGCGCTGACCCGCCTGACAATGACCCTGAAATGGTTGAAATCATCCTCTCAATGAGCGTTGGCTGTTCCTTCTCCCGTTCTAGCCGGGCCGCCTCCTGCGCCGCCTCCTCCGCCGCCTCCTGCGCCTTCCGGCGATGGAACATAAATATATATCCGATGATTCCCAACGCAGCACCACTCACCAGCAGCACCAGCAATATAACTGCATATAGTATGCTTGATTTCTCCGATTTTTCTTTTTTCTTTTCGTTTTCGCAGTAATTCCCTTCGAAGCCGTCAGAGCAATCACAAGTCACCCCGCCCATTTTCTCGTCCGTGCATTTGCCATTGTTTTGACACGGTTTGTCGGAACATTTCACTTTCCTATCGCAGAAGGCTCCCCTGAAATTGGGGCCACAGTCGCATTTCACGCCACCACTCGTGAGATCGTGACAAGTGGCATTATATCGGCACGGGCTATCGGAACATCGGAACTTCCGATCGCAGCGCACGCCAACCCACCCGGTTGTGCATGTGCACTTGATGCCTTTTGGTTGAAGTGCAGTGCAAGTCCCGCCGTTCAGACACGCTATGTTTGAGCACGTTAAGAGTATTTCGCAGAAAGCTCCCTCGAAATCGTTGCCACATGTGCACTGTATACTGTCATTAGCGAGATCTTGACAAGCGCCATTGTTCTGGCACGGGCTATCGGAACACTTGGCCTTCCGTTCGCAACGGGATCCGGCAAATCCGAACGTGCACCAACACCTGACTCCTTTCGGTTTAACCGCGACACACGTAGCGGCGTTCTGACACGGATTGTCGGAACATTTCACGTCCCTTTCACAGTAGGTCCCTCTGAACTCCTGGGTACATACACACACGCCACCACCTGCGGTATCTTTACAAGGAGCGCCATTTAGGCACGGCCTGCGTCGTTCTGAACATTTCGCCTTCCGTTCGCAGCGTAGGCCAGCCCATCCAATTTTGCAGTTGCAAGTTATTCCTTTCGGTTGACCGTCCGTACACGTGCCGCCGTTCTTACACGCCCCGGTGTCTGAACATTTGTAGCGAATCGGACACCGAAAGATAATCTTCAAATGTACATATCCTTTCTTCCGTTGATAGGAGGATGCGTGGGGTCTCCTGCTTATGGAGCAAGTCGTCTTTCCGTTCCACATTGCTTCGGTACAACGAACAGTTACTAAGCAATGATGTCGACACTGTTGTTCCGTCGCCGATCCAGGGACAAAAGTCGATCTGATCAGACCCTGATTCGCATTACGCTCCACTGTATCTACACACGGTGGGTTAGTCTGGCGTCTGTAGCGCGTTACGACGTTATTAGTTCGGTCGCCGGGACCGCCTGCCCAGTTCATAGATGAGGCGGCAACGTTGTCAGTCTTCGCCAATAATGAGCGGCAATTGCAAAATACAAGCAGCAAGTTCACCGCAGTGGTGAAGTGCCGACGCATGATGAAGATAATCAAAGTCACTACCAATACACTGGTTAGCTCCCAGGTGCCGCCTGTGACGTTTCAAATACGGTTGATGCTGTTATCTTTTTCCCGTCTTCAATAACAAAATACAGATCATTCGTTCAAGCGGTAGGTTGTTGAATACTGCAGCTGAGCTGACGTCATTCGCATACGTAACACGCTTCGTAATTTAAAACTACCTGCGTGACGTCACCCGAGCCGTCGAGTCTAACACCTCGTGTAGTCAATGTACCGGACACTGTATGATTATATTTAACGGGGATTAAAACTTAGTACGTACATGCCTTGCTGTTTGGGCCATATTTGCTATAATTATATTATGTACTACTACTACTACTACTACTACTACTACTACTACTACTACTACTACTACTACTACTACTACTTCTACTACTACTACTACTACTACTACTACAGTGATGCAAATAAAATATGCAAAGTATGCATTAAGCAAACATACTAACAGTCGGTAAAAGCAGAGGTAAGGTAACTAACATAAATTCCATGAGACACACCACCGTCCTCTTGAAAATAAAATATCTGTCACTTGAATTGTCATTGTAGATTATTTTTTTATGTAGAAATTTATTATTTTTGATGAACATTTGTTCGAAGCGTGTTTTCGCTAAACGACGCCAAATCTCAACGACTGTAGGAACAGCTACAGAGTGGATACTCAGAACTGGACAAATAAGTCAAAAGGAAGACGAGAGCAGATAAGAGAGCCTTCATCGAAAATCTGGCAGATGGAGCAGAAGCAGCAGCACAGACACAGAACATGGCCACACTGTACAAGATAACCAAAACGCTGACTGGCGGTTTTAAAAATAGCGATGTTCCAGTTAAAGATGTGGATGGAAATGTTGTCACCTGTGAAGCAAAACAGACCCAGAGATGGAAAACACACTTCGAGACCATCCTCAACAAGGAAGCACCAAGAAATCAAGCAGAAATTCCAGAAAACAAAGAGGACCTGAATGTCAACATAGACCCACCATCTGCTGAAGAAGTGAGAAAAGCAATCAGGACCATGAAGTCTGGGAAAGCACCGGGTGCAGACTGTGTAAGTGCAGAGATGTTGAACGCTGGAGAAGTCACCATGGGAGCCTTGACAGAGATAATTGAAGGAATATGGGAGACGGAAGAAACACCAGGTGACTGGAAGATGGGGCTGATCGTCTACTACCAAAGAAAGGAGACCTTAGCCTTTGCAAAAACTGGAGAGGGATCACTCTGTTGTCTATCACTAGCAAAGTTTTCAGCAGGTGATCCTTGACAGAATTTCAGAAGCCCTTGACCCACTGTTGCGCAAAGAACAGGCAGGTTTTAGGAAAGGAAAATCCTGTGGAGACCACATTTTTACCTTAAGGCAGATCCTGGAGCAGTGCCAGGAATGGAACACGCCATTCTATGCAAACTTCGTCGATTTTGAAAAAGGTTTTCCACAGCATTCACGGAGACTCTCTCTGACGTATACTCCGGCACTACGGAAGCCCCCAATATTGTGAGCATAATCAAACTGCTATACGGCGATTTCGGGACCAAGGTCATTTGCGGCCAATACCTGACAGAAGATTTTGAAATCAAGACCGGAGTGAAACAAGGATGCATACTATCCCCCTTCCTGTTCTGCCTCGGGATTGACTGGGTCATGAAGGAAACAGCACTAGGAGACAAAAGCGGCATCAAATGGACCTTCACATACACATTAGATGATCTAGACTTTGCAGACGACCGCTACAGTGACATCCAAAGAAAAAGCGATGAACGTGCAAGAAATGCCGGAAAAATAGGGCTACAGATAAACACAAACAAAACAAAGATGCTGCAAAACAACAACCAAACAGTAGACCCCATCACGATTGGAGGAAGGAAATTGAAGAGGTGACCGAGTTCACCTACCTTGGGGCCAAGGTGTCAACGGAATCTGTGATCAAGGCAAGGATTAGAAAGGCAAGAGCGGCGGAATCATGGAAGGTGACAAAGGCATATGCCAGATTCTGGAAGTTTTCCAAAACAAGTGCTTCAGGAAAATACTGCGAATCTACTGGCCAAACAAAATCTCCAACACGGAGCTCCATGAAAGAAAAGGTATGCAGCCCTCTCTCTCGAGGTTAAACGCCGCATATGGAAATGGATCAGACACGTCTGCAGAATGCCGCTGACATCCATTCCAAGAGTGGCCATGCGCTGGACCCCTGGTGGCAAGAGAACGCGGGGGAAACAGAGGGAGACGTGGAGGAGATCGGTAGAGCGTAAGATGAAGGCTCTCGGGTTGGGGCCAGGTGACGAAACTTGCAACGGACAGGCAACATTGGCGTTCTTTGGATTCGGCCTTATGTGTGATCCCGCACGAAGACGATTAAATCGAGTGGACGAATCCGCCTTCGGTACCAATGTAATCGGGTTCGACCATGGCGACACACTACGACGAATGACTCGTTCTGCTAGCATATCTCACTAATCAATTTTGGTTTAAGCAATGGTGTACGATAGGCTGGCTGCGATATAGGCTCCTGTTGTTTGAATGGTCGTGGGAGGCAACACATAACGACCAGGTGGTGTACCTGCCGTTGAAAAACATCGTCATCCCTGATTAATTGATTAAGAAGAACCTGATCCGTATCGGTTAATACGGAACCAACCCTACCCGTGTCTATCGACCTGTAGTTCATCTTACCTTGGATTGTAAATATGCCCCCTCCTAAATGGATATTACCGTCAGCCAACACCTTGATTTTGGGACGTCGTGTGGCTTCGCCTGCATTTTATACTCATTTCCCTGGCGAAAACGAGGAGTGGGCCCGCGGGAAATCTTTCCCTCCAGATAGGACGCTTCTTCCTGCAGAAGCGCTGCATATGTCCCAACTCACTGCAGTAGAAGCATCGCGGTTGTCCGTCTGCAGTCCAGTCGGGTAGGCGATGCGGGGGGGGGGAGTCATCATGCCGGATGATGGACATGCGACTAGCCAGTTGGGTCGGCCAAAGCGGGGGCGGTCATCCTCGGGGCGATGGACGCGGGAACGGCGTATGGCTGGCTGTCTCCATTGAGCTAGCTTCGTCATTAAACGCTCTTGTCCGCAGATTACCTGCTCCAGCGTCGAGTCGATGGGGGGCGGGAAGGGTTGAGCACCTATCTCCATCTGAACCTCTTCCCGTCCCTCCACACCGAGTCGTGAAACAGCATCCTTCCGCTCCCTGAATTCGGCTACCCACGTCATGCATGGCTGCATCCAGTCTTGTAAAGCAGTCGGCTCGTCGATATCGAGAAAGTTCGAAATGACATTAGCGCGAACTTGGGCCCAAGGAATGGCATCACGCACAGTAGTGACATTTGTATAAACGCAGCTTAGTTTTTTGAATCATGGCTCTTCCACCTTGTTCGTGTTACTTTCGTCTAGCTCACGACAATACATACTTTGTGCTACTAATTAGCTGTCACTGACACATGAACACATCACAACACCTCTGGTGCAATAAACAATTAAGTAGTGCATATGTTCTAAGCCATATGTCACCAGTTCTGAAAACTTATCAGATTCAGGATAATTATAGTAATTTTGGACGTTAACAGAGTTAAATTGATTATTTGATAGCAGGGTTGACAATTGGTAACAGGACTAGCTGACCCTCATTCAAAGTGAATCATAACACTGCATCATAGAGATCATAATAATCATAATGATTGTATTTTAAAACAATGTTAAATGTTTCCAGTCTCTTGGTTCCGCTCAGCGTTAAGCACATTGCAAAATTATTTCCCAGAGATCACGTCGGATTTGGACATGCCGACTACAAACTTTTTTTCTGGCTCTGGTATTAGAAAGAGGATATCGACGACAATATATACCAACACATGTCGTCGACTTGTGGCCAGAAAAAAAACGATTCTCCCCAGCAGGCATCATCCATTTTACACAAACGTCAGATTCTTCCAGTTCTTGTGTGATCCCCGGAATGACACGCGTATCATGTCTCACAACACACCATTTGTGCAAGATATCACCATCAAGTGTATGGACAGGGGCTAGGTCAGGGCAGATTTGATCTCGTTCCTCCACTATATGCACAACGGTAGGAGAAGCAGCTGTAGCCGGAGGAGCTATTGTAGCAGGAGTGGCGGCAGCTGAAGCATCCATAGCTGGAGTTGTTGTAGCATATGTAACTGGATGTAGAGGACCAGCAGCTGCTTCGCTGCGGAAAGTGACGCTCTTAATTTCGAAACACGGACAATCCAGGAAGCCAGGATGATTGCAGATGCAACTGACATCTCGATACTTTATCACTCTAAAAGTAGAGGTGAGGACCTGGTGCAACTTCATTGTGCCAGGTGTGTAGTAGGTTGTGAGATATGGTATCAGCAACTGCTTCAACTTCTTCAGCTTTGACAGAGAAGAGGTTGATCGATGTATGCCTGACCAGTGTAGAGGGTTTCGGCATCTGGAATGTCCATCCCTGACTGATGAGCTGGTCAGCTTTTCTCTTGATGGCTACCCCAATCCCATCTGGGGCACCCTTACCATGGCTGGCTTACCAAAAGTTCCAAGAAGCTGCCTGGTACCTCTTTTCGAACACTTTTGTGCTGAAAAGATAGAAGTTTTTTCCCTGTAGGTACTGAGTAGTTGGACCATGGTTGAAGAAGTTAATAACTTCGATGTTGGGGAAGTGTTCCTCCATGTACTGGAAGACTGGTTCGAGGTATCTCCAAGTTGCTGTTCGGTCATGCTTTATGAAAGGCGACAAGGTGCAAAAGGCTTATCTAAATCTCCAACATAGAGGACTCCAGTGTGCAGCGTTATTTGCCGGTGTGAACCACCAAAGTGGACGGATGCACTCTGCACTGCATGCATTTTCTTGCGAATTTCACGACATACACAAAACTGGTGAAAGGTGTTATACCGGTATCGCTTGAATTTGCTCAAGCTATTTTCCAAGAGATCTTGTTTGCTTTCGGTTATATCTACCTTTTTGGTAATGTTCATGGATGTCTCTTTATCATCCGGTAGGGGCTGAGCAACAGTGCGCCACTGTGTGTAAGTGACCATCTCATCTTGCAGGAACCAGTTCACTTCGGACACAATGTGCTTGCAGAATGCACATTCGTCATACTCGCAGGCCTTGTTGGATGGTTCACAAAGAATGCCATCGGCGAGGACCTCAACATTACTTGTATGTAGAGTGTTATGCTGTTTTGGACCTTGAAGTATCTGATGTTCTCTTGTGAACTCTCACTGCATTTTGGTAGCGTGTACCTTTCAGCTTTGGTGGTTTGCTTCTTTAAAGAAACCCTATTTTTTCCCTCTCAGTTGAACTTGGCCTTATCATCATTACGTCTTCGTCTGGATTGACAGTGTTGCCTATAGAATAAAGAACCCATAAAATTCCATGGGCACAACTATTATAAATGTACACAGTTAAGCATCTATACATAGTTATTACAGGCTTAATACAACAATTATAAATAGTACGTTGGTGGAATTAATCAACACCATTTTGATAGTTTTTCTTACAAATTAAGGTGGGATTGTAAAATAAAAATATATTGATCTGGCAGCACCTTGCAGTTGTAGGCAACTGGTTGGGGTTATTGATATCATTCTCGCTGGGGGTATTTGGTGGGGTGAGCTGTTCATCTTAATCAGCATTCCTCTGTCTGTATCTTTTCTGTGCGTCTTTCCGTTGTCTTCACTTGCTACGTCGAGCTCTTTCTGAACGTTGTGCAATCTTATTTAGTTTTCCTTCAGCTTTCTTTTTCTGTCATGCCAGCTTTTCTTTTTTCAAGTAGGCCTGCATTCTAGAAGGTAGTATCATGACGAGAGCGATACTGCTTCTGTTTCTCTGCTGAACTCAGCTTCATTTCGGGCACTGCAATCTACGTGAAGTGTTGGCAATTACATTACTTGCAATTGTGTAGTCCCCCATACTAACAATGTGACCTTACTGAGTAATATTATGTTTTTACAACACCTATTTGTATATGAACAGATGAAAAACAAGATGTATTAATCTCAAACATCAACCCTGTTACCCAGAAGTCAACCCTGTTACTGCCCGAGGCATCAAGAGTTGACGGTAACAGGGTGTGACATAATAGTGGATGATCTGCTATGTAGGCTCGCATTGATGTTTCCCATTATCACATAATGTGCTCTATTCACGTTATCTTACAGCATCCTTATTAGAAAGGTTTACATTTCTAACGTGTCACTGTTATATTGAGGTAAAAGTGTTGACATGCGCATGTTATATGGGTGTGGGAACATGTCAGTAATATGTTTTATGCTTGAAGTAGATAACATAATTCTTACCTTCCCGCCATGACAGTCAGCTATCTTGTGCTGCCATCTGATGATTAATATGGTTTCATATAAAATAGTTTTTCTCCCTTTCAACAGCCACTTGGCGAGAGTAACAGGGGATGACGTGCAATGTGGGTACACAAAGTAACAGGGGATGACGTGCAATGTTGGCACCCAAAGTAACAGGGGATGACGTGCAATGTGGGGACACAGAGTAACAGGGGATGACGTGCAATGTGGGGATACAAAGTAACAGGGGATGACGTGCAATGTGGGGACACAAAGTAACAGGGGATGACGTGCAATGTGGGTACACAAAGTAACAGGAGATGACGTGCAATGTGGGGATACAAAGTAACAGGGGATGACGTGAAATGTGGGTACACAAAGTAACAGGGGATGACGTGAAATGTGGGTACACAAAGTAAGAGGGGATGACGTGCAATGTGGGGACACAAAGTAACAGGGGATGATGTGTAATGTGGGGACACAAAGTAACAGGGGATGACGTGCAATATGGGGACATAAAGTAACAGGGGATGACGTGCAATATGCACACGCGACCCTAACATGTTAATAATTGAAACATCTTATCAGAGGATGATGATTATTTAAAAACAATTCACTAAAATATGTGCAAATGGTAAACCTCAAAGGTAAGCATTTAGTCAACTGAAGGCACTAAAGTTATATCAAATAATAAAGGTGAAATATTTGTACATCAATAGGCATGTTTCTGTTTTTCCTATAATACGCAAATTCATAACTAATAGAGGCCAAATTAGCAGGACACAATAGCATACCGAATTGATGGAATGACCCAGGCACCAAGACACCTGCGACTGTGGCGTAAGACTCCCTACCAGGTAATATTGTCCTTGTTGAGTCGGTGGATGTGTGCCACCGCAGACTCCGGTAGACTGGGCTGTGAGGATCACAATTTGAGACTGTATTCAGTGAAAAACTCACATTAAGTACGTACGTATAGGTGGGGTACGTGTTTGACCATGCGTGCAGTCACATGGTCATATAGCTAGGGCACGTGTTTGACCATGCGTGCAGTCACATGGTCATATGGGCGCAATATTCTTGCAGGACTTTATCGAATATAGTCTACATCTAGATCGTTCACAAAAAGTATATATTGTCGGATTTTTCCAACCGGCATAAAAGGCTAAAAATTTATGAGCGAATACGTTCATTAACGGATTTAACATAATTAGTAGCGAACATATGGCTTGCACTACAGCGGGTGAAAGGTTGTGTATAATTCTAAAACTGTTCTTATAAGCGACAGTAATACCTTTCAGACTCTGTTTTATAAAATGACACCAAAGACTTGAGGTGTACATTGAACCACAGTATGAATTAAATAAAGTTGTTTTAATGGAATTGTTGCATAAGTTAAATTTTCTGGCTAAAGCATTTGCCTGAGCATAGATACATCTTTTCTGCCTGGCAATATCGTCATCATCAGTAAGATTATTGTTTATAATATGGCCAAGGTATTTACATTTCTCAGTGTAAGGTAGTATATGGTTATTGATAACAACAGGATGAATATTTTTCTTGTCCCTAGGTTTGTTATCAATAACCATACAGACATATCTTTTGGCATTGTACGTTATATCAAATATACTGCCATACTTGGCACAACAATCGGTGAGTTTTCTCAACCCCGCAACACTAGGTGAAAAAAAACACAAAGGTCATCGGCATACATCATATGATTCATTATGGTTCCTGCATAAAGACAGCCAATTTGTAATTTATTCAAATTTACACTTAAGTCATCCATGTAAACGTTAAAAAGATGCGGAGAAAGGATTCCACCCTGCTTAACACCGTTTGAAACGGTAAAAAATTCTGAGAAGCTAAAACACAATCTGACAGTGAATTTCTGGGTTCTGTACCAGTAATAAAGAATGCGAACAATAAAAGAAGGACATCCCCGTTCAATTAGTTTGGTGAATAGCTTACTATGATTGACTTTGTCAAAGGCCTTAGAGGCATCCAGCATGGTAACATACATAGATGAGCCATTCGCTATGTAGTGTCGAAAGAGTTCTTTTAATAAAAATATGAGCATTTCAGTTGAGTGATGCTTTTTAAATCCAAATTGGTTTACACATGTACATAAAAAAGTAGAAACCCTGGATAATATCAAGGAATCAAGTAATTTACTAGCAATTGTGGCTAGAGCAATGGGTCGGTAGTTGTTGTTATCAGACAGGTCACCCGCCTTATTTTTAATTATGGGGGCTATGATTGTAATCATCACAGCATCCGGTGAAAAACCGTGAATTAACATGCTACTATATAAAAGTGACATGAGAACATGAAGTTTTTCATTCGCATATTTAAAATGTTCGTTACTTACACTATCATAAACCGGGGCTTTGCCTACAGGCATTGCATGTATTATATCTTGAATTTACTTAACATTAACAGTCATTTGAACATTAAGCTGTACATTGCTACAGTATTAATTAATCTTCTTGATGTTGACTGGAGAGCCAGTTATAGAGTTAAGTAGGGATTGGTAATGATGAAGCCACATATTCTTCGACACCGGAAGCACCACCAACATTGCTAGGATTTGGCAACCTGGCTTTATTCATATGTTTTATGTCCTTCCAGAAGTTTTTGAAGTCATTATTACATAGTTTAGAAGCAAGTCTTTCAGCTTTAATCTGTTAATTTGATATGAAGTTAATCTAGATGAACGTCTGTTATTGCACAAGGACAATAAACAAGTGGGACACCATTAAGAAAAAAGACGTATAAATTCTTTGCACAACACTGGCTAGAACACGTTACTACAGTTGAACTTATTCGACTTCACCACCTGCCGTTTCAAAATTTCGACAATTTCGTTCACGCCACTTTACCGTCATCCTCATTTCGTAACACGCCTTAGAACTGCCGCTTTCTAATGTTTCACTGAATCTACCGCTCTACCTCTTTCGAATTAAAATCTACCGCCAAACCATGTTGTCAAGGTTAAATTTATTCATTTAATTCGAATCCAAATATACCGTTAACCACCACTTCACGTAGAAAACGGGCGGATCTAGGCTTGTTGGCAGAGGGGGGTCTCAGTCAGTCGTAGTGTCATATGTCGTTCTACTTACGAACCGGGGGGGGGGTACTTACAAAAGGGTTAATATATTAGCCGCTGCTAATACTTCAGTCTTTACATTGACACTAGTTCCGATGTAGGTCCGTATACGTTGTCCTTTTCCGTAACATTTTGTCACGGACACAGGGGTGTAAGACCCCCCTCAATGACCTAGAGGGGGATCTTGGGACCCCTAGGACCCCCTGGGTCCGCTGCTGGAAAATACACCAGAATTAAGTAAATATACCCTAACATAAAAATAATTCAGGAAGGAAACCTTCCACCCTCTTCCGCAATGCCAGATCTAGATATGCCACCCTGATATAATGTAAAGCTGTACATCTACCGTTTCTTGCGCGAAGTCACTTGGTTTATGTCTCTCTCTGCTTCGGGCAGACGAATGCTTTCTGAGTCATATAGTAGAGTGGACATAATTATGACACACACAGTTCTTCTATAGCAGCAGTTCTCAACATGGGATACGTGCATCCCCGGGGGTGTGCCGGAGATTTTCCATGGGGTACGCAGATCGTTGGCTAAGGTTTCATGCAACAGTGCAAAAATGTTGTCACTTTGTGTGGTCCACGAAAGAGAAATTGTGTTTCTGTAATATTATCAAGTTCATAGAAAACATATTATTTTCAAGCCTAAAAGCTATTAGAAAACGTCATCACCCAAGTCCATCAATTGCTATTCTCGAAGGACTTACAGTTTTCCCAGTTATTTCGTATCTACATTATTCGTAAGGTACGACGATTTCGCCTCGTTGTAACTGTTCTATTGCCTAACTGATAAACACCATCAAGTCCATCGCCCTAAATACCCCGGCTGGTCTGCCTCCTGAACTAAGATGTCGATGAGGACCAAGAGGCGTTGCTCTTCCGCACTGAGGTCCATTGGGTATCACGGGGAATATGGAGTTTAGAGTGGTGTCGCAGAAAGAGGAGATTGCCGAATTCTTTGACCACGTCAACAAGGAGCAGTCTGTAAAATTCGTCAAGAAACTCTCGGACAAAGGTGGTTCCTGAAACTGGCGTGCTTGAACATCGTTTCCCATCTGACTTCGTTTAACACGTCACTCCAATGACGGTTCACAACGGGGATTGATTTCGTTAGCTAGAGCTGGTGGGATGCAAAATCAAGGAAGGAAACTTCAACATGTTTGAACACATAAGAGTAGCTCTTCAGGATGAAGAAATGGGACATGGAAACATGGGGTAACTTGTGCAGGCGCACCTGCCTTCCAATCGGAAAGAATTTCCGACATACTTCATCCATTCAGTATTGCTTTCTCTCATAGACGGCGTGCATGATGACTTTTGGAAGTTCGTGCACGACTCCACCGCATGTTATGCATTTGAAGCTCTTCCCCAGACAACGTTCCTGTCCAAGATGACCGAATCGTATCCACCTGTGACTGACGTACCCTTGAGGACATTGCTAATGCTTCCTTCTACCTATCACTACGAGCAAGGATTATCGGCGATGTTCTGCTTAAAAACTACATTTTGTGCCCGTCTGTGCATGAAGTCTCTTTATTCAAACTGTTCCCCAAATCGAAGCCCTGGTTTTGATCAGGAAATCTCAACTCTGACATGGTTGGAGATGGTTTTTCGTGATCCTACTTCCATTCGGGATACAGTTATGGCGTCAATAAAATGTGCAACAGTGAACTCAGTGTTGCATGTTGTTTCTTTTATAATTCAATGTCACAACGGTGGAGTCCCCGGCCCATCGTTTCAGGAAACAAAGGGTGCGCGGTGTGGAAAAGGTTGGGAACCGCTGTTCTATAGCAAACAGTGGATGTCCAAATAAGAATCAATCTGTAGAAAGCTTACATTGGTTTCTCCAGCACCGCACAACATGTTTCCTGTGTAGGTAATCCAATACTTACAACATGCTTCCTGTGTAGGTAACCCAATACTTACAACATGCTTCCTGTGTAGGTAACCCAATACTTATAACATGCTTCCTGTGTAGGTAACCCAATACTTACAACATGCTTCCTGTGTAGGTAACCCAATACTTATAACATGCTTCCTGTGTAGCTAACCCAATACTTGCAACATGCTTCCTGTGTAGGTAACCCAATACTTATAACATGCTTCCTGTGTAGGTAACCCAATACTTACATTGGTTTCTCCATCTCCGCACAACATGCTTCCTGTGTAGGTAACCCAATACTTACAACATGCTTCCTGTGTAGGTAACCCAATACTTATAACATGCTTCCTGTGTAGGTAACCCAATACTTATAACATGCTTCCTGTGTAGGTAACCCAATACTTACAACATGCTTCCTGTGTAGGTAACCCAATACTTATAACATGCTTCCTGTGTAGGTAACCCAATACTTATATTGGTTTCTCCATCTCCGCACAACATGCTTCCTGTGTAGGTAACCCAATACTTACAACATGCTTCCTTTGTAGGTAACCCAATACTTATAACATGCTTCCTGTGTAGGTAACCCAATACTTATAACATGCTTCCTGTGTAGGTAACCCAATATTTACATTGGTTTCTCCATCTCCGCACAACATGCTTCCTGTGTAGGTAACCCAATACTTACAACATTCTTCCGGTGTAGGTAACCCAATACTTACAACATGATTCCTGTGTAGGTAACCCAATACTTACAACATGCTTCCTATGTAGGTAACCCAATACTTATAACATGCTTCCTGTGTAGGTAACCCAATACTTACAACATGTTTCCTGTGTAGGTAACCCAATACTTACAACATGCATCCTGTGTAGGTAACCCAATACTTACAACATGCTTCCTGTGTAGGTAACCCAATACTTACAACATGCTTCCTATGTAGGTAACCCAATACTTATAACATGCTTCCTGTGTAGGTAACCCAATACTTACAACATGCTTCCTGTGTAGGTAACCCAATACTTACAACATGCATTCTGTGTAGATAACCCAATACTTACAACATGCTTCCTGTGTAGGTAACCCAATACTTACAACATGCTTCCTGTGTAGGTAACCCAATACTTACAATGTTTACGCCACGGTTGTTGCGGAAACCCAATACTTGACAAAACCAAAACGTAATATGAAAATGCGAATGGAAATCAAACCAAGATTCATGAACGATTGATGAAGTGTGTATACAATAATTATTTTATTTCCCCATCTCATTCCCATGTATCTTTATCTGTCTGTCTGTCTGTATGTTTCTATGTCTGTCTCTGAATATATGTGTCTGTGTCAATGTATCTGTCTGTCTGTCTGTGTGTCTGACTGTGGACATCTTTATGTGTCTCTGTCTAAACATACACACACGCACGCACGCACGCACGCAATGTTCATTTATGTTTAGACAGAGAGGCAGACACATAAAGATACCCCCCCACACACACACGCGCACGCACACACACACACACACACACACACACACACACACACACACACACACACACACACACACACACACACACACACACACACACACTGTATGTGGATTGTAAAATCAGCCTTGTTCAGTTTGCGCTGACCCGCCTGACAATGACCCTGAAATGGTTGAAATCATCCTCTCAATGAGCGTTGGCTGTTCCTTCTCCCGTTCTAGCCGGGCCGCCTCCTGCGCCGACTCCTCCGCCGCCTCCTGCGCCTTCCGGCGATGGAACATAAATATATATCCGATGATTCCCAACGCAGCACCACTCACCAGCAGCACCAGCAATATAACTGCATATAGTATGCTTGATTTCTCCGATTTTTCTTTTTTGTTTTCGTTTTCGCAGTAATTCCCTTCGAAGCCGTCAGAGCAATCACAAGTCACCCCGCCTATTTTCTCGTCCGTGCATTTGCCATTGTTTTGACACGGTTTGTCGGAACATTTCACTTTCCTATCGCAGAAGGCTCCCCTGAAATTGGGGCCACAGTCGCATTTCACGCCACCACTCGTGAGATCGTGACAAGTGGCATTATATCGGCACGGGCTATCGGAACATCGGAACTTCCGATCGCAGCGCACGCCAACCCACCCGGTTGCGCATGTGCACTTGATGCCTTTTGGTTGAAGTGCAGTGCAAGTCCCGCCGTTCAGACACGCTATGTTTGAGCACGTTAAGAGTATTTCGCAGAAAGCTCCCTCGAAATCGTTGCCACATGTGCACTGTATACTGGCATTAGCGAGATCTTGACAAGCGCCATTGTTCTGGCACGGGCTATCGGAACATTTGGCCTTCCGTTCGCAACGGGATCCGGCAAATCCGAACGTGCACCAACACCTGACTCCTTTCGGTTTAACCGCGACACACGTAGCGGCGTTCTGACACGGATTGTCGGAACATTTCACGTCCCTTTCACAGTAGGTCCCTCTGAACTCCTGGGTACATACACACACGCCACCACCTGCGGTATCTTTACAAGGAGCGCCATTTAGGCACGGCCTGCGTCGTTCTGAACATTTCGCCTTCCGTTCGCAGCGTAGGCCAGCCCATCCGATTTTGCAGTTGCAAGTTATTCCTTTCGGTTGACCGTCCGTACACGTGCCGCCGTTCTTACACGCCCCGGTGTCTGAACATTTGTAGCGAATCGGACACCGAAAGATAATCTTCAAATGTACATATCCTTTCTTCCGTTGATAGGAGGATGCGTGGGGTCTCCTGCTTATGGAGCAAGTCGTCTTTCCGTTCCACATTGCTTCGGTACAACGAACAGTTACTAAGCAATGATGTCGACACTGTTGTTCCGTCGCCGATCCAGGGACAAAAGTCGATCTGATCAGACCCTGATTCGCATTACGCTCCACTGTATCTACACACGGTGGGTTAGTCTGGCGTCTGTAGCGCGTTACGACGTTATTAGTTCGGTCGCCGGGACCGCCTGCCCAGTTCATAGATGAGGCGGCAACGTTGTCAGTCTTCGCCAATAATGAGCGGCAATTGCAAAATACAAGCAGCAAGTTCACCGCAGTGGTGAAGTGCCGACGCATGATGAAGATAATCAAAGTCACTACCAATACACTGGTTAGCTCCCAGGTGCCGCATGTGACGTTTCAAATACGGTTGATGCTGTTATCTTTTTTCCGTCTTCAATAACAAAATACAGATCATTCGTTCAAGCGGTAGGTTGTTGAATACTGCAGCTGAGCTGACGTCATTCGCATACGTAACACGCTTCGTAATTTAAACTACCTGCGTGACGTCACCCGAGCCGTCGAGTCTAACACCTCGTGTAGTCAATGTACCGGACACTGTATGATTATATTTAACGGGGATTAAAACTTAGTACGTACATGCCTTGCTGTTTGGGCCATATTTGCTATAATTATATTATGTACTAGTACTACTACTACTACTACTACTACTACTACTACTACTACTACTACTACTACTACTACTACTACTACTACTACTTCTACTACTACTACTACTACTACTACTACTACTACTACTACTACTACTACAGTGATGCAAATAAAATATGCAAAGTATGCATTAAGCAAACATACTAAAAGTCGGTAAAAGCAGAGGTAAGGTAACTAACATAAATTCCATGAGACACACCACCGTCCTCTTGAAAATAAAATATCTGTCACTTGAATTGTCATTGTAGATTATTTTTTTATGTAGAAATTTATTATTTTTGATGAACATTTGTTCGAAGCGTGTTTTCGCTAAACGACGCCAAATCTCAACGACTGTAGGAACAGCTACAGAGTGGATACTCAGAACTGGACAAATAAGTCAAAAGGAAGACGAGAGCAGATAAGAGAGCCTTCATCGAAAATCTGGCAGATGGAGCAGAAGCAGCAGCACAGACACAGAACATGGCCACACTGTACAAGATAACCAAAACGCTGACTGGCGGTTTTAAAAATAGCGATGTTCCAGTTAAAGATGTGGATGGAAATGTTGTCACCTGTGAAGCAAAACAGACCCAGAGATGGAAAACACACTTCGAGACCATCCTCAACAAGGAAGCACCAAGAAATCAAGCAGAAATTCCAGAAAACAAAGAGGACCTGAAGGTCAACACAGACCCACCATCTGCTGAAGAAGTGAGAAAAGCAATCAGGACCATGAAGTCTGGGAAAGCACCGGGTGCAGACTGTGTAAGTGCAGAGATGTTGAACGCTGGAGAAGTCACCATGGGAGCCTTAACAGAGATCATTGAAGGAATATGGGAGACGGAAGAAACACCAGGTGACTGGAAGATGGGGCTGATCGTCTACTACCAAAGAAAAGAGACCTTAGCCTTTGCAAAAACTGGAGAGGGATCACTCTGTTGTCTATCACTAGCAAAGTTTTCAGCATGGTGATCCTTGACAGAATTTCAGAAGCCCTTGACCCACTGTTGCGCAAAGAACAGGCAGGTTTTAGGAAAGGAAAATCCTGTGGAGACCACATTTTTACCTTAAGGCAGATCCTGGAGCAGTGCCAGGAATGGAACACGCCATTCTATGCAAACTTCGTCGATTTTGAAAAAGGTTTTCCACAGCATTCACAGAGACTCTCTCTGACGTATACTCCGGCACTACGGAAGCCCCCCAATATTGTGAGCATAATCAAACTGCTATACGGCGATTTCGGGACCAAGGTCATTTGCGGCCAATACCTGACAGAAGATTTTGAAATCAAGAACGGAGTGAAACAAGGATGCATACTATCCCCCTTCCTGTTCTGCCTCGGGATTGACTGGGTCATGAAGGAAACAGCACTAGGAGACAAAAGCGGCATCAAATGGACCTTCACATACACATTAGATGATCTAGACTTTGCAGACGACCGCTACAGTGACATCCAAAGAAAAAGCGATGAACGTGCAAGAAATGCCGGAAAAATAGGGCTACAGATAAACACAAACAAAACAAAGATGCTGCGAAACAACAACCAAACAGTAGACCCCATCACGATTGGAGGAAGGAAATTGAAGAGGTGACCGAGTTCACCTACCTTGGGGCCAAGGTGTCAACAGATGGAAGGTCACAAAGGCATATGCCAGATTCTGGAAGTTTTCCAAAACAAGTGCTTCAGGAAAATACTGCGAATCTACTGGCCAAACAAAATCTCCAACACGGAGCTCCATGAAAGAAAAGGTATGCAGCCCTCTCTCTCGAGGTTAAACGCCGCATATGGAAATGGATCAGACACGTCTGCAGAATGCCGCTGACATCCATTCCAAGAGTGGCCATGCGCTGGACCCCTAGTGGCAAGAGAACGCGGGGGAAACCCAGGGAGACGTGGACGAGATCGGTAGAGCGTAAGATGAAGGCTCTCGGGTTGGGGCCAGGTGACGAAACTTGCAACGGACAGGCAACATTGGCGTTCTTTGGATTCGGCCTTATGTGTGATCCCGCACGAAGACGATTAAATCGAGTGGACGAATCCGCCTTCGGCACCAATGTAATCGGACTCGACCATGGCGACACACTACGACGAATGACTCGTTGTGCTAGCATATCTCACTAATCAATTTAGGTTTAAGCAATGGTGTACGATAGGCTGGCTGCGATATAGGCTCCTGTTGTTTGAATGGTCGTGGGAGGCAACACATAACGACCAGGTGGTGTACCTGCCGTTGAAAAACATCGTCAACCCTGATTAATTGATTAAGAAGAACCTGATCCGTATCGGTTAATACGGAACCAACCCTACCCATGTCTATCGACCTGTAGTTCATCTTACCTTGGATTGTAAATATGCCCCCTCCTAAATGGATATTACCGTCAGCCAACACCTTGATTTTGGGACGTCGTGTGGCTTCGCCTGCATTTTATACTCATTTCCCTGGCGAAAACGAGGAGTGGGCCCGCGGGAAATCTTTCCCGCCGGATAGGACGCTTCTTCCTGCAGAAGCGCTGCATATGTCCCAACTCACTGCAGTAGAAGCATCGCGGTTTTCCGTCTGCAGTCCAGTCGGGTAGGCGATGCGGGGGGGGGGAGTCATCATGCCGGATGATGGACATGCGACTAGCCAGTTGGGTCGGCCAAAGCGGGGGCAGTCATCCCTCGGGGCGATGGACGCGGGAACGGCGTATGGCTGGCTGTCTCCATTGTAGCTAGCTTCGTCATTAAACGCTCTTGTCCGCAGATTACCTGCTCCAGCGTCGAGTCGAGGGTCGGCGCTGGGGGAGGCGGTTGGCTGAAAGGAAGGGTTGAGCACCTATCTCCATCTGAACCTCTTCCCGTCCATCCACACCGAGTCGTGAAACAGCATCCTTCCGCTCCCTGAATTCGGCTACCCACGTCATGCATGGCTGCATCCAGTCTTGTAAAGCAGTCGGCTCGTCGATATCGAGAAAGTTCGAGATGACATTAGCGCGAACTTAGGCCCAAGGAATGGCATCACGCACAGTAGTGACATTTATATAAACGCAGCTTAGTTTTTTGAATCATGGCTCTTCCAGATCATAATAATCATAATGATTGTGTTTTAAAACAATGTTAAATGTTTCCAGTCTCTTGGTTCCGCTCAGCGTTAAGCACATTGCAAAATTATTTCCCAGAGATCACGTCGGATTTGGACATGCCGACTACAAACTTTTTTCTGGCTCTGGTATTAGAAAGAGGACATCGACGACAATATATACCAACACATGTCGTCGACTTGTGGCCAGAAAAAAAAACGATTCTCCCCAGCACGCGTCATCCATTTTACACAAATGTCAGATTCTTCCAGTTCTTGTATGAAAGACATGCGTATCATGTCTCACAACACACCATTTGTGCAAGATATCACCATCAAGTGTATGGATAGGGGCTAGGTCAGAGCAGATTGGATCTCGTTCCTCCACTATATGCACAACGGTACGAGAAGCAGCTGTAGCCGGAGGAGCTATTGTAGCAGGAGTGGCGGCAGCTGAAGCATCCATAGCTGGAGTTGATGTAGCATATGTAACTGGATGTAGAGGACCAGCAGCTGCTTCGCTGCGGAAAGTGACGCTCTTAATCTCGAAACACGGACAATCCAGGAAGCCAGGATGACTGCAGATGCAACTGACATCTCGATACTTTATCACTCTAAAGGTAGAGGTGCAACTTCATTGTGCCAGGTGTGTAGTAGGTTGTGAGATATGGTATCAGCAACTGCTTCAACTTCTTCAGCTTTGACATAGAAAAGGTTGATCGATGTATGCCTGACCAGTGTAGAGGGTTTCGGCATCTGGAATGTCCATCCCTGACTGATGAGCTGGTCAGCTTTTCTCTTGATGGCTACCCCTATCCCATCTCGGGCACCCTTGCCATGGCTGGCTTACCAACAGTTTCAAGAAGCTGCCTGGTACCTCTTTTCGAACACTTTTGTGCTGAAAAGATAGAAGTTTTTTCTCTGTAGGTACTAAGTAGTTGGACCATGGTTGAAGAAGTTAATAACTTCGATGTTGGGGAAGTGTTCCTCCATGTACTGGAAGACTGGTTCGAGGTATCTCCAAGTTTCTGTTCGGTCATGCTTTATGAAAGGCTACAAGGTGCAAAAGGCTTATCTAAATCTCCAACATAGAGGACTCCAGTGTGCAGCGTTATTTGCCGGTGTGAACCACCAAAGTGGACGGATGCACTCTGCACTGCATGTATTTTCTTGCGAATTTCACGACATACACAAAACTGGTGAAAGGTGTTATACCGGTATCGCTTGAATTTGCTCAAGCTATTTTCCAAGAGATCTTGTTTGCTTTCGGTTATATCTACCTTTTTGGTAATGTTCATGGATGTCTCTTTATCATCCGGTAGGGGCTGAGCAACAGTGCGCCACTGTGTGTAAGTGATCATCTCATCTTGCAGGAACCAGTTCACTTCGGACACTTGCTTGCAGAATGCACATTCGTCATACTCGCAGGCCTTGTTGGATGGTTCACAAAGAATGCCATCAGCGAGGACCTCAACATTACTTGTATGTAGAGTGTTATGCTGTTTCAGCTTGTTGGCTATGGTGGTACAATTTTCACGAGTCTTGCATTGGCATGTTTCCCTATCTTGATTTGTTGGGTGAACGACCAAAAATGGCCTCAGCATGCAGAACAGGGAATATGAAATTTCTCTGCTAGGGTGTTCTGCTTGGTATTTTCTGTGAATGTTCTGAATATAGTCATTCAGCAGGCGCTTCTGCATTTTGACTTTCCTGCAAAAGTGAGGGTTTGCTTCTTGCCAGGAGTTGATCAGCTGTTATCGTCTCGACAAAAGTAGTCGGCGACAGACTTGTTCAGTTTTTCTCCCATGGCTGATACTTTCTTTTGACGCTGACGTACATACGTCGTCTGGTCTGCCGTGCCTTTGTATTTCTCCCATCCTTTCTTTGATATCCCAAAAGCTTGTTGAGCGTAACGCTGCAAAAGTATCGTTTCACTGTCAGAAGTTTGGCACACCGGTAGCGCTGCCTTTCAGAATTAGCCTGTTTAGAGGCTCTCTTCATGTCTGCGGTTAAGTCATGATGGAAGTTGAGGGTTTTTTCAGTTCTCGTGGTACATAAAGGTTTCTCAGGAGCCTCATGGTTTTGGACCTTGAAGTATCTGATGTTCTCTTGTGAACTCTCACTGCATTTTGGTAGCGTGTACCTTTCATCTTTGGTGGTTTGCTTCTTTAAAGAAACCCTATTTTTTCCCTCTCAGTTGAACTTGGCCTTATCATCATTACGTTTTCGTCTGGATTGACAGTGTTGCCTATAGAATAAAGAACCCATAAAATTCCATGGGCACAACTATTATAAATGTACACAGTTAAGCATCTATACATAGTTATTACAGGCTTAATGCAACAATTATAAGTAGTACGTTGGTGGAATTAGTCAACACCATTTTGATAGTTTTTCTTACAAATTAAGGTGGGATTGTAAAATAAAAATATATTGATCTGGCAGCACCTTGCAATTGTAGGCAACTGGTTGGGGTTATTGATATCATTCTCGCTGGGGGTATTTGGTGGGGTGAGCTGTTCATCTTAATTAGCTTTCCTCTGTCTGTATCTTTTCTGTGCGTCTTTCCGTTGTCTTCTCTTGCTACGTCGAGCTCTTTCTGAACGTTGTGAATCTGATTTAGTTTTCCTTCAGCTTTCTTTTTCTGTCTTGCCAGCTTTTCTTTTTTCAAGTAGGCCTGCATTCTAGAAGGTAGTATCATGACGAGAGCGATACTGCTTCTGTTTCTCTGCTGAACTCAGCTTCATTTCGGGCACTGCAATCTACGTGAAGTGTTGGCAATTACATTACTTGCAATTGTGTAGTCCCCCATACTAACAATGTGACCTTACTGAGTAATATTATGTTTTTACAACACCTATTTGTATATGAACAGATGAAAAACAAGATGTATTAATCTCAAACATCAACCCTGTTACCCAGAAGTCAACCCTGTTACTGCCCGAGGCATCAGGAGTTGACGGTAACAGGGTGTGACATAATAGTGGATGATCTGCTATGTAGGCTCGCATTGATGTTGCTCATTATCACATAATGTGCTCTATTCACGTTATCTTACAGCATCCTTATTAGAAAGGTTTACATTTCTAACGTGTCACTGTTATATTGAGGTAACAGTGTTGACATGCGCATGTTATATGGGTGTGGGAACATGTCAATAATATGTTTTATGCTTGAAGTAGATAACATAATTCTTACCTTCCCGCCATGACAGTCAGTTATCTTGTGCTGCCATCTGATGATTAATATGGTTTCATATAAAATAGTTTTTCTCTCTTTCAACAGCCACTTGGCGAGAGTAACAGGGGATGACATGCAATGTGGGTACTCAAAGTAACAGGGGATGACGTGCAATGTTGGCACCCAAAGTAACAGGGGATGACGTGCAATGTGGGGACACAAAGTAACAGGGGATGACGTGCAATGTGGGTACACAAAGTAACAGGGGATGACGTGCAATGTGGGGATACAAAGTAACAGGGGATGACGTGCAATGTGGGGACACAAAGTAACAGGGGATGACGTGCAATGTGGGTACACAAAGTAACAGGGGATGACGTGCAATGTGGGGATACAAAGTAACAGGGGATGACGTGAAATGTATGTACACAAAGTAACAGGGGATGACGTGAAATGTGGGTACACAAAGTAAGAGGGGATGACGTGCAATGTGGGGACACAAAGTAACAGGGGATGATGTGTAATGTGGGGACACAAAGTAACAGGGGATGACGTGCAATATGGGGACATAAAGTAACAGGGGATGACGTGCAATATGCACACGCGACCCTAACATGTTAATAATTGAAACATCTTATAAGAGGATGGTGATTATTTAAAAACAATGCACTAAAATGTGTGCAAATGGTAAACCTTAAAGGTAAGCATTTAGTCAACTGAAGGCACTAAAGTTATATCAAATAATAAAGGTGAAATATTTTACATCAATAGGCATGTTTCTGTTTGTCCTATAATACGCAAATTCATAACCAATATAGGCCAAATGAGCAGGTCACAATAGCATACCGAATTGATGGAATAACCCAGGCACCAAGACACCTGCGACTGTGGCGTAAGACTCCCTACCAGGTAATATTGTCCTTGTTGAGTCGGTGGATGTGTGCCACCGCAGACTCCGGTAGACTGGGCTGTGAGGATCACAATTTGAGACTGTATTCAGTGAAAAACTCACATTAAGTACGTACGTATAGGTGGGGTACGTGTTTAACCATGCGTGCAGTCACATGGTCATATAGCTAGGGCACGTGTTTGACCATGCGTGCAGTCACATGGTCATATAGCTAGGGCACGTGTTTGACCATGCGTGCAGTCACATGGTCATATAGCTAGGGCACGTGTTTGACCATGCGTGCAGTCACATGGTCATATAGCTAGGGCACGTGTTTGACCATGCGTGCAGTCACATGGTCATATAGCTAGGGCACGTGTTTGAACATGCGTGCAGTCACATGGTCATATAGCTAGGGCACGTGTTTGACCATGCGTGCAGTCACATTGTCATATAGCTAGGGCACGTGTTTGACCATGCGTGCAGTCACATGGTCATATGGGCGCAATATTCTTGCAGGACTTTATCGAATATAGTCTACATCTAGATCGTTAATCATGTCGCATCCTCTCATGTGAAGATGGTCCATCTGCAGGTACATTTGTGGCTCATTATCAGCACCAGCTGCGTGTTAATGTTAATGTTTAATGTTTTTTTTATTTCAGGCAAGAGCCCATAATATTATAAATACATACAGGTTAAAAAAAACATACATATACACACATGATGAACAATAGAGGTACATGTAGTGAGAAAAAATATTTATATAAATATACATACATGACGTATAGTAAAATATATATATAAGATAAGTAAGAATAAAAAAATATATTTGTATAAAAGTAAAAACATCATGAATTAAAAGAATACAATTGATCAATCCAATGTTTAATCAATGGACTTTGATAATAAATAAAAGTGTGAAGATAATTCACAAAAAGTATATATTGTCGGATTTTTCCAACCGGCATAAAAGGCTAAAAATTGATGAGCGAATACGTTCATTAACGGATTTAACATAATTAGTAGCGAACATATGGCTTGCACTACAGCGGGTGAAAGGTTGTGTATAATTCTAAAACTGTTCTTATAAGCGACAGTAATACCTTTCAGACTCTGTTTTTTTAAAATGACACCATAGACTTGAGGTATACATTGAACCACAGTATGAATTAAATAAAGTTGTTTTAATGGAATTGTTGCATAAGTAAAATTTTCTGGCTAAAGCATTTGCCTGAGCATAGATACATCTTTTCTGCCTGGCAATATCGTCATCATCAGTAAGATCATTGTTTATAATATGGCCAAGGTATTTACATTTCTCAGTGTAAGGTAGTGTATGGTTATTGATAACAACAGGATGAATATTTTTCTTGTCCCTAGGTTTGTTATCAATAACCATACAGACATATTTTTTGGCATTGTACGTTATATCAAATATACTGCCATACTTGGCACAACAATCGGTGAGTTTTCTCAACCCCGCAACACTAGGTGAAAAAAACACAAAGGTCATCGGCATACATCATATCATTCATTATGGTTCCTGCATAAAGACAGCCAATTTGTAATTTATTCAAATTTACACTTAAGTCATCCATGTAAACGTTAAAAAGATGCGGAGAAAGGATTCCACCCTGCTTAACACCATTTGAAACGGTAACAAATTCTGAGAAGCTAAAACACCATCCGACAGTGAATTTCTGGGTTCTGTACCAGTAATAAAGAATGCGAACAATAAAAGAAGGACATCCCCGGTCAATTAGTTTGATGAATAGCTTACTATGATTGACTTTGTCAAAGGCTTTAGAGGCATCCAGCATGGTAACATACATATATGAGCCATTCGCTTAGTAGTGTCGAAAGAGTTCTTTTAATAAAAATATGAGCATTTCAGTTGAGTGATGCTTTTTAAATCCAAATTGGTTTACACATGTAGATAAAAAAGTAGAAACCCTGGATAATATCAAGGATTCAAGTAATTTACTAGCAATTGTGGCTAGAGCAATGGGTCTGTAGTTATTGTTATCAGACAGGTCACCCGCCTTATTTTTAATTATGGGGGCTATGATTGTAATCATCACAGCATCCGGTAAAAAATTCGTGAATTAACATGCTACTATATAAAAGTGACATGAGAACATGAAGTTTTTCATTCGCATATTTAAAATGTTCGTTACTTACACTATCATAACCCGGGGCTTTGCCTGCAGGCATTGCATGCATTATATCTTGAATTTACTTAACATTAACAATCATTTGAACATTAAGCTGTACATTGCTACAGTATTAATTAATCTTCTTGATGTTGACTGGAGAGCCAGTTATAGAGTTAAGTAGGGATTGGTAATGATGAAGCCACATATTCTTCGACACCGGCAGCACCACCAACATTGCTAGGATTTGGCAACCTGGCTTTATTCATATGTTTTATGTCCTTCCAGAAGTTTTTGAAGTCATTATTACATAGTTTAGAAGCAAGTCTTTCAGCTTTAATCTGTTAATTTGATATGAAGTTAATCTAGATGAACGTCTGTTATTGCACAAGGACAATAAACAAGTGTGACACCATTAAGAAAAAAGACGTATAAATTCTTTGCACAACACTGGCTAGAACACGTTACTACAGTTGAACTTATTCGACTTCACCACCTGCCGTTTCAAAATTTCGACAATTTCGTTCACGCCACTTTACCGTCATCCTCATTTCGTAACACGCCTTAGAACTGCCGCTTTCTAATGTTTCACTGAATCTACCGCTCTACCTCTTTCGAATTAAAATCTTCCGCCAAACCATGTTGTCAAGGTTAAATTTATTAATTTAATTCGAATCCAAATATACCGTTAACCACCACTTCACGTAGAAAACGGGCGGATCTAGGCTTGTTGGCAGAGGGGGGTCTCAGTCAGTCGTAGTGTCATATGTCGTTCTACTTACGAACCGGGGGGGGGGTACTTACAAAAGGGTTAATATATTAGCCGCTGCTAATACATCAGTCTTTACATTGACACTAGTTCCGATGTAGGTCCGTATACGTTGTCCTTTTCCGTAACATTTTGTCACGGACACAGGGGTGTAAGACTCCCCTCAATGACCTAGAGGGGGATCTTGAGACCCCTAGGACCCCCTGGGTCCGCTGCTGGAAAATACACCAGAATTAAGTAAATATACCCTAACATAAAAAAAATTCAGGAAGGAAACCTTCCACCCTCTTCCGCAATGCCAGATCTAGATATGCCGCCCTGATATAATGTAAAGCTGTACATCTACCGTTTCTTGCGCGAAGTCACTTGGTTTATGTCTCTCTCTGCTTCGGGCAGACGAATGCTTTCTGAGTCATATAGTAGAGTGGACATAATTATGACACACACAGTTCTTCTATAGCAGCAGTTCTCAACATGGGATACGTGCATCCCCGGGGGTGTGCCGGAGATTTTCCATGGGGTACGTAGATCGTTGGCTAAGGTTTCATGCAACAGTGCAAAATTGTTGTCACTTTGTGTGGTCCACGAAAGAGAAATTGTGTTTCTGTAATATTATCAAGTTCATAGAAAACATATTATTTTCAAGCCTAAAAGCTATTAGAAAACGTCATCACCCAAGTCCATCAATGGCTATTCTCGAAGGACTTACAGTTTTCCCAGTTATTTCGTATTTACATTATTCGTAAGGTACGACGATTCCGCCTCGTTGTAACTGTTCTATTGCTTAACTGATAAACACCATCAAGTCCATCGCCCTAAATACCCCGGCTGGTCTGCCTCCTGAACCAAGATGTCGATGAGGACCAAGAGGCGTTGCTCTTCCGCACTGAGGTCCATTGGGTATCACGGGGAATATGGAGTTTAGAGTGGTGTCGCAGAAAGAGGAGATTGCCGAATTCTTTGACCACGTCAACAAGGAGCAGTCTGTAAAATTCGTCAAGAAACTCTCGGACAAAGGTGGTTCCTGAAACTGGCGTGCTTGAACATCGTTTCCCATCTGACTTCGTTTAACACGTCACTCCAATGACGGTTCACAACGGGAGTTGATTTCGTTAGCTAGAGCTGGTGGGATGCAAAATCAAGGAAGGAAACTTCAACATGTTTGAACACATAAGAGTAGCGCTTCAGGATGAAGAAATGGGACATGGAAACATGGGGTAACTTGTGCAGGCGCACCTGCCTTCCAATCGGAAAGAATTTCCGACATACTTCATCCATTCAGTATTGCTTTCTCTCATAGACGGCGTGCATGAGGACTTTTGGAAGTTCGTGCACGACTCCACCGCATGTTATGCATTTGAAGCTCTTCCCCAGACAACGTTCCTGTCCAAGATGACCGAATCGTATCCACCTGTGACTGACGTACCCTTGAGGGCATTTCTAATGCTTCCTTCTACCTATCACTGCGAGCAAGGATTATCGGCGATGTTCTGCATAAAAACTACATTTTGTGCCCGTCTGTGCATGAAGTCTCTTTATTCAAACTGTTCCCCAAATCGAAGCCCTGGTTTTGATCAGGAAATCTCAACTCTGACATGGTTGGAGATGGTTTTTCGTGATCCTACTTCCATTCGGGATACAGTTATGGCGTCAATAAAATGTGCAACAGTGAACTCAGTGTTGCATGTTGTTTCTTTTATAATTCAATGTCACAAAGGTGGAGTCCCCGGCCCATCGTTTCAGGAAACACAGGGTGCGCGGTGTGGAAAAGGTTGGGAACCGCTGTTCTATAGTAAACAGTGGATGTCCATATAAGTCTCAATCTGTAGAAAGCTTACATTGGTTTCTCCATCTCCGCACAACATGTTTCCTGTGTAGGTAACCCAATACTTACAACATGCTTCCTGTGTAGGTAACCCAATACTTACAACATGCTTCCTGTGTAGGTAACCCAATACTTATAACATGCTTCATGTGTAGGTAACCCAATACTTACAACATGCTTCCTGTGTAGGTAACCCAATACTTATAACATGCTTCCTGTGTAGGTAACCCAATACTTGCAACATGCTTCCTGTGTAGGTAACCCAATACTTATAACATGCTTCCTGTGTAGGTAACCCAATACTTACATTGGTTTCTCCATCTCCGCACAACATGCTTCCTGTGTAGGTAACCCAATACTTACAACATGCTTCCTGTGTAGGTAACCCAATACTTATAACATGCTTCCTGTGTAGGTAACCCAATACTTATAACATGCTTCCTGTGTAGGTAACCCAATACTTACAACATGCTTCCTGTGTAGGTAACCCAATACTTACAACATGCTTCCTGTGTAGGCAACCCAATACTTATAACATGCTTCCTGTGTAGGTAACCCAATACTTATAACATGCTTCCTGTGTAGGTAACCCAATATTTACATTGGTTTCTCCATCTCCGCACAACATGCTTCCTGTGTAGGTAACCCAATACTTACAACATGCTTCCGGTGTAGGTAACCCAATACTTACAACATGATTCCTGTGTAGGTAACCCAGTACTTACAACATGCTTCCTATGTAGGTAACCCAATACTTATAACATGCTTCCTGTGTAGGTAACCCAATACTTACAACATGCTTCCTGTGTAGGTAACCCAATACTTACAACATGCATCCTGTGTAGATAACCCAATACTTACAACATGCTTCCTGTGTAGGTAACCCAATACTTACAACATGCTTCCTGTGTAGGTAACCCAATACTTACAATGGTTACGCCACGGTTGTTGCGGAAACCCAATACTTGACAAAACCAAAACGTAATATGAAAATGCGAATGGAAATCAAACCAAGATTCATGAACGATTGACGAAGTGTGTATACAATAATTATTTTATTTCCCCATCTCATTCCCATGTATCTTTATCTGTCTGTCTGTCTGTCTGTCTGTATGTTTTTATGTCTGTCTCTGAATATATGTGTCTGTGTCAATGTATCTCTCTGTCTGTCTGTCTGTCTGACTGTGGGTATCTTTATGTGTCTGCCTCTCTGTCTAAACATAAATGAACACACGCACGCACGCACGCACGCACGCACGCACGCACGCACGCACGCACGCAATGTTCATTTATGTTTAGACAGAGAGGCAGACACATAAAGATACCCCCACATACACACACACACGCACGCACACACACACACACACTGTATGTGGATTTTAAAATCAGCCTTGTTCAGTTTGCGCTGACCCGCCTGACAATGACCCTGAAATGGTTGAAATCATCCTCTCAATGAGCGTTGGCTGTTCCTTCTCCCGTTCTAGCCGGGCCGCCTCCTGCGCCGCCTCCTCCGCCGCCTCCTGCGCCTTCCGGCGATGGAACATAAATATATATCCGATGATTCCCAATGCAGCACCACTCACCAGCAGCACCAGCAATATAACTACATATAGTATGCTTGATTTCTCCGATTTTTCTTTTTTCTTTTCGTTTTCGCAGTAATTCCCTTCGAAGCCGTCAGAGCAATCACAAGTCACCCCGCCTATTTTCTCGTCCGTGCATTTGCCATTGTTTTGACACGGTTTGTCGGAACATTTCACTTTCTTATCGCAGAAGGCTCCTCTGAAATTGGGGCCACAGTCGCATTTCACGCCACCACTCGTGAGATCGTGACAAGTGGCATTATATCGGCACGGGCTATCGGAACATCGGAACTTCCGATCGCAGCGCTCGCCAACCCACCCGGTTGCGCATGTGCACTTGATGCCTTTTGGTTGAAGTGCAGTGCAAGTCCCGCCGTTCAGACACGCTATGTTTGAGCACGTTAAGAGTATTTCGCAGAAAGCTCCCTCGAAATCGTTGCCACATGTGCACTGTATACTGTCATTAGCGAGATCTTGACAAGCGCCATTGTTCTGGCACGGGCTATCGGAACACTTGGCCTTCCGTTCGCAACGGGATCCGGCAAATCCGAACGTGCACCAACACCTGACTCCTTTCGGTTTAACCGCGACACACGTAGCGGCGTTCTGACACGGATTGTCGGAACATGTCACGTCCCTTTCACAGTAGGTCCCTCTGAACTCCTGGGTACATACACACACGCCACCACCTGCGGTATCTTTACAAGGAGCGCCATTTAGGCACGGCTTGCGTCGTTCTGAACATTTCGCCTTCCGTTCGCAGCGTAGGCCAGCCCATCCGATTTTGCAGTTGCAAGTTATTCCTTTCGGTTGACCGTCCGTACACGTGCCGCCGTTCTTACACGCCCCGGTGTCTGAACATTTGTAGCGAATCGGACACCGAAAGATAATCTTCAAATGTACATATCCTTTCTTCCGTTTATAGTAGGATGCGTGGGGTCTCCTGCTTATGGAGCAAGTCGTCTTTCCGTTCCACATTGCTTCGGTACAACGAACAGTTACTAAGCAATGATGTCGACACTGTTGTTCCGTTGCCGATCCAGGGACAAAAGTCGATCTGATCAGACCCTGATTCGCATTACGCTCCACTGTATCTACACACGGTGGGTTAGTCTGGCGTCTGTAGCGCGTTACGACGTTATTAGTTCGGTCGCCGGGACCGCCTGCCCAGTTCATAGATGAGGCGGCAACGTTGTCAGTCTTCGCCAATAATGAGCGGCAATTGCAAAATACAAGCAGCAAGTTTACCGCAGTGGTGAAGTGCCGACGCATGATGAAGATAATCAAAGTCACTACCAATACACTGGTTAGCTCCCAGGTGCCGCCTGTGACGTTTCAAATACGGTTGATGCTGTTATCTTTTTTCCGTCTTTAATAACAAAATACAGATCATTCGTTCAAGCGGTAGGTTGTTGAATACTGCAGCTGAGCTGACGTCATTCGCATACGTAACAAGCTTCGTAATTTAAAACTACCTGCGTGACGTCACCAGAGCCGTCGAGTCTAACACCTCGTGTAGTCAATGTACCGGACACTGTATGATTATATTTAATGGGGATTAAAACTTAGTACTTACATGCCTTGCTGTTTGGGCCATATTTGCTATAATTATATTATGTACTACTACTACTACTACTACTACTACTACTACTACTACTACTACTACTACTACTACTACTACTACTACTACTACTACTACTACTACTACTACTACTACTACTACTACTACTACTACTACTACTACTACAGTGATGCAAATAAAATATGCAAAGTATGCATTAAGCAAACATACTAACAGTCGGTAAAAGCAGAGGTAAGGTAACTAACATAAATTCCATGAGACACACCACCGTCCTCTTGAAAATAAAATATATGTCACTTGAATTGTCATTGTAGATTATTTTTTTATGTAGAAATTTATTATTTTTGATGAACATTTGTTCGAAGCGTGTTTTTCAATTATTTGTGGCGTATCTTGGATCTCGCGGGGGGGCGGCGCCGGCAAGGGGCAAATATTAGTTCACCATGCTACCGTGTAGTGGCGCAAGAAAAGGTTCATATGCAACAAAAACATATGTTATCTAAACAATACTTAGATGAATACCGTCATTCGGTGCACTGCTTAAACCCTCGAAGTACGGAATGCAATCAGAAATGTTTGAAACCACCAACCATTCAAACCACACGGAATTGTGTAATGTAAGTATCTTGGTTCGGCTGGTAATTAAGCTTGTATGTCAATGTGTGTTTGGATTCAGGCATTCACACTATATTACTATTACAATAGAACAAACTTCCTCAATTCGTTGCCACGTTCCTTGAGTAATGATAATTAGTTTCAATGGAAGCCGGCAGTGAGCCATGTGACCACCATGCAATATTGACATTTCAGTCCCGTTACTATCGTCTTGCACTAATATGCCACCAACAGCGTAGTCACACGCATCAGTATGCATATTATACGGCTTATCTAACTGAGGAGTCGCCACGACATCACTAGACACCAGCAGAGCTTTCAGTGTGGCAGGGCCCCAGTCGAACTTTTTTGTGTGAGCTGTGTCAACGGTTCAGGGACTTGCGCATCATTTGGAACAAACTCCCGAAAATACGACGTCATTCCAAGAAACGTGCCTGTTTGCTTAGCCGAAGAGGAAGGCGACAGATTCTGTATTGCTTCCACCTTAGCGGGGTATGTGGCAATCCCTTTGGCGTTAACAATATAACCCAGTAATTTGACTTCTGTTAACTCAAAGTGGCATTTTGATGGGTTTAGCCTTAATCCGGCTGTCCGCAAACGGTCGAAAACAAATTGCAAATGTTCGGCATGCTCCGTCAAATTAGTGGAGAAGATGACAGGGCAGCCAAACCCGGTCGGCCAACACCACGAGAGCGGAGCTCCTCAAGCCGAAACACAATGGAACGTGAGAACACTGTATCAAGTAGGAAAGCTTCAGCAAGTACTGCGGGAGAGGGAAAATTACAAAGTGGAACTTTTATGTGTGAGCGAGGCAAGATGGATAGACTCAGGGAAGAGGACCCTGTCCTCGTGACACAACATACTTTATTCAGGCCGATCGGATAACCAGCACAGAGGTGGAGTTGCCATCATTGTGATGAGGAAGGTGGAACAAACTCTGCTGGAGTGGAAGCCAATCAACGACAGACTACTCAAGGCAAGATTCAATTCCAAGTTTGCAAAGCTGACAGTGATCGCATGCTATGCACCAACAGAGGATGCGGAGGAGGAGCTCAAGGATGAGTTCTATGACCAGTTGGAGGAGGAAATCCGGACATCACCCCAGCATGATGTACTCATGGTGGTGGGAGACCTAAACGCAAGAGTTGGAGAGGAAAACACAGGAAGAGAAAGGGCCATAGGCACCGAGGGCTTTGGATGCATAAATAACAAAGGCGAGATAATATCTGACCTATGTGTTGAGAATAACCTAGTCATAGGTGGAACTCTTTTCAAGCACAGAAACATTCACAAAACCACCTGGAGGTCCCCAGATAACAACACTGTCAGCCATATCGACCACGTGATAGTCAATCAGAAGTGGAGAGGTTCACTTCAGGACGTTAGAGCCAGACGCGGAGTTGATGTGGGGAGTAACCATGTGCTGGTAGTGGCAACATTGTCCTTGAAGCTACGAAAGACACAAAGAAGAGAAGAGAGACAACAGCTATTTGATAGAGGAATGTTAAAGAACCCAAACACAGAGAAAGCTTTCCAGCTGGACTTAAAAAACCGCTTTCGCATACTCCTAGAGGAACAAGAATTGAGCATCGACAGTTTCGATCAGGCACTGATGGAAACAAGCAAGAAACTTTTAGGGATCAAGTCAGACATATGGACAAAAATTGATGAAAGAAAAGCAAAAAAAAGAAGCTAAACGACGCCAAATCTCAACGACTGTAGGAACAGCTACAGAGTGGATACTCAGAACTGGACAAATAAGTCAAAAGGAAGACGAGAGCAGATAAGAGAGCCTTCATCGAAAATCTGGCAGATGGAGCAGAAGCAGCAGCACAGACACAGAACATGTCTACACTGTACAAGATAACCAAAACGCTGACTGCCGGTTTTAAAAATAGCGATGTTCCAGTTAAAGATGTGGATGGAAATGTTGTCACCTGTGAACCAAAACGGACACAGAGATGGAAAACACACTTCGAGACCATCCTCAACAAGGAAGCACCAAGAAATCAAGCAGAAATTCCAGAAAACAAAGAGGACCTGAATGTCAACATAGACCCACCATCTGCTGAAGAAGTGAGAAAAGCAATGAGGTCTGGGAAAGCACCGGGTGCAGAATGTGTAAGTGCAGAGATGTTGAAAGCTGGATGAGAAGTCATCATGGGAGCCTTGACAGAGATCATTGAAGGAATATGGGAGACGGAAGAAACACCAGGTGACTGGAAGATGGGGCTGATCGTCTACTACCAAAGAAAGGAGACCTTAGCCTTTGCAAAAACTGGAGAGGGATCACTCTGTTGTCTATCACTAGCAAAGTTTTCAGCACGGTGATCCTTGACAGAATTTCAGAAGCCCTTGACCCACTGTTGCGCAAAGAACAGGCAGGTTTTAGGAAAGGAAAATCCTGTGGAGACCACATTTTTACCTTAAGGCAGATCCTGGAGCAGTGCTAGGAATGGAACACGCCATTCTATGCAAACTTCTTCGATTTTGAAAAAGGTTTTCCACAGCATTCACAGAGACTCTCTCTGATGTATACTCCGGCACTACGGAAGCCCCCCAATATTGTGAGTATAATCAAACTGCTATATGGCGATTTCGGGACCAAGGTCATTTGCGGCCAGTACCTGACAGAAGATTTTGAAATCAAGACCGGAGTGAAACAAGGATGCATACTATCCCCCTTCCTGTTCTGCCTCGGGATTGACTGGGTCATGAAGGAAACAGCACTAAGAGACAAAAGCGGCATCAAATGGACCTTCACATACACATTATATGATCTAGACTTTGCAGACGACCGCTACAGTGACATCCAAAGAAAAAGCAATGAACGTGCAAGAAATGCCGGAAAAATAGGGCTACAGATAAACACAAACAAAACAAAGATGCTGCGAAACAACAACCAAACAGTAGACCCCATCACGATTGGAGGAAGGAAATTGAAGAGGTGACCGAGTTCACCTACCTTGGGGCCAAGGTGTCAACAGATGGAAGGTCACAAAGGCATATGCCAGATGCTGGAAGTTTTCCAAAACAAGTGCTTCAGGAAGATACTGCGAATCTACTGGCCAAACAAAATCTCCAACACGGAACTCCATGAAAGAAAAGGTATGCAGCCCATCTCTCTCGAGGTTAAACGCCGCATATGGAAATGGATCAGACACGTCTGCAGAATGCCGCTGACATCCATTCCAAGAGTGGCCATGCGCTGGACCCCTGGTGGCAAGAGAACGCGGGGGGAAACCCAGGGAGACGTGGAGGAGATCGGTAGAGCGTAAGATGAAGGCTCTCGGGTTGGGGCCAGGTGACGAAACTTGCAACGGACAGGCAACATTGGCGTTCTTTGGATTCGGCCTTATGTGTGATCCCGCACGAAGACGATTAAATCGAGTGGACGAATCCGCCTTCGGTACCAATGTAATCGGACTCGACCATGGCGACACACTTCGACGAATGACTCCTTGTGCTAGCATATCTCACTAATCAATTTAGGTTTAAGCAATGGTGTACGATAGGCTGGCTGCGATATAGGCTCCTGTTGTTTGAATGGTCGTGGGAGGCAACACATAACGACCAGGTGGTGTACCTGCCGTTGAAAAACATCGTCATCCCTGATTAATTGATTAAGAAGAACCTGATCCGTATCGGTTAATACGGAACCAACCCTACCCGTGTCTATCGACCTGTAGTTCATCTTACCTTGGATTGTAAATATGCCCCCTCCTAAATGAATATTACCGTCAGCCAACACCTTGATTTTGGGACGTCGTGTGGCTTCGCCTGCATTTGATACTAATTTCCCTGGCGAAAACGAGGAGTGGGCCCGCGGGAAATCTTTCCCGCCGGATAGGGCGCTTCTTCCTGCAGAAGCGCTGCATATGTCCCAACTCACTGCAGTAGAAGCATCGCGGTTGTCCGTCTGCAGTCCAGTCGGGTAGGCGATGCGGGGGGGGAGTCATCATGCCGGATGATGGACATGCGACTAGCCAATTGGGTCGGCCAAAGCGGGGGCGGTCATCCCTCGGGGCGATGGACGCGGGAACGGCGTATGGCTGGCGGTCTCCATTGTAGCTAGCTTCGTCATTAAACGCTCTTGTCCGCAGATTACCTGCTCCAGCGTCGAGTCGAGTGTCGTCGCTGGGGGGGGGAGGCGGTTGGCTGAAAGGAAGGGTTGAGCACCTATCTCCATCTGAACCTCTTCCCGTCCCTCTACACCGAGTCGTGAAACAGCATCCTTCCGCTCCCTGAATTCGGCTACCCACGTCATGCATGGCTGCATCCAGTCTTGTAAAGCAGTCGGCTCGTCGATATCGAGAAAGTTCGAGATGACATTAGCGCGAACTTGGGCCCAAGGAATGGCATCACGCACAGTAGTGACATTTGTATAACGTTCGACATCCTTTCGTAATGGCCCCGTAATTGTAGAACTAGCTACCTCAATAACGGCCTACTGGCCTACTCTGTGGAACGCTAGTGAAATGGCACCCAGCCACAAGCGTGTTGCCGAAGCAGAAGAACCATCGCACCAATTGGTCTGCTTAACCAATTGGTCTGCTTAATCAATTTGTTAACCAAATTGGTTTGTTCAAGAAGTTTTGCGATACGCAGGGAACTCTGACGATTTTCTTGGGCTAGTTGGGCTAAGTCTTGCGTATAGCGATCAAAATGGGTGGCGGTCGGCATGTTGACATGATGCCAAGTAATCGGTTCTAAAGACTATAATGTACGTACATATCCTCAAAGGGGGTATAACAATATTCAACGTTTTACTGCACCGGCGACGACTTCACTGTCGCACGTAGGAGTTCGATCTTCTTGACGGCATGCCGGATAACATAGTCGTCTAAAAGTTCGTCGTCCCAATTTTCAATTTCGATTGGTACTGGCCAATTCCATCCAGGTGGATCAAAATGCACGGGGCGCGAGCGGAGATGGCGTCGGCTCTGATACTGCTGCTTGGACGGCGCCTTGAAACTGCTTCTCGGATGAAACGTTGGTTGCGAAGTTGCAGTACAAGAACAAAACATGATATGAAACGTTAGACGTTATCGAAAACCAGCCAATTTCTCTCCAAGGTCGTGTCTCTTGTATGCACCATGCAAAGTGCCACGCAAAGCACCACATGCGTTGTTGAAGAATGGAACAGCAAGGGGTCATCTGCAAAGTGACCCAGCCAACAGATTGGTGCTCTTGAACGGTTGTTGTGCCGAATCCAAACGGCAGGGTGAGGATTTGTGTTGATCTTACCCATCTCAACAAGGCGGTCAAGCGAGAAATACATCCGATGTGATCAGTTGATGAGAGGTTGGTAAAGCTGGGACAAATATCGGTCTTCTCGAAGCTCGACGCCAACAGTAGCTTCTTGCAATTGCCATTGGATGAAGAGTCACAATTGCTGACCACATTCATCACACCACAAAGGAGTTTCACCTTCAAGAGAATCCCATTCGGTATCTCATCAGCGCCAGAAATCTTCTCTCGCACGGCTTCTGTGATCCTACAGCGATCAACGATTATCGCTACTGATGCATCCGGCCATGGTCTCGGGCCTGTACCCATGCAAGTCCAAGACGGTGACTTTGCTTCAACAGCACTGACTGAAGTAAAAGAGCGATACGGTGTCATCGAGAAAGAAGCACTAGCTGCAACGTGGGCGTGTGATAAGTTTGCAGACTACGTTCTGGGCATGACATTCACGCTAGAAACCGACCGCAAACCGCTGGTTCCACTCTTGAACTCTATCGACCTCGCCTCGCCATTTGCAGACATGTCAAGCCAGCTCTGCCCGCATCTGCAGTCAAGCTTCAACAAATCAAGACGGCACAGAAAGAAGACGAAGTCTGCGCAGAGGAGGTTCGACGGTATTGCCATGAAGGCTGGCCTGCTTTCATGCCGCACACTCCTCTACTGCGAGCCTACTGGGAGGGTAGGAGTCATCTCGCAATGATCGATGACTTACTCGTTGTATGCGATTAGAAACACTCGTGTATCGAGCGCGCAAAGACGGCTGTCTTGTGGCCTGGTCTATCTAAAGAGATATACGAAATGGTCTCAACATGCCATACCTGTGCGAAGGTCCGCCCGGAGCCCAAGGAGATTCTGATTTTAGCCTCCTACTCCTCTCGTCCATGGGAGAGACTTGGAATGTTCGAGCTCAACGGAAAGCTCTACCTAGTCATTGTTGATTACTACTCCAGATGGGTTGAATCGAGAAAGCTGGCCAGTCTCATATACGAGCACACCATTTGGGGCAATGAAAGAAGTTTACACAACACATGGCACCCGGACGTCATTATGTCTGATAACGGACAGCAGCTTAGGGCCGAAGCATTTGCTCAGTTTGCATAGTCTTACGGCTTTACGCACACGACAAGTTCGCCAAGATATCCGCAGGCCAACGGCGAAGCGGAACGAGCGGTCAGGACTCTGAAGGAGATCCTGAAGAAGAATGACGATCCTTACCTTGCGCTCTCGACACAACGCACGACACCGTTACTGAACGATCTGAGCCCAAGCCAATTGCTGATGGGAGGCCGCCTGCGAGCTCGGCTACCCGATATTCCAAGCATTGTTCAGCCAGTAGCATAGGACAGATATCTCAAGAAGGCGAAGGAGAGAGAGCATACTCAGAGAGAAAGTCAACAGCGCCAGTTCAACAACCGCCACAGAACAACAGATCTACCGTTGCTGTAGCCAGGTGACAACGTTTGGGTCCGCGACCAAGATGGCTACGGTACAGATGTACAACGAGATCCACAACCACGCTCGTATCTGGTAAAGACACCCAAAGGCACCATAACACGCAATAGGACTGTTCTAATCCCAGCGGAAATTCACGAACACGACAATCCGTCTCCCACGCCTATCATGCCAGAGGAGTCAGGAAATCCTCCTGCAACTCCCAGTCAGAGTACCGACACGACAACGTCCTTGACAACGTAAGAGTCTCCATGCGTGATGGGAACAAAACCGGGACGATTGGCCAATCCGCCTAGTCGTTTGAACTTATGATTCGTGTAATGACAATGTCATCGTATAAGGCTACGCACAGTAGCCATTTAGAGAAGTACAGTGGTGAAGACAGTATTCTGAGGTCACGTACTTGAAACCTCTGCCCCATAGTTAGATTATGATTTAGTAGTCTCATCGACCAAAAAGGGAGATGTAGTGTTATCGCTAATTGCCAGCAAGGCATAGCTGCGCTCGGAACACTGCTGTAAAGCACCACTACTTCCTGTTGTTGTTTACAGACCATACAGTGTCTGAAATAAGCAAAAAAAGAACTGGCCAAGATTTGTTTTTGAACTGCCCAGTCCTATTTTGAACCGACCCAGGTAGGTATAAAGTGGCCCCGTAAACATGTATAAATTATAAGTATACGTAATAAAGCAACACTTTCGTGCATAAAGCTAAAACAGACACTACATTAAATTTGAATAAAAAATAATTTTATAAATATAAACCATACCAAATATTGTTGTTCATTTCATATAACTAGCAGACCAATAAAATAAAGTACTGAATTTAATAAACATTTCAGTCTGAATTTTATTTGCGAAATTGTTGAATGCAACGTTACGTTTGATCCCGACGTTTCGCGCGCGCTGCCACTGCCCTGAGACTGGCTGGGCCTGGCACAGGCAAAAATCTATGCCGTTGTCAATTTACTCCAAATCGAAGCCTCCAAAGTTTACTTTCGCAGCCAAATATAACATTAATCAAAATATCTTTACACATTATTTTGTTAATCGGATTGTCTGCCTCCTTCATATCACCAGTATATAGTAAATTGGCGTAATATCCCTCACAAATTTTCGAACTACGATTCTCGCAACATCGTCCGCCATCTTTTCTTTGGTGTTTCCCTTGTATTCCCCAAGGTGTTGACGTCATTAAATGTGAATCATCCAATAGGCATCCATGTTACAAGTGCCAGGGGTTTCCCTTGCATGTGCGGACTTTGTCTTTGCGATCTGTCGCTGGCAAGGAAGAAGTAGTTTGTTACAATTGTATATTTTTTTCGAATTAGCATAGGTTAATAAGTGCTGTAATGTGCATCACTAGGCGGATAACTTGAACATGTTGGCTAACCGAATCGGCGGTAAACATTTTGAATCGGCGGTCGCCGATAAAAAAGCCTTAATTTCGAACACTGCCATATAGAGAGGTCGAATAAATACGGGTCTGAAAGCCATGTTGGTATTTCTTGTTCTTCTATAAAACTATTATCTTACGAAACATACACACGCAACATTACAGCTCCCATCCGATGTGAGACCAACAAAAAGACTAAGAAAACAACGTATTTGGACAACTCAACAGTCACAGTCCATCTATGACATAAGTATTTAGTGAGAAAAAAAATTAATTCACTTCAATGTGAACAAAAAGAAATTCCAGACACAACATCAATAAAACCATGTTGCTACTTGTACGTGTCTTGTTTGTTTGTTAACCTATATTCCGTTATATTTCCGCTGTCCACGCACTTGCATAGCGCCGTGCAAGGCAAGCCATTTTTATGACACAAACAATTGGTCTTCCCTCTGCATGAACCCTGAACGGCAAGAGAAGCTGGCTTAACTAGACATCTCACGGGCCACAGCTTTGCATCGGCATCCTGTTAACATTAATTGTCATTGTAGAGTGGAAGATATGGTATGGGTTCATTCTATGATTTGTCTCGTCTGGAAGTGAGCTCTGTCAATGTGAGGCCTGAGGGTGTTTAGTGTTGGGGGAGTTTTTCACCTTCAAAGCTTTTTGTCCTGAAAAGTTCCCATCGTAGTTCCGAGACAGTCACGCAGGAACGAACTCCTGTTGGAAGACACATCGCAGACAAACCTCTTGATGTGTTTGGTGACAGTTTCTTCTTCCAAACATCCAAATAACTGGAATATTTTAATACTTTCGTCATCGGGTGCGAGTGCTAGAAACTTCCTATCCATGCCTTCTTTGATATGTTGAAGAATTTTCCACTCCAGTCTGCACCCGTGAAGTTATGGAGTCCGACTAATGCCTTTGACTTTTCAACTCCAATTGCAGCACATATTTCTGTTATGTCAATTGTTCGGTAGAACTTTCCTTTGCCAGTTAGTAGTTTCAATTGACCCGGTACGTGTATTGTGCAAGTTGCAACAAGATCCATCTTCAGCAGGAACACGTCTGTTTCTGGAGACCACACATAGATATATCGAATTGATGTATCTTGTGTTGTGAAATCAATCACATGTAGGGGTATTTGAGTGTCAGCCTCCTCGTGACTGTAGGTCGATAGGTTCTTGTTAACAATGTTGTTTTTGTTGTTGCATGTTGTTTTTCCAAAAACAAGAAGAAGCCCTTGTTCACTCATAGCAAAATGCTCCAACAATCGTTAGCCAAGATATTCTGTCAGTTGGGACTTGGTGTCAACATGGGACAACAGTAATTTCATGGGCACATTGTGTACGTTCATTGAGTCTTGTATGATGAATTTGACTGGCTGTGTAGTTCCTGCGCTCTTGGCCCGTGTCTTCTCCTTCAACGACCCAGTGATATACCTGTAATGTCCGGGTCGGTATCATGCAATACGACACTGGCATTGGACGGTTGTAAGGTGGTTTATTGAAAAATATGCATGGCTGCCCAAGCAGCAGGCGATACAAAACCCTGTGAACATACATACAACTATAAAGTTCCATTTGGATGATGGTCATAATATTATTATAACATCATATCACAATAATATCATATTAACCAAACTCATATTCTATAGTATCAACAAAACACTACATAAATTCCACAGTCACTTAACCTATAGCTACACCTGCAAACAACTCTGTTGAATAACAGTAAACGATAGTTTCACACTAAAGTCGCAAAATCATCAACTGTGAAGCAGACAAACAACTGTTATTATTAACAAGTACTGTTGCAGTCACGTGATCTCAAATATCCTGCCGTGTATCATTCAGGCAGGACTTACCAACCATTATTTTCTAATTAGGTAACGAACAAACATCATTACAAATACAATCCTAAGTCTACTCCATTGACATCAGTACAAAATTAACAGTCACAATGTTTGAGATACACACCCCCAGACAGTTGTCGAAACTATCCTGTTGCAGCTGTTCCCGTCATACACCGGTCATTCTATGCAACACCAACTTCGGTTTTAACTGTAGCACCAGTAGAAATATGTTGACAAACCAAACTAAACTATGGTGCAATAAAACGATAATAATAAATACAAATACTGATAACACAGGCAGCCTCCATGTCTATCATACTGAATGGGTGAAATGCGTGATGCACTTGTAAGTTATCAATAAGAGTTCAACATGCATGCGCCATCTTGATATTGCTGAGATGTAAACAACAGTCACCCATTCAAATATATTTCACTTTCCTTCAACAAAACTATTAATACCAGCTTCAACGTCACTACCGATGACATGGGTGTACTACTCTCATGTTTTACACAGCAGATATAAACCTGGATTATGTGCAACAATCACATACTGGACCAGGGCGTTTTTTATTGAATTTTCACTGGGGGGGCAATGTCCTAAAAGGGCACTCCAAATGGTTAAAAAAGGCAACTTACGCATTATTTACATAACCCTTAGGAATGTATGAAAGGTTTATATTTATATATATATATATATATATATATATATATATATATATATATATATATATATATATATATATATATATATATATATATATATATATATATATATATATATATATATATATATATATATATATATATATATATATATATATATATATATATATATATATATATATATCAGTATCTTTTTATCCATATGGTTGCACACTGACGACTGCATCTCGGTATAAAATTAATGTTACACATATATCCCAGAAACATTTTTTATTACAAACTCATGCAGTGGTTAGAGAACAAGTCTCTAGCAACTTGCAAGTCAGTACGTTTGACAGTCGTCTCAATTTTACTAGACGAGCCCCGTTTCGCGGGTGAATTTCCTAAAGAATTCACGATGCCCGTAGATGTCCAAATCTGGAGCCCCCATCTTCTGGTCTTCTCCAGGAATTTGACGACAGCGGGTCGAGGGTCAAAATAGGCGGTGCCCACAACATTCAGTGCCACAACGAGGCGGGCGTTTCTCGTGTCCTCACACATGCTGGTGCGGTGATTGTCGACAACGAGGTTGTGGTGGCTCACGATCCTTTCGGTCTGCATAGAGTGTGGACTCATGCAAGCCAGAGATGCCAACACCTTCTGAACTGAACCTGATGTGACTGGCAGAAGTTGCCGCAATCTGACAGTCATCTTACAACCGAGATCACAACCATCAGGCAGGAACGGCACAATCATCATGTTCTCACATTGCTCGGCTGCCCCATCCGCAAAGTCAGATGCCTCGTCTAGAAAAAGACGGCTGACGACGCGCACGCCATGTTCAACGAATGATCCCAAGTTGCGTGATATCACCAACCCCTTCACGTCTTTGATGACGTCCTCCTGCTCCGGGTGCATGCGTTCAGACAAGTATTCGTGGGATGCTTGCACGACCTCCAGCCTGATTGCTCGTGCATTATGGCGGTTCGTACAAACGAACTGGTGGTTGAATGTTCGCTGTGTTCGGTCCTCACTGGTGCTATCGGTTGAGCAACTCTCTTTCTCCTCTCTTCTTCCCGGGAATGGTCCATCCCTCATCAATCTCAACTTCTTGACGGCAGCGCCAGTCACAGTGAGAAGATCGCTGATGAACAAATCATTCCTTTGCAACTTCTTCTGGAGTGTTTCAAATATCTCCAGGATGTCGCCCATCAGTGAGGTGATCCACTTCTGTTGGTGGTTCCAGATTCTCAGAAACCCTTTGGCTTCAGCCTACTCCTCTCTATCGCTGGTACTTTCTGGGGCCTGCATCTGTTCCCACACATTACTGCAGGCTGGTAGGTTATTCAGCACAGCATCCGCCAGCTGCAGCTTGTGCTGGGCAAACCTGACATCGTGGTGCCAGGGGAACTGTTTGACATTCCCGGCTTGCGCTGATAACATCTTCATCCTACTCGGCGTCCGGAAGAATCGTACGAGCCTCAGTAGATTAGATTTCCAGATGCCCAGTCCGACCGGTGAGCAGCACACCAGAAAGTTGCCAGACCTCTTTGCACTTGGTCAGCAAGCAAACGCCATAACCCACCATGTCTGCCAGTGTTTGCCGATTCCCCGTCAGTGGTGACACCGACGAGCATTGTGTCTTTACCTCCGGTCAGATCCAAAGTTTTGTTCACCGTTTCCAGCAGTCCAAGGGCGCCGTTCTTCTCTGGCGAATGCATGACGACGAACACACTCGTTACGCTACTATCACTATTAGCCATCCGTCCACTTACAAACTTGTGGTCCAACATTTGCCTGTCACAGCTGCCGTCAATCTGCACACGTACATCGGTTGAACATTTGAGACAAACGCACCTTTTCTAGTTCGTATATGACATCCAGCATCTGCTTGTAGTAGTTCGGATCCGTGTAGTGTAGATCGCTTGACGCGGGCGTGAATGGAACAAATTCCACATCTGCGCCATATTGTCGCATAGTGGCCAACAGATGGTCCGACGCCAAACAAGCCAGAGATCGCATTGGCCACGATCGGGCGGAGACCGTTTCGATTAGACAGTCGCTGTATACGTCGACGCTCATTCGCAGAAGCATCGCAAAAACAGTTTTATTGTAAGCAGTGAGTGCGCGTAGCCATGGATGCGACGTTGTGCACTCTTCCCAGGTTTCGTCCATCTTCTTCTTGCTTGTAGCTGCCATGTGCGGTTCAGAGGTCATATGGTTACTGACTCTTTCCAGCTTATCACTACAGTCCGTCCTGACGCCTCTTGCGATTGGCATAGTGCCATTTTTAGAACTTTTCTTTGCCGTCTCTTCATACTCCTGACATGTTGTGCATAGAATATGAGCCCTTGTTCGGCCACATTTCTTTGCCGAATATGAGCGAAGCTCGGGGAATTTGTTGACAACATCTGCAATAGTTAAAGGAATTCCTGTGTACGTCGGTGTGCGGGAACTTGACGGTCTCTGGTGCGAAGTTGCGTTGTCGGTTTCCAAGTGTCTGGGTAAGGTGGTGATCTTTGTCGCCAGGAGTGTGGTCAGGTGTGATGGCAGTGGATGGATCATGGCTGCTTGATGAACTGGTTATCGGGCGAGAACACGACGAAGGCAGTACCTCTATGACTGGTGGTACACTTTATCTTTGGGAGTGTCATCAGATGTGATGGCAGCGGACGGATCATAGTTCCCTGGCGGCATTGTGGGTATGTCTGGCAATGAGTCATTGAGGCTGCGTCGAAAAATTGTGTCTAGGAGTTGACATTTTGCGGCAGATTTCTGTAGCTCTTCTTGTCTTCGTTTTGCATTTCTGTCTCTCTTAGGCATGACTAGCAGGATATCGACCTGGACAAATTAAATGGTTAAATGTAATAACTAACTCAGGAAAAGCATGTCTATTTAAAACACTTGCATAGTGGAATTACAATCCGAGCGGCGACATGCTCTAGACTCTAGACATAAATATACTGAAGATATAGGCTTAAGGCAGAAAAGAGAGTAATACAAAACATGTATACCATGTATGTCAATGAAATGGTTGGCTAAGTACATAACAAATCAAAATATAGAAAATACGTACTTCCAAAACTGACATGTGCAAACGTTGATTACATTTCATGTCAATATGTGGACCACCAACTTCTGACTAACAATTTTCCAAAGTTGATGTCCCTGCTGACCGCCAACTTTCCATCTCACATGCAAAACACTATCAACTACTCATACATTTTAAAGTTTATTTGTTTAGTATGTATACAATATGCTTATTTGAGTTACCATGCTTAAAATTTCAATTTCTCAAAGATGCGGAGAATGAATTGGCTAGGTTACTGCCTCAATCAAAATCTACCCTGACAGGTTTACGGCTGTTATGATGTTTATATCATCTTACCTACAAGAGGGAGCATATTTGTTAAACGTTTCCAATTGCTTTCGTTGGACACTACACACACTTTGCCAGGTTTATTTATTATTTGACAAAAAAAAAACAGCCGACTGACAGGTTGTTGATACATCGTTAATCCCCGCCCGCTCGCTCTCGACAAGTGGTAATAGCGAATGGGCGTGGTTTAGTCTCACCTGTGCTATACCGGGTACGTTTCGCAATTTCGCGGCCAGGACACCGGTTTATGTTAACAGCTATTTCAACATCACTGTAAAGAACTGGATTGCACGCGGCTCAATCGTGTAAAATGTGATGGCACGTCTTGTTGAATTATACACAATTGAAAGAAACAGTAACATGCAGGTACACATATTTACATATACATAATCATTCGCTATTCTAGAACCGGAACACTGACGTCATAAGTAAACTTTTCTATGGCTATGCCAAAGCACGTTTTAAGTTTTTCGCATGCACTGTATGACGAAACCATTCGGCAATACGTCACTGTTATTGCTATGATGCTATTACATTCCCATATCAATAAATTGGTCTTTTGTAGACATATTGCCCTTCTTTAACTTTGGAACTTTTTTGATTTTGCCACCAATGAAGATTATCTAAAACACACTAACAAAAAGAATACAAATTAAGACCTACATTAATACAAGGGGCTGGTTAAGGAGAATGGGGGCACGCATTGGGGGTTTGACTGGGGGGGGCAATTGAAAGGGCTGGGGGCATTGCCCCCAACTTTGTATGTTAAAAAACGCCTTGTACTGGACAGTGGCTGATAATCTACACTGAAAATGCGAAAACGGGCGCATGTGCACATTACAAAATTTTTGTTTCAACCTATCGTAAATCCCTTCCATCCCGAATCGATCAGTGCACTGACCATTTACAAAGTTAAGTATAAATACTCAACTATACATCAGGACATTAGTGAGGAGAATATTAATAATCTCTCTCTCTCTCTCTCTCTCTCTCTCTCTCTCTCTCTCTCTCTCTCTCTCTCTCTCTCTCTCTCTCTCTCTCTCTCTCTCTCTCTCTCTCTCTCTCTCTCTCTCTCTCTCTCTCTCTCTCACCCATCGGCTACAACAGTTGCCTAAAATTAACCATGTCTCGAGCGAATACCGGGCTGTAATGGTCCTAACTGGTACATACCTGTTAAATATAATTTGCTGTTTGGAGTATAACCACTTGAGACTTGAGACTCTCTCTATACTATTTGTTTCGATATAAAATTCGCGATATATAATTACAATTTTAGTTATTTTAATATCGTTAATTAAGAACGTATATAGTTGAAATGTAACATTATGTTTTACTAACTATATATTTCTCAATAATAAACTAAGCAAGATCTACCATTATCATTAGGCCATGACAACAAAATCGTGAACAATATCGTGAATGGCATTCCATACTATAATATAGTATGCATATATTCAAATTCGAAGCGATAAACGTAGTCTCCCACTCAAAACAACTTTTCTAACAATTTGTTTTCACTCAATAGATGAAATAACTGTTATTGAGTCAGAACATCGATCACTGACATTGGATAAAAATGTATTCAGCATTTTTTTGGCTAAATTATATCAAATATAGCGAATTTGGCCCCAGCCGGTTCACAGCTACAGAAAACACACATGCAAAAAAATCGCTTATGGCAAGCAAATATCACGGGATCCTATTGTTGGTACATGGTAAACCATATACTAAAATGCCAGTTTATAAATGTTAGTGCACCTCCCCACCCCGAAATCTTAGGGCGCATGCCTTTGTGACCGCAATAGTGACGCCACACGGTGGATACGGAACGATTCAAAGGTGAGGGAAAACCCGCCATCTAGTGAGTACGAACACAGCGAACGTGTTTCGGCGTGGTTGAACGTGAACCAACACGAGACTCCAGTGAGCGTGCTGTCTTACAGGAATCATGGTAAGTTGTTAAAAGTAAAATCCGCTATCATCACCACCATCTACGCATTAGCGAACTATTCACTGGTGTTACTTTAAAAATATTGTAATAACAGTTAGGAAAGAATGTTTATTTGTCTGATATTATTGATATAATTGTATAAATTGAATTGGCGATAATGTGGGATTATTGAGGGGCTGCGTTTCGACTACACATTGGAACATTCTGGATTTTTCTGTGTATTTCTATCGTTACTCAATGAGATTGCCCCAGTACATGATTGTCCCTAAACGTACACCGTAACTGTCAACTGGTATGTTGTTGAATAAGCTGAATAAGCAGTGCAGAAATGCCATAAAATGAATTTGCCAGTGTTGTCATGGAAATTCCAATGTCATCAAATAACAAAGACACCTCTGAAACTTCAAAGTAGCTGGTAGTTTTTTATTGGATATTCATGGTGTCATGAAATGCGTGAAGCATTACCAGTGGTAGTCTAACAAACTGAGGAATTTGGTGTCGGATGTGAAACGTTGGAAGTAGTCAGGGCATTTACATCTTATAAAGAAGGAAAGTGTGGTGACCCGGCTTGTACTAGGGAGATCAAAAGAAATAATATTTGTTGATATACTCATGTAGAGCCTTCTATCATACACCATTAGCTGTTGTATTACAGCTCATGAACTGTTGAACATAGTGCAATCATACTTGGCATACTGTATACTCACATTTCTGTCAAATGGTCAAGCTTACCATTATATTTTGGGGTTTATATGTATAAATATGGTACCATTTTGAAGACAAATATTTGGACTAAAGGGACATATAATGAATGTATCATAGCATTGCATATCATTACTTAAATTAAATATCTTATTAGGATATGCGACTTTTCATATAAATTAAACTTTGTGGAAAATGTACTTGTCTCATCATAATTATTTTCTATTTGGTTCCAGAATGATTTTATGTAGTAATGATGTAGATTGACATTGTAGTCTGTCAAATTTCATTTCTCTGTTCAGCATGATTAGAGGAATCCTGATGTAAATTTGGTTCACATCAGGATGTATGTACACAAAATAAAATTGGATGCTTTCTTGCTGTTACAGCTCGAACCTTTATCAGTGATGCACCTGGTTCTTTAGAAGAAAACCTGACTACAGCTTTGCATTTGTGTTTCAGCGAGCCCCCATCATCCTCCTGAAGGAGGGTACAGACTCATCACAGGGCAAACCACAACTCATCAGTAACATCAATGCCTGTCAGGCGGTTGTTGATGCAGTCCGCACCACACTCGGGCCGCGCGGCATGGACAAGCTAATTGTTGACAACAGCGGTAGGATAGTTCCTTAACTAATAGCCGCTGTCCCTCAGATTTTGGAGATTAGCATACGGGAAGTTAACTTTAATTGGTAGTGGTCCAGTTGTCGCTGAGTGCATAGGTAATGATGAGTATTTCCTGGGAATGCCCCTTTAAGTTTGGACACGTCTAGTTCCAAGAAAGACGTCAACCAAGACAACAAGTGGGATGCTCCCCATACAAACTGACAGTTGCTCACCCTGGGTTAATATTATTTGATGTACTAAAAAACCGAATAAGTGGGAATTGTGGAAACAGGGTTTATTGGGGAAACTAACGTAAAAATGCAATTTCCCTTCCACTACAAAATGACAATAAATAAAATAAGTGACAGTATAAACAACTTGATTCAACGATCCTTCCGTTTCTGTTACTATTAAAATTACCACCAAGATGCAGCAAATGTCTCCTCGTATATCTACATATATATCATGAGGTTAATACATATTTATGCATATCCTGTAGTATAATTGAAAAAAGGACACTTCTATTTCCATGACAGTCAACATTTAAAAATGCAAACAACTGTCATTAATTAATTTTAGCATTATATAATGGGGAAACTTTACGTTTGGTCCGATTTGATTTATTATCATTTTCTACATTTATTATCATTATCTATATATTACTTAAAGCCTCAAGTTGAAGTATTTAATATGATGGCTATTTTACCTTCACAATGATGACATACAGACTTTTTGTGAAGCTCGTATTGCAACGTCTGGGCACACATGGACAAGCAAAATATACTTTTTTATTTTGATCGTGATGTTATAATATATTATTCAGCCCTCTACGTTTACTTTTTTGTCTAGGAGCCAACTGGCTCCTATCTACATTTCCTTAGGAGCCAAGTAATTGTGTGTGCATAACGCATATATACATAATATTATAATAGTGTTGTATACAACTGCAGCACCAAATTATTCCAAATACAAGTTAACTACAGACTTCCATTTATTAATGTAAAAGTGAAATACAAATTAAAAACATGAATATTTGACCAGATACTATGCATTATAACACACATTGCACTGACAACTTAATAACAGTCATGTGGAATCCTTAAAATTACCAGTAATTAGCAATAAGCATACATATAAATTGAAAGCAGAATGCAGTATTTAAGCAATATCTAGGCTTGACAATAAAAGGGTTGAACTTAATTCATCTTACAAAATATAGACCAACTATAAATACACAACAGTGATCAGAACTGGTATGCCAGAATGATATTATTATACTTGTATTATTCAGAACAAATATTACAAACTTGTTCATGTACGAACTAAATCACACAATTATATAAAGTATACTACTAACCAACCTATTAATTAAAACACAAAATTGCATATACTAGATGCCACCAATCTAGCCTGGAATACAGTAATCTCTTATAATGAAATACCCATGTTATACTACTAGTAGCGCAGAGCTTCAATGAAACATGGTTTTTGCATTACATACTAGGGCAAATCACAAGGCCAGTCTGCAAAGGTAATTTTACAAAGTTCTACTGGATAGAATATGCTTATAATGTTATACTCCGTTGAGATACGCCCGCATCCCAAAGTTTCAAAGTGATTAAACATATTACTTAAGTTAGTCTTGTAGGGTTCTTTGTTCATCATCAGCCTCATCAGGTCCAAGTATGATTTGTCCATGAAGCAATGCTTCACAAGATTCTTGAACAGCAACCACTGGTGTAGCACTGCATCAAGACAGCAGCCTTGCCTTGTCAGTCTGCTCTTGAACCACTTCAGTTGTCAGGTCTGCATGCCAGGCGTCATGATTGAAGACCTTCATACAAGCTACAGCTGTGGAAGCAGGGGGCTCCGCTGTGCACTCAGATGGCCATAGCAAAGCAGTCCTGCATCCCCTGGACAGTGCTCATCCCATGGACAGTGCTCATCACAGCATTGGAAATCATCCAAGTCAATGAGGAAGGCAGAGATGATAACTTATCTGGGTTCATGTCAGGCGTGTCAGTCATGTTGCCACCCTGAAATATGATCTGGTCATCACCATGTTCACGTTGGCTGTAGGTAGACTGCAGAAAGGTCTTCAGGTGTTTCCTAGGAATCGCCTCGAGAGCCTTCACGTTGGTGATGCAAGTCTCGATGGCAGCAGTTGCAGAAGGCAGTATCACATTGTCAACCTGCAGCTTGACACTCAGCTTGGATATACAGGACAGCAGGTCCAACATGAAATGTCAGAAGAGCACAAAGTCAAATTTCACCATCAGTTTTGACACAAACACCAATCTGCCCTGAATGTCTGCATTCTTGCAGCAAGCTGACTGTGTTGCAGTAATATTGTATACAGGCCAGGAGTGGTGAGGTTGGTCTCTCCTTTTAGCAGGATGGCTACGGCACGTTCAAGGTGAGGTGTCCACCGTGTTCCAGTCGCCTTCGTTGGATTCCTTACATGAACACCCAGGTGGAGAGCTAACTCCTGAAGCCCCTTCAGCACAGAACGCAATCATGTGCTCCTTGAATATTTTGTGGCCAATCGATGCAAATGATGTTATGATAGCATCGGTGATACCATCTGCATACAATATACAATACAACATAACTTTATTCATCCCATTCAGGGCGATTACATTGTCGTTTGGACGGACACAGTATACAAAATATTAAAATTGTAAAATATAATATGGGTAACCGTGTATTACTGGCTCACGTCATCATAGTCACAAGAACAATAATTTATTACATGAACGCATGGAGTCAGGATTGTTTGATTTAAATCACTCAACAAAATTTTTTTTAAACCATTGATTTATGATTTTTTTTACTTCCGCTTTTTTTAATCGCTGATTTATATGAATTTAACACAAATAACTGTTTACAAGCATCAAGATCAACAAAGTCTTTTTTAATACAAAAGCACAAAGTGCGCACACTTGTGTAGCTGTATTGACACCAGATAGCCTGATAGTCAAATACTTTGTGACATTGTGTGTACCAGATTTAAAATTTTTTTTTTTAAATCCAATTTTTTTTATTAAAAAAAATCATGATTTTTTCAACCCTGCATGGAGTGCATTTCACATTCTAAACGCTAAATATATCTAGAACATGTGCGCGCGCGCACACACACACACACACACACTACATTCATTTAACATTGTTGAGAAGTCTGATGGCAGCAGGAATAAAGGATAACTTCTTACGGTTTGTTTTGCACAACATGCACCTGAAACATCTGCCGGACGGCAGAGAGTCAAACATGGGATATAGAGCATGGCTATCATTAGCTAAGATAGAACGTGCCTTCCTAAGTATCTGTTGTTCACAAAACTGAGTGATGTCACTCCGAGTCTCTCCGATTACTTTGGGGCTGACACATACAATCTTCTGTAAACTGTTCTTGTTTTTAATACTCAGGTTAAACTACCAGCAGATAAACGAAGAACAAAGAACACTCTCAATAAACGACTTGTAAAAACAGGTTTAAAATTGTTTTATCAACTGAGAATCAGTTTAATTTTCTAAGAAAGTACAGGCGTTGCTGACATTTCTTGATGATTACTTCAGTGTTGTCGTCCCATCTAAGTTTGTTATCAAACACTGTACCTAAGTATTTGTACTTGGTGACAATTTCAACCTGTTGATCATGAATGGTGGTTTTTCCAGGACTTTGACAGTGTTTTCTGAAATCTATTACCAACTCCTTGGTCTTACATACATTAAACTTTAGAAAGGAGTCATCACACCACTTAATAAAATCTCGCAGTGCCGGGCCATGATCTTGTTGGGAACCAAATAGAAGTGAAAGTAAGGCACTGTCATAAGCAAATTTCACTAAAAACCTGTCTGCGTGAGCATTCTACAGCTGTCAGTGTACAAGATATATAGGAGGGGTGAGAGACAACAACCCTGGGGCGAGCCCGTATGTGTCAACCTCATGTCAGAAAATTTCCCATTCACAAAAACAGACTGAGGACGACACAACAAAAAATCAGCAATCCAGACGACATGCTGTTTTCCAAGATTAAAATCAGAAATGAGTTTATGGGCTAAGATATGAGGCTGCATCAAATTAAAAGCCGATGAGAAATCGGCAAAGAGAATCTTGGCATGTGCAGTTGGCTTCTCAAGGTTAATATACACTTTGTCCAGAATGAATAACTTCACATCTTCAACACCCCTTCCAGCCCGGTACGCAAACTGGAGTGGGTCTAATTGGCTCTCAGTGATAGGCAGGATCAGTGACTTAACTGACATTACTAATTTTTCCAGTGTTTTCCAGGGCTTCATGTTTAAAAACAACAAAATCGCTCGCCTAAATATGCCAAATTAATTTAGGCGAGTGATTTGTTGTTGTTTTTTTCCGTGTGGTGGCGCCACCATTTCCTATTCGGATTCTGTCGTTGTCGCCATGAAATTTTAATTGGTACTTGCTGGCGCTATGATTTTTGTACAATGAAATAAATGCTTGCTTTTTCATTGCAATTGGTGAAATGGTTTTGAATTGCAACATGTCATCAATCACCATAGCCTAGGCAAGGCCAGTACAGTAGCAGTGTGCTGTGTCCGTGCCCGGTGGCAGTGACCACGATGCGGCATTGCCACTGGTGTGCGACTTCGCTTAGGCGGTTTGAAAATTGCAATTGAGATTCACAAATACGCCACGTATAAGAATCAAATGTATAGTCATAAATGCAGCTTAGTAGGGAACACCAATATAAATGGGTGAAATGGCATACGTCCATTACATCATAATGCCAAACGCTCGATTGAAACTTGGTGCGCAAAAATATGAATTCGTCATCCGCACATGAAACAGTGAATCGATGTTAAGTGGTACCGGAGATGTGCGTCGTGAATTTATGTGTTCAGAGCGGTTGAAAGACGAAGTGGAACAATTATTAAAATTGTCGTTTTCAGTGTTTAATCAACTTTTACACTCCTTGTCAACTCATATGCGTGTTCGGTAGCTCGGATCCTGGTTATTATTTTTTATTGCCATTACAGCCTAGTTGGTCAATCAGATCGTAACGAAATATTGTTGATTCCTTATCTATTCCATAACTGTACATATATACATGTATTTTATTCAGTTCGACATATAACAGTATGTGACATTTTAAGATAATACACATTGACGCTGGTCCACTCATTTGATAACTTCTTTATAAACTGCACGGCCAGCACATCGTAGCTTCAGTGGCGTTTTTGCAATCTTGGTGCAGCTGGCTGCGGTCGCCATCCCTGGTGGCGGATGATACATGAACTCTGACTATTTTAGTCTGAACACTAAAGATACTCCTTGTCAAGACGAACACTTGCAGGCAGCGAGCGATTTTAGCAATTGACGCGAGCGATAAATCGCTTCCTAGATTATTGATCGCTCGCCTAAAAAATGATGCCCTGGTTTTCATAACAAGGGATGTTAGAGCAGCTGGTCTGAAGTCGTTTAACTGTTTTGATTGACCGATTGATAGAGAAGCATACTCCACCTCCATGTTCTTTCCCAGTGTCATGTTTGTTTCTATCCAATCGAATGGGTGTTCCAAACCCAGCGATAAATAAATCACTGTCTTGCTCATTATCATCAAGCCAAGTCTCGATAAAAGCAAGTAGACAGGCCTGTCTTTATTCGTGCATATAGTTCACGTTTGCTTGTAACTCGTCCGTTTTTGAGCGAAGTGAACGGACGTTAGAAAGGAGTATGGTGGGGAGGGGTAATTTGCCACTCTTCATCATTTTCAGAGTTTATCTTATCCCTCCCTTTTTCCCTCGTTTCCTCTTCTTGCGTTGCTTGCTGTCTGTGGTATTTTGTTCTGTGGCTGAACGTAACAATTCAGGTGGAAAGAAGAAGGCACGAAAATGTCACAACGAATGCACACATCAACATCAATAATTATCTGCACAAGTTCATGTCCATCCTGGAACACTCAGGAGTCACTCTGCTAAATTTAGACAACGTAAAAACTTAGAATACACAGTAAACATTTAAATAGAGCCCGTCCTCAGGAATGTGCCGCCACTCGTCCAGCGCCGCCTGCGTGTGCTTGAGTGAAGCCAGGGCTAGCAATTCATTTACATGGTGGCCATTTCTGACATACTGCACAATGACAGCTTCTGTTTCTTGTACTGAACAGTCAGTATTGCTATGAAACATGACTGCCAAATACCAACTTTTTACAACACGTTCAGCCATCTCATTTTTTAGACAGTCTGCGATGCTGTCAGCTAACTGTGCACATTTGACGTTGTTTGTGAATGCCATCTCCTCCTTCACAATTGTGTAAGCCGTGTTAAATTTTAACAACGAGATTGTCTTCGGTGCATTCGGATTCTTTGGCTCACTGTGTATCCAGCGCCATTAATAGCGGCCATGTGCAATCCAAGCAGACGTCACGACACTTGCGATGTCGGCCGCTACTAGCGTGCTTTGTCAGGGTTTCTTGTTTGAAATTGCTACACCCTGTCGCAGTCTGTTTTTTCCGGAAATATATGGCTTTTCCACACAAAAAAAATGCGCGTCATCAAAAAATAGTCGCATTTGCGACCAAGTCAGTTGCAATGTAGAGGGCTGTTATTCATTAAAGGTTTTACAGCCATTTTACCAATTTAGGGAAGCTATTACATTCGCTTATATCACTTTTCCTGATCATAGCAATAATTTCTCATTCTACCGTGACGCCAAACAGACTTTCTGTGAAGCTCACATGTTGCGTTTTAAAATGAAATTTGTAATGGTGAGCAACTATCCACTTTTTAATTTCTTTGGTGAGCAACTGTCCGGTGAGCAACTGTCCAAGCACCATCCACACGTGGTGTGGGATAAACTAAATCCATGTCCCAATCAGTCTGCTAGGGCGGGGATTCCCAAACTTGTTTCCCTGAGGCCCACCCATGGGGCTGCTAAAGCCACTGAGGCCCACTGTATTGCAAAAAATGATTGATACAATTTTTATTAAATCAAAATATATTATATATAATTTTCAGAATCTGTCTTGGTTGCCCGGGGATAAGCAGCACATGCGTAATTCAGTTTGCAGGGTCTAATGGGTTAAAGAATTTTTTTTTCACACAATTAACGTCGACATTGCATTGTCCCTTGGGACCACCTCAAACCATCACGTGGACCACAGTTTGGGGGACGCCTCTGCTAGGGGTTGTGTAGTACTCCTTCAACCCCTGGCTAGCGAGGATGATGCAGGTTCTTGACTGAAGTAAATGTGTTGTGATTGAGCTGGAAATGACATGTTACCTCCCAGGGGCCATTACGTTGGAATTCCAATTCTGGAATTGGTGTTTTGTTTTAAAAAGTATTAGTAAAATTTACTTTTTTTACTTATATCATGCAACTTTTTAACTAAAAATATTTGCTAGAAATAATCAATAAAACATATAGGCTAGCTCTGATGTTGTAAACTGTTTAGCCATTTTGGCTAAAGCCCCCAATTTTTGTTTCCATTATGTACCATAATAAGCAGAAATTAAATAAAGTGACTCTAAAATGGATGTAATTTTGTTGGTGTTGAGTATGTTTATGGTTACTCTCTGTGCACATAGTTTTATTTCAATGTGGAATTGGTATTTTTTTAGGTGTAATTGGAATTGGTTTGTAATTTGAATTGATATTATGTAATTGACGACGTAAATGACAATCGCCACTTCATTTGTGCAGTGTGCTCTTTGTAATTTTCTGAAGTTTTGTTTGCATGGTTCCTTGACCATTACTATGTTTTGCAGGCAAAGCGACGATATCCAATGATGGTGCGACCATCATGAAGCTGCTGGACATTGTCCATCCTGCGGCCAAGACACTTGTGGAGATTGCCAAGTCCCAGGATGCAGAGGTCAGCGATGTATTAAAACGTCAATTGTTACTTGGTCTTTTGCCAGATGAAATTACTTTATTAACTTTGTCATAGAAGAGTCATCGAACAAACTGATGGTATTTTTAGCTGGATCCAGTTAAACAAAATTTCAAATGGCAACGCAGTATGGCTCAGTGTATGATGACATAAGGTCACGCTTTCACACTACCCGATTGAACAATCAAAGTCAGTTCTTTCGACGATTAACAAAAACACAATCTTTTATTAAGCTGACAGCACATATTGCATAAACTATACATACAGATCTGAATACAAATAAATCATGTTCGCGAAGGGCCTTACCAATTATACAAGGAGGGGTTTTAGGGCAGCATGGTAATGTTGTAAAGCCTTCCTCATGCTTAGGTTGGAGATGGCACTACGAGTGTCGTGATCTTGGCTGGCGAGTTCCTCAAGCAGATCAAGCCGTTTGTGGAGGAGGGAGTCCACCCACAGATCATCGTCCGAGCCTTCCGCAAGGCCACAAGTCTTGTAAGTAACATCTGACATCAGTAGTCTGTGACAGGCGTCCGCTTAAAAAAAGCTGCCTGTTCTACTATAATTACTGTTTTCATTACAACCTAATGTTTCACAAAAGGGCCATTCCATCTGATATCAACCAAGGCATGTTGCATTCATATTTTTGAATTCAACCAAAATTTTACAAATTTACCAATATAACCACACATGTCAAACCATAAGGCTGTAGTTCGTATAGATACAGCCATTTCAAATTTGGCGGATTCTGTCATTTGCCAGTTTTCGTAAATCATGAAGATTTCTTGTTCTACTTAACAATAATTATATTGACCTGTGGATTAATTGGTATAAAAAATTGAATTCCACAATATGAGTTCAACAAGATTTTCTTATTTTGGTTGATTTGAGACGGAATGCCCCAATAAATCATGTTTAATCGAGGCAAGCCAAACATACAGCATAATGTGGAATTATTAGTTTTTTTCGGTTTTGGAAATGCAAATATACAGCAGTACTTTTAAAGCAATCACTATTGTCAATTCCCAAACTGTTTGATATATACATTTGACTGCCTGGTACCTGGAGAAGAACAAAAACGAAATTACTAGTATTATTTGTAGGCTGTGCAGCGGATTAAGGATGTTGCTGTGCACATACCGAAGGGAGACCCCAAGTGAGTTACGTTGATGTTTTGTGTTACAGTAACTGTTTAAGTGAGTTCCCCACAGACAGTCAACTGAGTCGGTCTCTACTGGCGCGGTGTTACATCTGTGGTAGAGTGACTGTGATTCACTGCTGTGGTCACGTCTGTCTGTTCTAGATGACGCTGGCTACTGTCACAGTGGTCACGAAGGTTTCAGAGAGTTGGTGACGGACACCTAATGGTGACTTTTGTACTGTCATCATAGTTTTGCAAACCCACATTTTATCGCATTATTTATGGGGAGATGTGGGTTGCAACAGTTTTTGATTATTGAACTTAGAGCGCTGAAAATTTCAGAGGCTGAGTCATGTTAAGGCCACACAAGGCAGGTAAATAGGATAATTTTTTCTTTGTGTCTGCATATATCGGCAGCTACTGGCCTTAGATCACCTAAATTTTCTGTGCAGTTGTTCCACACAAACCCAATAAAAACTCTCAAGAGTTTTTTTTTCAAATATCTTTATGATTACATAAAAAATGCATTTTTGAATCATGTTGTCGACTTCAAAATCAAGCCACTAATTCTCAACATTGTCATTGAGAGGAATCACACATTGTCACGCCCTGGCAGAACCTATAGGTATAATCGTCCTAGCCTTCACATGTATAACTAAGCCACACTGCCAGCAAAGGTTCAACGCCACTGTTGTTTGCTATCAGAACGCAGCGCTCCCTACTGGAGAAGTGTGCATCGACGGCACTCAGCTCTAAGCTGGTGGCGCAGCACAAGGAGTTCTTCAGTCAGATGGTGGTCGACGCTGTCATGATGCTGGATGAACTGCTGCCTCTCAACATGATCGGCATGAAGAAAGTGCAGGGTGGGGCACTAGAGGTAGGCACGGAGGGGCACTAGACATAGGCACAGTGTGGGCATTCAAGGTAGGTACGTGACGGGGCACTTGGGGTAGGCATGTGGTGAAGCACTAGAGGTAGGAACGGGGGGGGCACTAGAGGTAGGGGTTTGGCAAAACCAGAGTGAAACTTTTGTTTTGTTGGCATTGCCTCAGTTCACTCCTCAGCATGAAAGAGTAACGTGCTATGGACAGTCCAGGCTGTTTCGCCAATCGGTGAAGAAGAAGAAGAAGTCACATCAGGCTAAACCATAAAATATGTGTGAGTGAGCCTGAACAGGGGGTGGATATACATGAATCAATAGCTTCTGTACTGCAATTGCTGAATGCTTACCAAAGAAGTTGAAATGGTGTTGGAAGGAACACTTTGAGGGTCCTAGGTACCCAATGCCACACTGTATAAGAACATACCTTTTGCCTTTTTTACAAGAGTGAAAAAGACAAACTAAATTGTTCCTTGTCACCAAGCATGGCCTCAGCTACATGACTTATATGTTGTAGGACACCCAACTGGTGGCGGGCGTGGCCTTCAAGAAGACATTTAGCTACGCAGGGTTTGCCATGCAGCCCAAGAAGTACCAGAGTCCCAAGATAGCGCTGCTCAACATAGAACTGGAGCTGAAGGCAGAGAAAGACAATGCAGAAATCAGAGTTGACAACGTCAAAGTAATACATCACTTGAAGGGTGACAAACTTAAAAACTTATTTTACAAGAGCTGCTCACCATGCTCCAGTCTCCAGTTTGGAATTCAAGTTCTGCTGAGAACTCTGTCTGTTTGGCAAGAAATGAACTTCCTCCAGTTTGGTTCTTGGGCAATTCTGTTCTGAAAACTGCTTTGAGACTGGTGTTCTTTTTCTCCAGGTTACTGATGATGTTGTTGAGCCAACATAATCTGGGCCTTCTCTTTCCAGTTATCTTCGTACTCTGTGCCACCTACATGACAGATCATCTCATCATATGATCCTACAATCTTAATTTGTTAATTTTGATCACTTCTACAATTTGTGAGAGTATTTATTTTATGGAACATTTGGGCGATTAGTTGCCAAATTTCACCCATACGTTTTGTTCAGAGAATGTTTACTGTTTCTTAAAAAATAGACGGAGAAGTTTTCAATCTTACTAGCTTCAATAGAATGATAAAAGTTTTTTGGGTAAACCTTTTTGTTGATAGTTTGGTAGATTTTAATTTAGTTTACCCACAGACAGTCAACTGAGCCGGTCTCTACTGGTGCGGTGTTACATCTGTGGTAGAGTGACTGTGATTCACTGCTGTCGTCACGTCTGTCTGTTCTAGATGACGCTGGCTACTGCCACGGTGGTCATGAAGGTTTCAGAGAGTTGGTGACGGACACCTCGTGGTTACTTCTGTGCCGTCATCATAGTTTTAGAAACCTACATTTGCTGTAGTAAAGATTACATGATATTACTCATGTTTTCTTGATTTGTACTGCTAAGCCTATAGAGTACCGTGGGTAACAGTTAGTAGTGACGTAACATTACATGGAACTATCAATGCATCGCAATAGTCGATATGACGATGCGATACTATCGATGGTAAATTTGATCATCTATAGTTATTGTTGATAGTACACTGAACTATATACATAGTAATGATAGTTTGCAAAATAAATTAATGGCCATTTGTGTCACAGTAATACTATTTGGAAACAGTAATTTTACATCAACAATTGTCGACCAGAACAGCTTCATTCATGGCTTCACCATTTAGAATCTGCGCCAACGCACCACCCATCAATTATGGTTTGTGACTGCTTTCCTCGTTATTTATGTCATTGCAGTACTATCACATTAGTTATGAAACTATTGCAATAGTAAAACTATCCCAGTAGCGCCCCTAACAGTGACAGTTTGCTGGTTGTGCAGGAGTACCAGGCAGTTGTTGACGCGGAGTGGACCATCCTATATGACAAACTGGAGAAAATCTACAAGAGTGGAGCCAAGGTAGTCCTCTCAAAGCTGCCGATTGGCGACGTTGCAACGCAGTACTTTGCTGACAGGTATAAGTATGAACAGGCTCGGTGGCGTGATACTGATTAGGCTGCAACATATTCATATCTTTCTAATTAGAATTTATAAGTTACATATTTTTGTTGAACAAATTCACATTATGTTTTTTTTACATGCAGCCACTTTTGGACCCCTGGATTTTGGCAGTGTGGCCTGGCCAATTTTTTGGGCTAAATGATATTCCTGCATACATGACTTATGTGTTATATTGTATATTTATGCTGTGGCTTAATGCTGTACAACCTACACTTTTTAAAATAAGATGTATCCATGTGCACCAAGAAGATAGCAGCTACATAAACATCAGTAATGACATAGAGGAGTGACAGTTTTATGTTTGGGAAATAGAAGGCTGTCATTTAGTTTATGAGGATGTTTACCCACAGACAGTCAACTGAGTCGGGCTCTACTGGCACGGTGTTACATCTGTGGTAGAGTGACAGTTCACATCTGTCTGTTCTAGATGATGCTGGCCACTGCCACGGTGGTCATGAAGGTTTCAGAGAGTTGGTGACGGACACCTCGTGGTTACTTCTGTGCCGTCGTCATAGTTTTAGAAACTTACATTTCATGATAGATTGCACATAGTTAAACTGGAATACTTCAAACATTCTTTAAATATAGTACGGAGACTGATTTTTGGTTGGCCCGTGACTCCCTGAGACCTTTGCAGAGAACTGGTATTTTTAAGAGAAAAACTGAGAATAGAAATTTTGATTTATTGATTTCGGTTTCAAATTCTGTAAACAAAAGCATACACTCGGATAGTCAGGTACATAGCTACATTTGGCTACTGAGTAGAGATGGTATTAAGCACGTAATCTTTCAAGTCATTTGGTTTTAAAATCGTTAATGTGGAGTTGCTTTGTTAACATATTTCAAGCTAGGACTGCTCGTATTTCATATTTTGCTTATCAAATAGCGATAAAAGCAATAACGTTAATTATAATCCATTGATTGCACAACAGTACGGGGGTAGTTTAGGCAAACATAAAACATACTGTATACAAGTAACTGTGCAAAGGTGGTTTCTTCCTTACTTGGATTCCAATAGTTATAGCATGGTATGTAGAGTAGACAATGCCAGGCATTTGTTTGACAAAGAAGAATATTGTATTGACATATCACATGATGTTTGTTGCAGAGACATGTTCTGTGCAGGGCGCGTGCCGGAGGAGGACCTTAAGCGCACCCTGCAGGCCTGCGGGGGCTGTATTCAGTCAACCGTCGCCAGTCTGGAGAAGGATGACAGTGTACTGGGGACGTGCTCCCTGTTTGAGGAGAAGCAGGTCGGGGGGGACCGGTACGTAGGGTCAAATGTGGCCAAAATGTCACTCGTTTGTCAACCGTACTACTTTTTTTGACGGTGAACACAAGTTAAAGTTGCATCTGCAATTTGATTGTTTTCCTCTTGTCTTGTTTCAGACAAATCGAAACTACCTAGTATTCGCTACAACATACTTGCTCATTTGTACAAATGTGTTATTTAGTTTTAGTGAAATCATCGGACAGCGCTTACGTTTGTTTTACTGGGCCTAGTAGAAATTAGGGAAAAAATACCCAAATGGCTCCACCTCAGGCCTCAGCCCTGTATATGTGTTACATAAGGCAATTTTCAGTTGCAGGTTACCTGATCTATCAAACAAAGTAATTTCTTTTGATGATTTTAACAAAAACATGCTCGCTTATTAAACCGACTGTACATATTAATTAACCCTAGGAGTGACTAATGATAAATCAGAGTTATTCACAAGGGTGCTTTTAAAAAATCATAACAGCTAATAATTATTGCACAAATGTGATTGAGGTATCATTTTGTTGCTAAAAAGACTATTATAATAAAATTATAAAAAAAACTATGGCACATAATCTTTTCATGGGGATATTACTTTTTTGATTTTCACCCTGCTACTAGATAATTACTGAGTGGCTGTGTGTTCCTATGTCCAATCAAAAATTGTAGCCATACATATGGCTACAAAATGAATCAAATATGTTGAGAACTTATTTCTATGATTTTTGGTCAACACTGGACTATGCTAGTTCAGACAGGCCCCTCGTCGTTTACCGTGGTAGTGTGGACTGTCGAAGCTGGTGGAAATTGCAATGGCAACTTGCTGATATTTACCTCAGACAAGTCTACAACATAGTTCTGTCTGAACTAGTATAATAGCGTGATTCACTAATGCTTTCATTCAATTTGCCGAAATATTGATGTGGAAACTTGAAATAATCCGGCCTAAATTGAACTGACACAGAACAAAGTGAGAAAACAAAATGGCTGATTAGTAAATAAAAAGCTCAGACGGTCTAGACAAAACATGTTGTAACGACAATTTCTCATTCGCTGCATGTAGTCCGCTCGCTCATTCACATGTATTCGAAGGTATGACGTGTTACATATTTAGATACTAGGAATGGAAATGTAAATTTATTCTGCGTAGTAAAAGCAACCAAATGTGTATGCATTTTGTAAGCTAGATTGTCATTAGCTATCATCGACCATGCTCATGAAAAAATATGAATCGGTACAAAGAGTGATTCAGCGTTCCAATGATACCATTTATTCCCGTGTGATGTACTAGTGACGGAAATGAGAATTGTTCCTACAGAGTGATACCAAAATCGGCCGGACCACTTTTCGACCAGTGGTCATTCCTAGGGTTAAGCTACACACTACAGATCTAAACAGCTACAAACCTGATTCATGATGGGCTAAATTAATTGAGGAGGGAATTTTAATATTGACATTTGAAGATTCTACTTGTAGCACTGGTTGTCTTGTAGGTTCAACCTGTTCTCCGGTTGTCCCAAGGCGCGTACGTGCACCATCATCATGCGAGGTGGAGCAGAACAGTTCATCGAGGAGACCGAACGTTCGCTGCACGACGCCATCATGATTGTGCGACGCGCCATCAAGAACGACTCGGTTGTCGCCGGTAAGTGATGTCTCCACGTTGCAAGTGTGGGTGTGGTGTGATGGATTACCTGCTTTGTTGAAATTTTTAATAGACCCAAAATCTTTGAAAGCACAAAGTTTTAATTTTTTGTAACTCATATACAGTTAAACCTGTCCTAAGCAACTGCTCAATGGATGGTTGAAAAGTTGTCTCTTGATACAGGTTGTATCTTAGTACAGGTGAAACTTTTGGAAGAGTTGACTGGTCATCGATGACAGGTGGTTGCTTGAGCAGATGTGACTGTTCTCGTAACCATGGAATTTCTAAATAACAGCATTATGAATTACTGAATATACTGGAGAGATGTCGGTGTGTGTTATACATGTTTAACTGTCCAAATTGTTTTGAAGGTAGAAGTTGCACAATGGCATTGTCATTGAATTCCACATTTGTTGGGTGCAAGGTATGACTGCATGTCCCAAAATGCTTTTCTGTATGTATGCAGGCATATTTGTTTAATATCAACATTGTAAAAGAATGCAACTGCACCTGCTTGCATGCAGACTAGAATGCTCTGTTTTTGCATGATGACTAATGCAACTGTGTGTAACCAGGTGGCGGTGCAATCGAGATGGAGTTGAGCAAGTATCTGCGTGACTATTCGCGAACGATCGCTGGCAAAGAACAGCTGTTGATTGGTGCACTCGCCAAGGCTCTGGAGGTGATACCCCGACAGCTGTGTGACAACGCTGGCTTCGATGCCACCAACATTCTCAACAAACTGCGGCAGAAACACGCACAGGGTAAGTACATGCAGACACATGGCTCATTTGGGGATCATCTATAAATTATGTACACGCAAAATGGTGGAAAAGGACCCCCTTCGTGTACACACACTGTATGCATCAGATCCGATTCCCATTGTGCGTAGTAATGCCACTGTGTATGGCTGTGTTTATAGTTTGAGTTAAGATGCCAATTAGTCGGCATTAGCATAGATCTTTAGTCAGTCAGATTACAGAAATTAACTGTGAAAAAAATTGGAAATGACAAGACTAGAGTTTTGTGTCAAGATAAACAGTCCACCGAATGATCCATGCAACAATTTTGTTCAAGCCAGCTTTGTTACATTTATTCACAGACCTCTAATTTTTTACAATATCTGTTACGGCACTCATTCGCAGTTGATATTTCTACATTATATTATGGTAGACAGTGGCCTGGACCCTCATGTAGGCGCAGCAAACACAGTCAGTGTTACCCCCTTCCCCTTCATATAAAAAATGTGCAAATGACCCCTTGTGTTTTGTGCATGGCTGGACCTACTTTCAAAATCTCAATGATGACTGCCCCATCGTTATGTTGTACATAGGCCATAAAACATTAGTAATAGCACATTGAAATTACAGGGGAAAAGTTTGGGAAATAGAAGACAGTCACATTTTGTTTATGAGGATGTTTACCCACAGGCAGTCAACTGAGTCAGTCTCTACTGGCGCGGTGTTACATCTGTGGTAGAGTGACTGTGATTCACTGCTGTGGTCACGTCTGTCTGTTCTAGATGACGCTGGCCACTGTCACGGTGGTCATGGAGGTTTCAGAGAGTTGGTGACGGACACCTCGTGGTTACTTCTGTGCCGTCATCATAGTTTTAGAAACCTACATTTCATGATAGCACTAAACTAAAACACTGCCTGCATTCTGCCATGGGTGTTCAAAGTGTCAAAGATGAGATAACTAAACATCTCATTGGTTGGTGCAGCAGCTGACAATAGTTTGAATTCCCCATGTTTCGTATCAACTAGGAGTGATAACAGCATCAACTAGGAGTGATAACAGCATCAACCAGGAGTGATAACAGCATCAACTAGGAGTGATAATAGTAACTAGAATTTCGTACATGCACAAGTGTTCTAGTCCACATATGCACCTTTTCCCTGTTCATGAGTATTGTTTTCAGGGTACAAAAATCAAGGGGTTACTGCCTCAAAATCACTGCCACTTTATTTGTATAACATGAACCTGCAAGTGAAATAGTGATCTATGTCTATTGTCAATGAGTGAACATGTTTCGTTTGTCTGCCTGCCTGTAGGTGGCATGTGGTATGGCGTAGACATTGTGTTGGAGGACATCTGCGACAACTATGAGGCTTGCGTGTGGGAGCCAGCCATCGTAAAGATCAATGCTATCGTAGCTGCGTCGGAGGCAGCCTGTCTTATTCTCTCTGTCGACGAGACAATCAAGAACCCAAAGCACGCACAGGAAGCGATGGGGGCGCCACCTGGCAGGGGACGTGGCAGACCCATGTGAACTGTGACTAGGGGGGTGTGATTGGTCAGGACCTGCCATAAAGCAAACTCACTATTATCACTTTGTGCATGCATCAAGCCATCAAATCTACTTCTGTGAGAAACTAGCTCCAGCAGGCGTGTGATCAAATGCTTTTAAAAGTATTTAAATTCAAATACTTTTTCAATATTGTCAAATATTTTTATTTGGTTTATTGATATACCGGTAATTTTCAGATATGTTTTTGTTATTTTATTATATTATAAATTATATTATAAAGCTTAGACCGTCAGTGTCATTGATGTTTACATGTTGCTCAGGTTTTCGATATTTATAAAACGAAGTGTCTGTTGTCCTCTATATTTGTGGGGTTGGACATTACTGATTACACTCGCCACCACTAGGTTGCCTCTTAGTAGCGTCCTCGGGTTATTCCTACACTAGCAACTGGGAAAAGGGTCTTACAGATGGGGCAATGCGTCGTTGAGCTTTCATGTCAGTTATTGTATACACTGAAGTTCTACGGATAATTCATTATAATAGGGGGGTCAGCTACATACACACTGCCTGACCGGTCACTGCCTCACACCACGTGCCCAGGCAGCTCCTGCGGCAAGAGCCAGCAGGCTACAGGTAGAGACCAACACTTGAGTCCACAACAGGTTACACATTTACTGGTCTGATCTTGTACCTCCCCTGACAACAGATAGAAATTGCCCAATCTTTGAAATGTCAGTAGGTGGATACAATTTCCAGTCCTCCTGATTGACCGTTTGATCACTATCCAGCATAACAAACTGGAAACATTGCTGTTGGGCAAATCAAACGAAAACACTTTTGAGGTGTATTTTGTAGCATTTGATCACATGTCTGCCAGCTACATGATAACAGAATGAAGCTTTCAGTGGAAACATTTCACAACTACAAATAATTCCTTTATTTATTGTGAAGATGGTGATAAAGTCTTTGTAACCCTTATAATGTTACTGTCAAGCTGGCTGGCGTGTATATACCGACAGATAGGAAATAACGGTGACAAATTCATACCTAGCCTGTTCCAAAATAGCTCATAACCAACGTTGCAGAAAGTCTGGTGAACTCATTTCTATCAACTCTGTTGTCACAATTCATTTTGTTAAGTGTGTACTTTGCCTATGTTTTGTAGCTTTAAATAAACGTTTTTCTTTTCATTGTGCATTGTTTGAAATTTTTGTTTTTAAGTAACAGAATGCCCTCATAGTTAATGAGAAAGTAATCTAATAAATTGTATAAGTCTATCAATGTCCACTCTATTAGACAGAAATCAGATTCCTTGGACTGGGGGAGGGAGAGATGGATAGAAATGCCTAATAGTAATATTGGGATGGGGAAGAGTACCTATCTATCTGGAACCTGTGACCCTTTTTGAAAGCTAACATTATTCCCAAATAGAATGTAAATGTTTTGGTAGAGAAACAGCTGAAATGTATGGTCACATACACAAATAAAAAACGTATAGTACTATCAATATTATATTGCTTTTTTATGTTTTGCCAAAAAATCAATAGCCAGTGGCTCAACCTACTGAGTGAAACTGGTATTGATGCACATGACTGGATATTATAACGACATACTTGTAGCCATGTCACATCACTTGTGTCGGTTAAATCATTGTTCTTAGGTGTGATTGTATAAATCTATTGTACATGCCTCCCTTTCATATATCGTGGAGTATTGTGACTGCTTTTGGTATAACATTTAGTCTTGTCCCATGTATGGAGGGGGTGGGTTGTTTGTTTTGAGGGGGTGGGTGGTGGTTTGTATTGAAGGGGTGGTGGGTGGTTTGTTTTGAGGGAGTAGGTGGTGGTTTGTTTTGAGGGGGTGGGTGGTGGTTTGTTTTGAGGGAGTGGGTGGTGGTTTGTTTTGAGGGGGTGGGTGGTGGTTTGTTTTGAGGGGGTGGGTGGTGGTTTGTTTTGAGGGGGTGGGTGGTGGTTTGTTTTGAGGGAGTGGGTGGTGGTTTGTTTTGAGGGAGTAGGTGGTGGTTTGTTTTGAGGGGTGGTGGTGGTTTGTTTTGAGGGGTGGTGGTGGTTTGTTTTGAGGGGTGGGTGGTGGTTTGTTTTGAGGGGTGGGTGGTGGTTTGTTTTGAGGGGTGGGTGGTGGTTTGTTTTGAGGGAGTGGGTGGTGGTTTGTTTTGAGGGGTGGGTGGTGGTTTGTTTTGAGGGGGTGGGTGGTGGTTTGTTTTGAGGGGTGGGTGGTGGTTTGTTTTGAGGGGTGGGTGGTGGTTTGTTTTGAGGGAGTGGGTGGTGGTTTGTTTTGAGGGGTGGGTGGTGGTTTGTTTTGAGGGAGTGGGTGGTGGTTTGTTTTGAGGGGTGGGTGGTGGTTTGTTTTGAGGGAGTGGGTGGTGGTTTGTTTTGAGGGGGTGGGTGGTGGTTTGTTTTGAGGGGGTGGGTGGTGGTTTGTTTTGAGGGGGTGGGTGGTGGTTTGTTTTGAGGGGGTGGGTGGTGGTTTGTTTTGAGGGGGTGGGTGGTGGTTTGTTTTGAGGGAGTGGGTGGTGGTTTGTTTTGAGGGGGTGGGTGGTGGTTTGTTTTGAGGGGTGGTGGTGGTTTGTTTTGAGGGAGTGGGTGGTGGTTTGAACCAATAGTAAACACTACCTGTTTCTTGAACTTTGATAATTTATGAGGCCACCCCTAAAGAAAATTCATCAGTTGATTAGGTGGAAATGGGGACATTTACACACCTCATTCGTGATTGGGAAGAGGGGGACTGAGGGAGAGGAGGGGGACAGAGGAAGAGGAGACGGAAGTGATGGAGTATCGATGCCAGCTTCACCATGGACGTGAGGGTCAAAGAGCAACAAGATACTGTGTTAAAGGTTTAATGTGTACATACAAACTGCTGTTTTATGCTTTTTAAATTTAAAGAACAATAGCAGTGTCTGGTAACAGTAGTTCCGAGGCCTGAGACAGCCATGTCTGTTCTTCACGTCCACAATACTGGCCAGCAGAATGAATCAACCAGTGGAGTAAAAGTGCAGAAAATTACCACAAATTGGTAAACAAGTATATACACCTTAAGACAATTCTTGTCAACAGGAAATGTTTTTGTCATGTAACACAATTTTGTCGACTTCACAATCTTTTTGAATGAATTTTCTTATGGTGACTTAGTTATGCAGTTCAGCAATTTGTTGCACTCTTCATCACTTTGGTGAAAGATTTTTTCAATCTTGTACTCTAACTTTTCTAGTTATTAATACACTTCACTGTGTTGTCCAGTAATGTAAAAGTGCACATCGGCAATGTTCACGGCAAACAGTGGAGCTTATACTGTCATATGCCTGTCACTACATGGAGTGGGGCAGACGTGAGGTTGCAGGGGTGTTGACCATCTGCTGCATCTTATCTGTAGAGTTGAGGCCTGTATACACAAGCAATTCACTGCCCAAGTGGTCAGCTAACAGTGCAAGGATGAGTTGTGCAGACACCCCACTAGACCGATCATAACAAGGCCAATGTGTGGCTATGATTGTGTTGCCTGAATTGGGGCTGGTTCCAACTGACCACCAGGTGATTTTGAACCTGCAGCCAGGCAGTGAACAGGTGAACATGTTACTTTTCACGAAAGCAAAATTCGGGAGTGGTACGAGTCAAGATCTAGGTTGCAGGTGTCGCCTAAATGCAACATAATTTCGCTGTGCATTAACATGCGATACAGCATCACCTGACCAATCGAGACACAAATAATTTTTGTAAACCAGCCTAACATATTCACAAATACATGCCCATATGTTTGTGTGCATGCTTGCATGCACATGAATATCAATGTGGTTGCATATATGTATGCACAGTTTATGTCTGAAACATAAACGCATACCAATAAATAACAAACATTGCAAATATAAATTAATTGTGAACTTGGAACAGACAATTGAAAATTACAAAACAAGAACGGCTTGCTCTTTGTGTCAACAAGAACGGCTCTTTGTGTCAACTACTGGAACAAACAACATTTAAAGCACCAATTCAACAGCACTGGACGTGCAGGGGCAAAAGATGCAGGTCAATTTACCAGTGCAATCAACAACAGATATTCCACCTCTTTCCAGTTGTGCACATACTGGGCAACTGAATGACAACAGGTGCACAAACAACTTGTAAGAGCAAAAAATAACTGTTTCCTTATAAAGTTACGGCATGGTTTCAACCAACTGTAATATTAAAAAAAATTCACTGTGTCTTGTACCATGCAATGTCAAGTGCTGCAATGTGTAAGTTATACAATGTTCACAAAGTCTCTTTCACATGGCAAAAAACATTTCCTGTTGACCTGAATTATCTTATGGTTTATACTTGTTAATGGGACATCTTTAATATTTTTTTAATGTCCCACAAACAAGAAAATTCATGTCAATAGGAAATATTTTTTTCTTTGAAAGAGACTTTGTGGACACCATGTGATTTACACAATTCAACAATTGGTACAATGTACAAGACACGAAACAAGTTGTCTTCTTAATTTCATAATTGGTTGAGACCAAGTCTTAAGTATGAAATTAATCACACTTCTCATTACTAATGCTTACGTACGTGGACCAATGCAATAAATAACATATTCTACCCCAGAAATGCCTGTGGATTCTTACAGTCTATCCACCTCTTTTCAGTTGTCAATTTTACTCTTTAAATATAAAACAACATCAGAACATCGTAACATCATAAAATAGGTAATCTGTCGCCTCAGACAAACATTTTGTTTTCGATAACCGTCTATCATTTTCCCAATAAACCACACTGAAATTGGATGATATCATGGTGTCTGTGTGTTTGAACAATTTGTCTTAGCAACATCGACATGTCCAAGGCGCCACTCAGATTAGATTACCCAGGTTTTCAGTGTCGTTGTTTTTGTTTTTACAGACGGCAAAGAAGTTTTTATTGGACACATCCTCATCAGTTTTCATCACATCGAGCTCGCTGGGTGACGGGTAGGGTTCATTAATGTACTCATCCAACTCGTCAGGGCTCAGTGGCGACACCGTGACATTGGGTGGCGAGGGTGGTGACTGTTGGGGTGATGGTGGAGATTGTGCATGTGTCTGGGCATACACCTCCAGGTTCCGTAGGACCATTGCTGGGTGCTTCTTCACAAATTTCTCAACGTCTGAAATTTCACACAAAGAAGTCCTAGAGTACCCTCCAACAAAACAAGACTTAGTATCAGGACAATTTAGGGCACAAATAATTTGTGTAAACCAGCTTAACATGCGTAGAGAATATTCACAAATGCATGCCCATATGTTTGTCTGTGTGTGTGCGTGCTTGCATGCATGTGAATGTCAATGTGGTTGCATATATGTATGCACAGTTTATGTCTGAAACACGCATCAGGACATTACCATCGCCACAGAGAAGAGATGGTAGAAGGGAACCCAAACATGGAATGGCTGAATCACAAAACAAGACACGTTAAATTACACAAAAAGAGGATACATGGCTGGACAGTGTACTTGAGATACAAGGCTGGACAGTGTACTTGAGATACAAGGCTGGACAGTGTACTTGAGATACAGAGCTGGACAGTGTACTTGAGATACAGGGCTGGACAGTGTACTTGAGATACAAGGCTGGACAGTGTACTTGAGATACAGAGCTGGACAGTGTACTTGAGATACAGAGCTGGACAGTGTACTTGAGATACAAGGCTGGACAGTGTACTTGAGATACAAGGCTGGACAGTGTACTTGAGATACAGGGCTGGACAGTGTACTTGAGATACAGGGCTGGACAGTGTACTTGAGATACATGGCTGGACAGTGTACTTGAGATACAAGGCTGGACAGTGTACTTGAGATACAGAGCTGGACAGTGTACTTGAGATACAGAGCTGGACAGTGTACTTGAGATACAAGGCTGGACAGTGTACTTGAGATACAGAGCTGGACAGTGTACTTGAGATACAGAGCTGGACAGTGTACTTGAGATACAAGGCTGGACAGTGTACTTGAGATACAGAGCTGGACAGTGTACTTGAGATACAGAGCTGGACAGTGTACTTGAGATACAAGGCTGGACAGTGTACTTGAGATACAGAGCTGGACAGTGTACTTGAGATACAGAGCTGGACAGTGTACTTGAGATACAAGGCTGGACAGTGTACTTGAGATACAGAGCTGGACAGTGTACTTGAGATACAGAGCTGGACAGTGTACTTGAGATACAAGGCTGGACAGTGTACTTGAGATACAGAGCTGGACAGTGTACTTGAGATACAGAGCTGGACAGTGTACTTGAGATACAAGGCTGGACAGTGTACTTGAGATACAGAGCTGGACAGTGTACTTGAGATACAGAGCTGGACAGTGTACTTGAGATACAAGGCTGGACAGTGTACTTGAGATACAGAGCTGGACAGTGTACTTGAGATACAGAGCTGGACAGTGTACTTGAGATACAAGGCTGGACAGTGTACTTGAGATACAGAGCTGGACAGTGTACTTGAGATACAGAGCTGGACAGTGTACTTGAGATACAAGGCTGGACAGTGTACTTGAGATACAGGGCTGGACAGTGTACTTGAGATACAGAGCTGGACAGTGTACTTGAGATACAGAGCTGGACAGTGTACTTGAGATACAAGGCTGGACAGTGTACTTGAGATACAGAGCTGGACAGTGTACTTGAGATACAGAGCTGGACAGTGTACTTGAGATACAAGGCTGGACAGTGTACTTGAGATACAGGGCTGGACAGTGTACTTGAGATACAGAGCTGGACAGTGTACTTGAGATACAGAGCTGGACATTGTACTTGGGATACAAGGCTGGACAGTGTACTTGAGATACAGAGCTGGACAGTGTACTTGAGATACAGAGCTGGACAGAGTACTTGAGATACAAGGCTGGACAGTGTACTTGAGATACAGGGCTGGACAGTGTACTTGAGATACATGGCTGGACAGTGTACTTGAGATACAAGGCTGGACAGTGTACTTGAGATACAGAGCTGGACAGTGTACTTGAGATACAGAGCTGGACAGTGTACTTGAGATACAAGGCTGGACAGTGTACTTGAGATACAGGGCTGGACAGTGTACTTGAGATACAGGGCTGGACAGTGCACTTGAGATACAAGGCTGGACAGTGTACTTGAGATACAGGGCTGGACAGTGTACTTGAGATACAGGGCTGGACAGTGTACTTGAGATACAAGGCTGGACAGTGTACTTGAGATACAGGGCTGGACAGTGTACTTGAGATACAGGGCTGGACAGTGTATTTGAGATACAGGGCTGGACAGTGTACTTGAGATACAGGGCTGGACAGTGTACTTGAGATACAGAGCTGGACAGTGTACTTGAGATACAGAGCTGGACAGTGTTCTTGAGATACAGGGCTGGACAATGTACTTGAGATAGAGGGCAGGACAGTGTACTTGAGATACAGGACTGGACAGTGTACTTGAGATACAGGGCTGGACAGTGTATTTGAGATACAGGGCTGGACAGTGTACTTGAGATACAGGGCTGGACAGTGTACTTGAGATACAGGGCAGGACGATGTACTTGAGATACAGGGCAGGACAGTGTACTTGAGATACAGGGCAGGACAGTGTACTTGAGATAGGGGACTGGACAGTGTACTTGAGATACAGGGCCAGACAGTGTACTTGAGATAGAGGGCTGGACAGTGTACTTGAGATACAGGGCAGGGCAAGGAAGCAGAGAAAGCGTCAACATGGAGTGGGTCAGTCGAGGTCCCCATGATGATGTATCCAGTCTTGGGACCGTTCGATGTACTTTACACTTCACCTCCTGGCAGACCTTTTCCAACTTGATTTCTCTGGGAAACATTCAGCCACACCATAATTACTATGCAAAGACTATTCATTCATTCGTTTACACATAGGGGCATAAGAACAAAGTTGATACTATTACAACCAGATGGTTTAGCCACAAACAAAGGAGAGAGTCAGACCTTGCGAACAAAAACAACTGCATCATTGACTGGGAGGGAGCCAAGGTGAGTTAACTTTAATAGTTGTGTCAAAAAGGGAACTTATTTTAACATACTTAAGTTGCTACAGAGAAGACAACTTGTTGAGTCATCTCACCTTGCAGGACAAAGCCACTGTCTTTGATTGTCTTTCCCTCATGCTTCCAGATGTGATACATCCGCAGGAATGTGCCCAGGTAGAACTCATTCAGGACCGGTATCACCTGGTTGCTATGGTTACACCACCTGCATCATCGAACCATCACCTCGATGACTAAGCTAACGTTATGGAAACAGACAATATGTTTGTTTTTATCAGGTAGTCTAAAATAGATGACTTTTGAAATAAAAATAAGGAAGTTAAATTAAATTGTATGGGTACCGGTTTTTTGAAGTCACCTTGTATTTATTGCAAGCAATGCCAATGTGGGAAGACTCATCCCTTGCTATGTCTGGGGGACTGGGAGAGAGGGGGAGAGGGGAAGGAGGGGGCTGCTGGGAGGAAGAGACTTACTTGTTGAGACAGTCTTCCCTCAGAGCTTCGACTGCTATCCGGGTCATGTTGATGCTCATAATGCACAGGGGAAAGTTCTACAACACAGTGAGACATACAGTCAGCCTTACCACCAGGGATGGGTGCAATAGTCAGTATTGTGGAGTGACATATACAGTCAGCCTTACCACCAGGGATGGGTGCAATAGTCAGTATTGTGGAGTGACATATACAGTCAGCCTTACCACCAGGGATGGGTGCAATAGTCAGTATTGTGGAGTGACATATACAGTCAGCCTTACCACCAGGGATGGGTGCAATAGTCAGTATTGTGGAGTGACATATACAGTCAGCCTTACCACCAGGGATGGGTGCAATAGTCAGTATTGTGGAGTGACATATACAGTCAGCCTTACCACCAGGGATGGGTGCAATAGTCAGTATTGTGGAGTGACATACAGTCAGCCTTACCACCAGGGATGGGTGCAATAGTCAGTATTGTGGAGTGACATATACAGTCAGCCTTACCACCAGGGATGGGTGCAATAGTCAGTTTTGTGGAGTGACATATACAGTCAGCCTTACCACCAGGGATGGGTGCAATAGTCAGTATTGTGGAGTGACATATACAGTCAGCCTTACCACCAGGGATGGGTGCAATAGTCAGTTTTGTGGAGTGACATATACAGTCAGCCTTACCACCAGGGATGGGTGCAATAGTCAGTATTGTGGAGTGACATATACAGTCAGCCTTACCACCAGGGATGGGTGCAATAGTCAGTATTGTGGAGTGACATATACAGTCAGCCTTACCACCAGGGATGGGTGCAATAGTCAGTTTTGTGGAGTGACATATACAGTCAGCCTTACCACCAGGGATGGGTGCAATAGTCAGTATTGTGGAGTGACATATACAGTCAGCCTTACCACCAGGGATGGGTGCAATAGTCAGTTTTGTGGAGTGACATATACAGTCAGCCTTACCACCAGGGATGGGTGCAATAGTCAGTTTTGTGGAGTGACATATACAGTCAGCCTTACCACCAGGGATGGGTGCAATAGTCAGTATTGTGGAGTGACATATACAGTCAGCCTTACCACCAGGGATGGGTGCAACAGTCAGTATTGTGGAGTGACATATACATTCAGCCTTACCACCAGGGATGGGTGCAACAGTCAGTTTTGTGGAGTGACATACAGTCAGCCTTACCACCAGGGATGGGTGCAACAGTCAGTTTTGTGGAGTGACATATACAGTCAGCCTTACCACCAGGGATGGGTGCAACAGTCAGTTTTGTGGAGTGACATATACAGTCAGCCTTACCACCAGGGATGGGTGCAATAGTCAGTTTTGTGGAGTGACATATACAGTCAGCCTTACCACCAGGGATGGGTGCAATAGTCAGTTTTGTGGAGTGACATATACAGTCAGTCTTACCACCAGGGATGGGTGCAATAGTCAGTTTTGTGGAGTGACATATACAGTCAGCCTTATCAACAGGGATGGGTGCAATAGTCAGTTTTGTGGAGTGACATATACAGTCAGCCTTATCAACAGGGATGGGTGCAATAGTCAGTTTTGTGGAGTGCAACTACTTTGTAATACTAACATTTGTGTATTGCAAAGTAGCAATATAGTATTTTGAGTACTGGGGGTATTTGCAATACTTTCACAAATATTTGCAGTATAACATGTTTATTTCTTCAATAGTGTCTTAATTATATGAACTGTTCCAATTAAGAATCCATAAAATTATAAATATATACTGAGTATAAAATAAACGATACTTCTATAACATCATCTCTTATTGTTATTAAATATTGCAATATATAATATATTATTGTACAGAAACATATTTGCAATATTTGTAGTGATTATAACAACAAGTGACACATATTACCAATGTCTTAAAATAACTATAATAACCTTATTCTTATACAGTGCAATTTCCTTAGAAAAGCTAAATGCAATTTATATAAAAAGCATTAAATAAATAAATACATATAGACATATTATATAACAAATGCATGTAAAACTTGTGACTAATAAAATTAATTTATAGGTAGACTAATTACGAGTAATTGAATTAGGAATAAAAACCTAGCTCAAGATAACTAAATACAATTATTTACAATCTAAACAGTTTAAATAAGTTAAATGATAAAAGATAAAACATAATTTTAAAATGTCAATTGTTCAAACAATATTCTTGACAGAACAGGAATGTTTTCAGGGCTTTCCTGAAAGACGCTGCTGAATTAGATACTCTAAGTGACGATGCTATCACATTCCAAAGCACGGGCGCCATAACGTTAAAAGAGCAGTCCCCGTAACGCTAGAGTTTACTCCTCGGTGCCACAAGTAATTGTTGTTCGGCTGACCGCAGTGAACACTTGGTTGAGTGGCTGTTCAACAAGTCAGCTAAATACCGTGGAGCTGTGTCATGTAAACATGTCATGTAAACAAAGGTAGACAAGCAGGAGAATCTTGAACTCAATCCTGCGTGACTGGGTAATCAGTGTCAGCACTGGAGAACTGATGTTATGTTCTCTACGGGGAGCATATATGATAATCCTTGCTTGTTGTAGGTTAACAAGTTGTTGTAGATTAACAAGTTGTTGTAGGTTAACAAGTAGTTGTAGGTTAACAAGTTGTTGTAGGTTAACAAGATGTTGTAGGTTAACAAGTTGTTGTAGGTTAACAAGTTGTTGTAGGTTAACAAGTTGTTGTAGGTTAACAAGTTGTTGTAGATTAACAAGTTGTTGTAGGTTAACAAGTTGTTGTACGTTAACAAGTTGTTGTAGGTTAACAAGTTGTTGTATGTGAACAAGTTGTTGTAGATTAACAAGTTGTTGTAGGTTAACAAGTTGTTGTAGATTAACAAGTTGTTGTAGGTTAACAAGTTGGTGCTGATGATATTACAAAAACACAAAAAAAAACATGAAATGATGACCAGTAAATTTGAGATAAATTAGCCAAGTGATGATTGACAGCTGTCAATCACATGTTGACAGCCACATGGAGCCTACCTGGACTTCATTTTGCGAGAGTTTGTAAATGTCTCGGATGATGTGAGTCACCTTGGGGGTGGTGAGGGCGTAGAGCAGGTGTAGAAGAGCAAGGAAACCAACACCTCGCAGGTCAGTGGCGGGGTCCGTGCCTACAAACCACGGCACATGTCAGGGTTATTGCGTCTAGACATACTGCACACTACTCGCATGATATAGATGTTTAAGATAATAATGATGTAGTAGTCTTAATGTACCACATAATTACACAGAACACAAATGTAAATGTATGTGGAAGGGCGCATGCTAGGGTTTATGCTGAATGATAATGTATTGGATAATGACTACTTTGGATGTCGAATCACTTTCATGTGGATAAATACAGTTCATTAACACGGTGATGTGGCTTGTTGTACCTGAATGGCAAGTGAGTAGTTGCACCTGGATGGCAAGTGAGTTGTTGCACCTGGATGGCAAGTGAGTTGTAGCACCTGGATGGCAAGTGAGTTGTTGCACCTGGATGGCAAGTGAGTTGTTGCACCTGGATGGCAAGTGAGTTGTTGCACCTGGATGGCAAGTGAGTTGTTGCACCTGGATGGCAAGTGAATTGTTGCACCTGGATGGCAAGTGAGTTGTTGCACCTGGATGGCAAGTGAGTTGTTGCACCTGGATGGCAAGTGAGTTGTTGCACCTGGATGGCAAGTGAGTTGTTGCACCTGGATGGCAAGTGAGTTGTTGCACCTGGATGGCAAGTGAGTTGTTGCACCTGGATGGCAAGTGAGTTGTTGCACCTGGATGGCAAGTGAGTTGTTGCACCTGGATGGCAAGTGAGTTGTTGCACCTGGATGGCAAGTGAGTTGTTGCACCTGGATGGCAAGTGAGTTGTTGCACCTGGATGGCAAGTGAGTTGTTGCACCTGGATGGCAAGTGAGTTGTTGCACCTGGATGGCAAGTTAGTTGTTGCACCTGGATGGCAAGTGAGTTGTTGCACCTAGATGGCAAGTGAGTTGTTGCACCTGGATGGCAAGTGAGTTGTTGCACCTGGATGGCAAGTGAGTTGTTGCACCTGGATGGCAAGTGAGTTGTTGCACCTGGATGGCAAGTTAGTTGTTGCACCTGGATGGCAAGTTAGTTGTTCTTGGAAAATGTTGCAGATTTTCCTGACTACAGTTGTTTGCAGCTTACCTGTTATACATTGTTTGATTTACTACTAATGCTGGTGTTGCGACCATTAATCATAACGTTTAGTAATCAGGAATGTCAAGCAGGTTTGGGGTGATATACGAGATTGGCAGTGACCTCGAAGCGCCATTTTTATAGCCCTATAACATTGCAGGATTGCAAGGTCTTCGTATCCAACTGACCCTGGAAGCCGATCTGTTCCCAGTGGGTCCCGTAGCGAGGACAGTCGAAGCGAGACCCAGTCAGTTTCTTGTAGATGGTCTGAAGAACTTGAAGATGCAGGACATTGTCATTCCAAAATGGACCTGGAATATAATAAGATCCTCTGTGATGTTTCTCAATAGGCAACACTTAACAAGACTGCCACGCAAAGATCCTCTGTGATGTTTCTCAATAGGCAACACTTAACAAGACTGCCACGCAAAGATCCTCTGTGATGTTTTTCAATAGGTGACACTTAACAAGACTGCCACGAAAAGATCCTCTGTGATGTTTCTCAATAGGCGACACTTAACAAGACTGCCACGAAAAGATCCTCTGTGATGTTTCTCAATAGGCGACACTTAACAAGACTGCCATGCAAAGATCCTCTGTGATGTTTCTCAATAGGCGACACTTAACAAGACTGCCACGCAAAGATCCTGTGATGTTTCTCAATAGGTGACACTTAACAAGACTGCCACGCAAAGATCCTCTGTGATGTTTCTCAATAGGCGACACTTAACAAGACTGCCACGCAAAGATCCTCTGTGATGTTTCTCAATAGGCGACACTTAACAAGACTGCCACGCAAAGATCCTCTGTGATGTTTCTCAATAGGCGACACTTATCAGCACCCAGATGGCAAGTAGACACGGAAGTCATTGGCTTACCGAATCCAACAATTTTTCATCTTTGTCTAACAGTTCCAAGATATTTGTCAATTTTGTTTTTAAACATATCATACACGCTGCTAGCATTTACACAATCAATAAATCATTTATGCGGGACAAAGCTACCTACAGAAGAGTTATTGGCAGGGAACCTTGGCTCATTTGCTGAAGACTTATGTGTTTCACTCATTTATCATCCTCTGTGTGAATGAATACTTTTTTGACATCTAATATCTAATCTACACTGATCCTCCACTAATGTAACTTTGTGTTCTTCCATCTTCCTTAAGTGATAAAAAATAGTTCTATAATTATTTTTATAATCATTCAATACCTGAACAAATTCTATTTGATATTCTCTTAATCTTATTGTCGCTAACTCTGAGGAGGAACCAATTTCCCTGAACAGTTGAATGTTGACACTGACATGCCGCCATGCAGAATGCGAGATCACGATTTGGTACCAGATCCTCGTGCAGCCTGGGGGGTCCACAGAAGATGTACTTGAGTGCTTGAAAACCCCGTCGAGTGACGGAGGTTCGAATGTGAGGCTGAAAGAGACATGGGGGGTCATCCTTAACACAATCAAACAAAATAAAGAAATTTAAATTACATTTTTGTTTTATAAAACTAAAGGAACTTAAAGTAGTTAAAGGAATTTGTTAAGGACTTTTTTAAAGTAACTTTTAAGGTTTCTAAAGGAGGATTACATGAATGTGACGGCACCAATTAATGCTTCAACATCTGGGGAAGAAGTCTTCAGTATAATGGCTGTTTGAGTGCAAGCGTTTAAAAAATGCAGAAAACATGGTCAAAGCTACACATGACTACCATGTAAAGCACTCAACATATCCTCCACCCACCTACCTTGTACTTGATGATGTCACTTTGACATGTGTCCTCCACCCACCTACCTTGTACTTGATGATGTCACTTTGACATGTGTCCTCCAGCCACCTACCTTGTACTTGATGATGTCACTTTGACATGTGTCCTCCACCCACCTACCTTGTACTTGATGATGTCACTTTGACATGTGTCCTCCACCCACCTACCTTGTACTTGATGATGTCACTTTGACATAGTGTCTTGATGGCATCATCGTATGACACAAGGACAGTCACTGGCCGCTTCGCTGTCACAGACAATAGACATGTCACCCGAGGGACAACACACATGATAAAATTCACATGCACACTTGTAATGATTTCAGCATGTACATGTTCTATACATGTTATAGAAACGTATTATGTCATACATTTATAAACAATCATATCTACACATAATAATCAAGTATAAATATAATGAAAAATAAAAAATGTAATTTAGGATCAAGATTTACAAATATAGGTATAACAGGAATAAGAGACAGGATTTGTAAAAGTAGTTTGTAATATAGCTGGAAAACAATAAATAAGCTGTGTGTAAAATTGTATTAATGATATAATTTGGAGTGTTGTTAACAATCAGTATTATGTTGTGTCTCGCTTACTCTGTTGCATATTCATGACTGGCTTTGGGAACAAACAGATTATTTCTACGACGTTTGCAGCATTGATGAATTTCAAAGTTGTGTGTATGGGACGTGATTGAAGTATTCTGGTAAGAGTTTCCTAATTAACGTTACATCACACTTACCTACAGCGAAGTCTCCCCCTGCACCAAACCCTGCACAACAAAATGTAACAACATGATGTAACAAAATGTAACAACATGATGTAACAAAATTTACACCAAAAGCAAAATTCCAGATGGCAGTTGGACAACGAAGCCATCATCTGTGTAACCTGCCCTGACTACATCATTACAACTGCCATTTCAAAGCTTCGACAATTTCATTAACCACATTTTGCCTGTGTCTTTGGGAAGAGACACTAAAAGCCGTTGATCCCATCTACCTTATGTCTATGTGAGTTGAAGTAACCTGTTGTGTATTCCCTATATCACAACAATGTGCCAATTGTGTGTAGTATGGATGCTGCATTAACGGCTGCCACAAAACTAGGTTTGATAATGGAGAAGAGCGCCACGAACGCATTGTCTAGATGGATGCCATTATAAAGACGTCTTCATTACAATCATCACTGTCACATGCTCTGACTCGTGTACCTGCTGTCATGTCATCCACAGTTGCCCACGCCTCCTCTGCCTCCTTCAATGCCTTGCTCTTTGTTGGCTCATCTGAAAGGGTGCAGTCTTCCATTTAAAGAATAAGGTTAACACTATAACATAAGGCTAACACTATGCCATAAGGCTAACACTATAACATAAGGCTAACACTATAACATAAGGCTAACACTATAACATAAGGCTAACACTATGCCATAAGGCTAACACTATAACATAAGGCTAACACTATAACATAAGGCTAACACTATGCCATAAGGCTAACACTATAACATAAGGCTAACACTATGCCATAAGGCTAACACTATAACATAAGGCTAACACTATGCCATAAGGCTAACACTATAACATAAGGCTAACACTATGCCATAAGGCTAACACTATAACATAAGGCTAACACTATGCCATAAGGCTAACACTATAACATAAGGCTAACACTATAACATAAGGCTAACACTATAACATAAGGCTAACACTATAACATAAGGCTATTCAGGCTCTAGCGAGTTACCAGATCTATTGAGAAAAATCAATTCTTTGATGATTTTAACAAAATTATGCAGTTTTATTGAACCAACTGCACATGTTACTTACGTTAGTCACGCACCACAGATCTGAACACCAACGATCCAATTTGTGATTAGTTAAATCAATTGAGGCTGGAATGTTGTGAAATGTTGCTGTTTGTTGAACATAGTCTAATTCTCTTCACATTATTCTTTTCAAATGTATATAAAATCTATTTCTTGTTGTCTTGAAGACATGTACCACTTGGGAAGGGTACTCTCAGTACTGACATGTACCACCTAGGAAGGGTACTCTCAGTACTGACATGTACCACCTGGGAAGGGTACTCTCAGTACTGACATGTACCATCTGGGAAGGGTACTCTCAGTACTGACATGTACCACCTGGGAAGGGTACTCTCAGTACTGACATGTACCACTTGGGAAGGGTATTCTCAGTACTGACATGTACCACTTGGGAAGGGTACTCTCAGTACTGACATGTACCACTTGGGAAGGGTACTCTCCATACTGACATGTACCACCTGGGAAGGGTACTCTCAGTACTGACATGTACCACCTGGGAAGGGTACTCTCAGTACTGACATGTACCACCTGGGAAGGGTACTCTCAGTACTGACATGTACCACCTGGGAAGGGCACTCTCAGTACTGACATGTACCACCTGGGAAGGGTACTCTCAGTACTGACATGTACCACCTAGGAAGGGTACTCTCAGTACTGACATGTACCACATAGGAAGGGTACTCTCAGTACTGACATGTACCACCTGGGAAGGGTACTCTCAGTACTGACATGTGCCAAATGGGAAGGGCACTCTCAGTACTGACATGTACCACATAGGAAGGGTACTCTCAGTACTGACATGTACCACCTGGGAAGGGTACTCTCAATACTGACATGTACCACCTGGGAAGGGTACTCTCAGTACTGACATGTACCACCTGGGAAGGGTACTCTCAGTACTGACATGTACCACCTGGGAAGGGTACTCTCAGTACTGACATGTGCCAAATGGGAAGGGCACTCTCAGTACTGACATGTACGACCTGGGAAGGGTACTCTCAGTACTGACATGTACCACCTGGGAAGGGTACTCTCAGTACTGACATGTACCACCTGGGAAGGGTACTCTCAGTACTGACATGTACCACTTGGGAAGGGTACTCTCAGTACTGACATGTACCACCTGGGAAGGGTACTCTCAGTACTGACCTTGCTCAGTGAGAGAAGTGCTGGATCGAGGTGCCAGGTCACCGGTCACTGGAACCTATAGCACAACAGGACATTACAGTGCTTACACAACAACAATAGGACATGTGCTTACACAAACACACACAGGACAACAGGACATGTGCTTACACAAACACTCACTGGACAACAGGACACATGCATACACGCACGCACGCACGCACGCACGCACGCACGCACGCCCACACACACACACACACAGGACAACAGGACATGTGCATACACAAACACAACAGGACATGTGCTTACACAAACATACACAGGACAACACATACAAATGACTTTTAAGAATTTTAACGAAAGTTTGAAGGTTCATCAAACAAAACAAAAGTCATGGTTTGGGGCTATGCACCTAAAAGAGATAATAAAAACTAACTAGTTGCAACCAAAACCAGGAATAGCACGCCAGTGGTTTACTCAGGATATGTTCTAAAAGTAATTTCTCCAGTTGACTAACCAGATGACTGATAAGTGCATGTGTAATTCTATGAAAATCGGGTAACTTAGACTACATGTGACATTAAGTGAAGCCGGCATACACAGAATCAACGCAAAGTCTCAAACAAATGTTTTAAGCTAGTCCTCTCAGAAAGCGGAATAGCTGAGTAACCCAAACTCAAATTATCTCTATATAATCAAGTAGTTTGTGACTCTGTATGTGTGTCTGTTTGCTCACTCATATCTGAAATTTTGCAAGTGTGCCCTGGGGCCCGGCGGGGTTCGTACATTAAAACAAATTCAAATTTCTGCGTGGGTAGTGTATTACACTGAAGGGACCAATGTGAACATTTGACGTAAATGATGTAATTCAGAACAATAGCTATGAGCAACCATTAGCACCACTACGCATGTTTCAACCATTGTTATGTCAAACGTCTACAGAACGCTTCGTAAAACCAGCATTTGTACGTGATTTTTGTGGTGTGAAGATGCCATTGCCATCTAGTGTTATATAAATGTGAAATTTGGAACAGCACGGCCATATCATAATGGCAAGTGTAGGAATAGGTATATACAAATATATTTTAATTTGGCGAGTGAATTTTGCAAGACCTTGAAATTAAGATGCTGTGCGTTCAACAAGGTTTTAAAAGACTGACATGATATTCTTAATGATAGTAGCAAATGGTTATGTTTTATAAACTCTTATAGGTGTATAGGCCCATAACCATGCCCTTTAAAGGAATGTTAGGTAAAAACAATAATCAAGACAGTTAATTGTCTAATTTGGTGATGTATTGAGTAATCTATAAAAAACCAGCTAGAATCATGTTGAAGTGTTATACAGCCAGTTGGTTCCAAAAATGGTGTGTGGAAATGGAAAACATAAGAACGGAATAATTAATCAATTCATAGTGTTTTGACAAAAACATGCGGATTATTGAAAAATCATATTATCAAGGAATGAACGAAGAAGAGATGATTGAATATGGAACATATTAATGAGAGGGATGGTTTTCAACTCACAAATACATCTTCATCTTTCTTTGGTTTTTCAAGATCGACCACCTTTGGGCGGCTGACATGTTCCCCCGACCCACTGTGAGGCTGAAAATGCACCAGGACCTGCTATGGTGATTTTTTTATGTCATATTTGCTCGATTATTCTAGTGTCTTTATACATATTTGGGCAAAAGTTTAGGGGTGGATGCTTAAGTTCTCAAAGTCGCAAAATGTACAGCATTACATATTGGTTGTGAATCCAACCAGCATTAATTAAACTGCCACATTTCAAATTTAAACATTCCTTCAGGGATAAGGGTGCGGTTCTTTAGAAGGGTGAAAAAACATTATTATTTCTATAAAATGATTTGTCTTACAAACATGTGAAAAATAAAGGAAACGTTTGCTAATGAACTAACAAACAAACAAGCCATTAACTGTCATAGAGTCGCTCACCAAACCATCGTCTTTGTCTTGTGCAATTTCAAAGTCAAACTCCTCATCTTCAGAATCCTGCAAAAAACACAGTGGATGATTAAAACAAATGAGACAAAATTATACAACTGAAGCATCAGTATTCACAAAATTTAAATTCATATGCGACTATACTATCTTTTGCATATGCTTCTAAATAACTTGGCTTATAATGTGACAGTCTTCAATAATTAAAAATAGGCAGTGAAAATAAAGAAATTCCGAAATCCACATATATTATATCAAATGCTGGTTTCTGCATTTCATTTCAATATTTTATTTGGCTATTAATTAGTCTCTATTGGCTAAACAGTAACCTTAAAGATCCTCCATCAATTTGATTCTTTCACTTGTCTCGTTTCAGACCGATTTCATGAAAAATCAAACCTCTCTAGTATCGACTACGACATGCTAACTCTAGTAACAACTACGACATGCTGGCTCTGGTATCCACTACGACATGCTAGCTCTAGTATCCACTAAGACATGCTAGCTCTAGTATCCACTATGACATGCTAGCTCTAGTGTCCACTATGACATGCTAGCTCTAGTATCCACTATGGCATGCTAGCTCTAGTATCCACTATGACAGGCTAGCTCTAGTGTCCACTATGACATGCTAGCTCTAGTGTCCACTATGACATGCTAACTCTAGTGTCCACTATGACATGCTAGCTCTAGTATCCACTATGACAGGCTAGCTCTAGTATCCACTACGACATGCTAACTCTAGTATCCACTATGACATGCTAGCTCTAGTATCCACTATGACATGCTAGCTCTAGTATCCACTATGACATGCTAGCTCTAGTATCCACTACAACATGCTAACTCATTTGTACAAATGTGTTAGTTTGTTTTGATGAAATCATTGGACAATCAAATTATGTTTGACTGGATTTGCTAAAAATTCAGCCAAAATTACAAAAGTGACCCAGTTATATATATTAGAGCTATTCAAATGAACACGTCGGAATGATCATAGCCAATTCTTTCAATGGTCCTAACAAACATGGGAACTCTTATTAAACCAATTGTGCCTATTATTGAAGCTATTCATGCACTACAAACCCACCCTGGCCAGTCTGGAGTGGCAGCAGTACTACAGTACCCCTGGCCAGTCTGGGGTGGCAGTAGTACTACAGTACCCCTGGCAGATACATCCTGGCCAGTCTGGGGTGGCAGTAGCACTACAGTGTCCCTGGTAGATACATCCTGGCCAGTCTGGGTTGGCAGTAGCACTACAGTGCCCCTGGCAGATACATCCTGGCCAGTCTGGGGTGGCAGTAGTACTACAGTGTCCCTGGCAGATACATCCTGGCCAGTCTGGGTTGGCAGTAGCACTACAGTGCCCCTGGCAGATACATCCTGGCCAGTCTGGGGTGGCAGTAGCACTACAGTGCCCCTGGCAGATACATCCTGGCCAGTCTGGGGTGGCAGTAGCACTACAGTGTCCCTGGCAGATACATCCTGGCCAGTCTGGGGTGGCAGTAGCACTACAGTGCCCCTGGCAGATACATTCTGGCCAGTCTGGGGTGGCAGTAGCACAACAGTACCCCTGGCAGATACACCCTGGCCAGTCTGGAGTGGCAGTAGTACTACAGTGCCCCTGGCAGATAAACCTGCTGTAATTTACCCCACACCATGTGTGGATGTAGGCTGAATCATTTGTACTTCGTCCCACGTGCTGTCTTGGTTGATGTGTTTCTGGGAACAAGACGTGCCCGTGCCCAAAGTGAAAACTACTTCAAAGACTGTTCCCACGACCAGTCGACAGTCAAGTCCTGTATACGAGCCCCTAAGATCGTAGGATGGCTGCTATTGGTTAACTCAGCAACACTAAGATCATCCTCATTTCAACAGTGTTATCTGCCAGGGGTATTGATATAGCCAGAACCCCTGGTGGAGACAGTTATCTACCAGGGGTATTGATATAGCCAGAACCCCTGGTGGAGACAGTTATCTACCAGGGGTATTGATATAGCCAGAACCCCTGGTGGCGACGGTTATCTACCAGGGGTATTGATATAGCCAGAAGCCCCTGGTGGCGACGGTTATCTGCCAGGGGTATTGATATAGCCAGAAGCCCCTGGTGGAGACAGTTATCTACCAGGGGTACTGATGTAGTCATAACCCCTGGTGGTGAGGGTTATCTGCCAGGGGGTACTGATGCAGCCAGAACCCCTGGTGGCGAGGGTTATCTGCCAGGGGGTACAGATGTAGTCACAACCCCTGGTGGCGAGGGTGTACAAACCTGAACGTCAATGAACCTGATTTGTGATGGCCTAAATTGAGGAGGAAGCTTCAAGAGGTACTATTTAAAAAAGCATATTTGTAGGCTATGGAAATTGCCAGATGCTTACATGTTTGGTGTCAGATATGCTCATTATGACTATGTTTTCGCACTCAGCATCCATATCAACCATCGGGTCTACCACGACAGCATCGCTGTCATCACCAGTTGCTGGCTGTGAATCAACAATGACATCACCAGTTCCTGTGAGAGGCCGAGAACTTTCTTCACTTGGCTTGTCACCAACGTCGATGACATAGTTTGTGCCCCCGCCCAGGGGTGAGTGGGACACAGTGACGGTCTCGCTGAGAGAGAACTGGACATCCGACAGACATTGGGGTTGATCGACTGTCTTGGGAGTGTGGTAGTTACTTGAATGATTCAACAGATTAATGGGGTCTACATCAGGCTTTGTGTCATCAACCAACAGGAACATGTCAACGGCAATATTTACATCACCCTGAAAGAGAAGACAGGACATGTAAACAATAGATCATTCAACCACGACACAATGTGAAAGATTCACGATTTAGTACTGCCTTTTTTAACAACTTCAGAAAACGTGTGTTATTTGTTGGGTGGAAGTACTGCAACAGAATTCTCTGCTTTTCAGGATATTATTTTCTTGCCATTAAAAATTGGAATTTAAAGAAATAGTTGCAAAAATATAGGAAAACAAAACATTTTTAAGGGACGGGACAAAGACAAAGGAATTGAATTGGAGGAATTGACCACAGCGACTTGTTATTGAAAAAGTAAACATGATAAATGGATTACCAAACTGTTGTCCACTTACAATGTCTGCACAATCGTCATGTGATGAGAACGATGCTTCGAGTACAGCCGAGTTAGTTAACATTTGCCCAGAGTCTTCTATAGTCTGCTGCAAGTAAAATCAAACACACACGTTAAGCCTGTCTCGATTACAATAACACAACAGAAGCAGTATCACACTGGCAAACAATAAACTCAATCTCATCCAAAGACAAATAGCAGCTGATCATTTCCTGAGTGAAAACATCGCTGTCATCAATAACAATAACTGAAGGTCTGTATCCTAAATATTTTTTGCATTAAAAATTTACTATATATTTATATATATATATATATATATATATATATATATATATATATATATATATATATATATATATATATATATATATATATATATATATAAATTATTTCTTTATGTACTGATGGTATCCAAGTATAACATTCTTAGCAAATCTGAAAAGGATCAATTGTGCTACACTTACTTGGTCTCTGAAATGCTCACCATCGCCACTAAATAAATTTATATCTTTGTTGCCGATAGCAACGGAATATAGTTCATCCTGATGATCAGTGAAAGCGGGACCTTGTTCATCCTGGTTGCTGACGACAACATATTTTTCCTCAATATGACTTGTTACAAATGTTTGCTCTTCACTGGATTCAGTGCTAGGCGACTGTCTTTGATTGCTGTCAGTAACATCAGTTAATTGTTCATCCTTGTTTTCACGGGTGGCAGGTGATGAATCGGCAGTCAAGACACTGACATCAATAGTCTGAAGTTCATCCAGTGTATCTTTGTTCTCTATCACAACAGTCGGTAGTTCACTGTAAAATAAAGAACGATCCCCATCTTCTTTGTTTCCAACAGCAACAGTTGGTAGTTCATCACTGTAGGCTATAGAACGATCTTCATCTTCTTTGTTTCCAACGGCAATAGTTGGTAGTTCATCACTGTAGGCTATAGAACCATCTTCATCTTCTTTGTTTCTAATGGCAACAGCTGGTAGTTCATCACTGTAAATCAAAGAATGATCTCCATCATCTTTTTGTTCAACAGCAACAGTTGGTAGTTCATCACTGTAAACTAGAGAATGACCTTCATCATCTTTGCTTCCAATAGCAACAGTTGGTAGTTCATCACTATGGACTATAGAACCATCTTTGTTTCCAACAGCAACAAAGTCTTGTTCATGTTGATTGTGACACAAATCTATCCCAATTTGCTCGCTGACGATCGGCATTTCTTCAATTTGGTTGCCATTGGCAATGTACAGTTCTTTATCATGGTTGCTCAGGACGACCAACATTTCCCCTTCCCTGTAGTCACCTGCTGCCGAAGCTGTTGGATCCATCTGCAACAGTTGAGAGGTTGATGTAGAAAACCATAAAAAGGCTTATGGGTGATACTGTACACCAACTTTGTAAATAAATGAAAAATTTTCTGCTTGACACAACTGGTAAAGAGAAACAAAAGTCATGGTTTTTGGCCTACACACCTATAAAAGTTACTAAAACAAAACCATTTGTAACTACAATTAAGAATATCACGCCAGAGGTTTACTAAAAAAACCTTGTTGAACACACAACATCATAATTTCATGGGCTACGCCATACTGCTAGATAACACTACGTCACAAGTGCAATATTCTGGAAATATTCACTCGCCAATGGAAAATATATTTGCATATAGCTATTTCTATTCTTGCCAATAGGATATGGCCTTGCTATATGCATCCAAACTCAACTCTATGTAACATATTTTGCCCTTTGTTTACTAAACTAGTTTTCTTTCTAGTAAAATAATATGTTTGTTTGAGACTTTGTACTGGTTCTGTGTATGCCAGCTTCCCTTTCTGTGTATGCAAGCTTCCCTTTCTGTGTATGCGAGCTTCCCTTTCTGTGTATGCGAGCTTCCCTTTCTGTGTATGCAAGCTTCCCTTTCTGTGTATGCGAGCTTCCCTTTCTGTGTATGCGAGCTTCCCTTTCTGTGTATGCGAGCTTCCCTTTCTGTGTATGCGAGCTTCCCTTTCTGTGTATGCGAGCTTCCCTTTCTGTGTATGCGAGCTTCCCTTTCTGTGTATGCGAGCTTCCCTTTCTGTGTATGCGAGCTTCCCTTTCTGTGTATGCGAGCTTCCCTTTCTGTGTATGCCAGCTTCCCTTTCTGTGTATGCAAGCTTCCCTTTCTGTGTATGCAAGCTTCCCTTTCTGTGTATGCCAGCTTCCCTTTCTGTGTATGCGAGCTTCCCTTTCTGTGTATGCGAGCTTCCCTTTCTGTGTATGCGAGCTTCCCTTTCTGTGTATGCGAGCTTCCCTTTCTGTGTATGCCAGCTTCCCTTTCTGTGTATGCCAGCTTCCCTTTCTGTGTATGCGAGCTTCCCTTTCTGTGTATGCAAGCTTCCCTTTCTGTGTATGCGAGCTTCCCTTTCTGTGTATGCGAGCTTCCCTTTCTGTGTATGCGAGCTTCCCTTTCTGTGTATGCCAGCTTCCCTTTCTGTGTATGCGAGCTTCCCTTTCTGTGTATGCGAGCTTCCCTTTCTGTGTATGCCAGCTTCCCTTTCTGTGTATGCGAGCTTCCCTTTCTGTGTATGCGAGCTTCCCTTTCTGTGTATGCGAGCTTCCCTTTCTGTGTATGCCAGCTTCCCTTTCTGTGTATGCCAGCTTCCCTTTCTGTGTATGCAAGCTTCCCTTTCTGTGTATGCAAGCTTCCCTTTCTGTGTATGCGAGCTTCCCTTTCTGTGTATGCAAGCTTCCCTTTCTGTGTATGCGAGCTTCCCTTTCTGTGTATGCAAGCTTCCCTTTCTGTGTATGCGAGCTTCCCTTTCTGTGTATGCGAGCTTCCCTTTCTGTGTATGCGAGCTTCCCTTTCTGTGTATGCGAGCTTCCCTTTCTGTGTATGCAAGCTTCCCTTTCTGTGTATGCAAGCTTCCCTTTCTGTGTATGCAAGCTTCCCTTTCTGTGTATGCGAGCTTCCCTTTCTGTGTATGCCAGCCTCACTTTAGTCACAGTCACCCCGATTTTATAGAACTGCGCATGCACCTATCAGTCGCACTAGCTAACATGTCAGTCCTCGGTCATTCAGAGAAATGACTGGATTCTCTAACTATTAGAACACATTCTGAGTAACCCACTGGTGTGATATTCTTGATTTGAGTTGCACGTGGTTAGTTTTTATTATGTCTTTTTAGGTGCATAGCCCCAAAACCATGTTTTGTTTTGCTTTAAACTTAAGCCACTTTCAACATTTTAACAACCATTGGAAACAACTGTATTACTGACAGGGATAGAGGGAAGGTGACTGACAGGGAAAGTAACAGAAGTGTGAGATGGATAAAGGAGACCCTCTGGATCAGAAAGTCAACACCTATCATGAATCAAGACGAGGGACACAGACTAATGGGTGGTTATTCCATTGGTTTTCACCGAGTAGTTTCAATGGATGTTTTAAAAGTAAACTATATACACTTTTTCTCAGACTATTGTTGATATACTAAACAATATTCCAGATGAATAACACCAAGTTTTTAGACATCTTTTGGTACACTAATGATTTTTATGTTTTTTTGTAAATACGACAAAAGTACAACAAAACGTCAGTTTATATTAATAAATACTAACCATACTGTACTGCATCTGAGCACTAACCTCATATTTACAAGACGTCTCTGTGGCCAGCGTACATGTTTCTTCCACCTACAGAAATAACATTCAACATTGATATGTACATATTGTCATTGTCGTAACAAAGATTTATCGAGAATAACAAGGCATGTCCAGAATAACATGAAAAATGCCAAATTTTTGACATTTAATTTATTAATTAATGTACTAACAACTATGTAAGTATCCACAGTTAATTTGCCATACAAAATCATAGTCAATGCTAAATGGTATGGACACATGTATACAATTCACAAATACAGTCTAATAAACATTGATAACAATATTAGTTAATTGTTTCTGACAGCTACAGCTACAAGAACTAATTATATCACTACACTGGCATTTACAATATACACCGCTACAAGAACTAATTATATCACTACACTGGCATTTACAATATACACCGCTACAAGAACTAATTATATCACTACACTGGCATTTACAATATACACCGCTACAAGAACTAATTATATCACTACACTGGCATTTACAATATACACCGCTACAAGAACTAATTATATCACTACACTGGCATTTACAATATACACCGCTACAAGAACTAATTATATCACTACACTGGCATTTACAATATACACCATAAAAAAAAACTAATTATATCACTACACTGGCTAGCATTTACAATATACACCATAAAAAAACTCCGCCCATTGCAAAGCACATTAAGGAACTGACTGCTCTGGCTGGTTGAAAAATTTACTTGGGCCAAAAAATCTCATCCATTATTTATTAAATACAATATTGAAACGTTTCTGTTTCTTAATTGGAACCCCAAGTGGGTATTGCACCAATGGTATGGATACCTGGCATTTAGGTGCAGCTGCTGCTGCGCCCTCTAGGGAAAGATCAGGCACCTGTAAAATAAAATACATGCATACAACAACACAAACATCTCCACAGTTCAATTCCAATGAAATATTACGTGGAGGCGAGTCTATCTGATTTAAAAACTAAAGTTTACCTAGGAATCATTAACAAAATGTATTAATGTATACTTGCTAGAGAAAACATGTTTAAACAATGTTCATTTTCAACTCTGGGGCAGGACAATGGAATATAGGGAACAATACAGATTTATACATTAAAAAAATATGGATTTTTATGCAATAACCAATGCAAGTCCGGTGTAGTAGAGAATTGAAATGGGCCAAATAAATTACATTTTTATTACAAAGTGGACTGCTTATCACGCAGCCACTTTGGGAAGAACATTAACAGGAATGTGAGCTCCTCAAAGCAAACCAGACAGGAACTGAACATATGTACAGCCCCATCTGACAAGTTTCTCAGAGCCCACATTCCTACAAGCATGACGATAACATATATACATCAAGAAGTCGTCATGAACATATAATGCAAAGAATACAGACATTCCACCACCAATACACAAATTTAATTACAAACAGGTGGGGCCATTTCGCTAACCTATAACACAAGCCAAGAATACCAATGAAGAAACAGGAAGCCTGTCTGCGGAGAAAACCCCATGAACACTGACTACTAGGGGACAAACCCCCGTGTTCATCTAGTATAAAGCCAAAAGTGGGGAAAGTGGTTACAACATCTTCCAACTTCCTATTTCATCAATAATGTACAATCGCATTTTAAACAAAGCATTGAAAATAAGGAAGAAAGGTGGGGAAGAGGGCGGATTTCGAGAGACAATTAAGCACAACTTCGCAATGCGGCGACTGGAGCAGGAGTGAAAATTTCAAGCTATTGGCTCCGGTTTGAACTGGTTTCCGCTAAGCCATGATTGGCTGGCTAGCACATAGTAATACAATTTATTTGGCCAAATAGTTCAGGTGTAGTCTCAGACACCCAGGGCAAGACCTGCTTCGGTTATTTCATAAAAATTTTATGCATCTGGTAAGTTGCATAAATTCATTAACCCAAACAAAACGACATGCTGGACACATCAATAGATCTATTGATCTAGCAATCCATTAGTTCAAAAACAGTTCAAATTACATAATAATCATAATTATAGAATAAAACACCATATTCAACTCCTGGAATAAAGGTATAATGAAACAATAGCGTGTTGGAAAGGGTGTGAACAGATATGACAATGAATGGAGTAAGGAGACCGCACCTCATTAACCTCCAGCTCAGCTGTGCCGTCACTTCCCGCCATCACAATATTCAAATGGAGTCTCAGTCAATACCTTCAACAAGCGACACCGAAATCATACAAAATAATTCACATTAATTAAAATTTGTCAGCAGTGACTGTAGTAGCAAAAAGTCCTGCAACATAATGTGAAACGCTGAACACCATTTTGAACATGAAGTACAAGTAATCACAATTTTAATTGCTCTCCTCTTTGTCTGTGAAGTCCAGGGTGAGGCTGGCATCAATAATAGTCCTCGATTTGTTTTCAGTCACTGATCCCTTTTCAATGCCGTCTCCACCACCAATTTCCAATCCCCCATTCCTCTCCCAATCCGGCCAAATCTCTCTTCACACAGTCCTCCCATCTCTGTTACAGTCATCCTCTTCTCCTCCCTTAGTCATGGATCCATCTGCCCGTCTTCAAAATGGGCAGGGTAAAATAAAAATAAGACACAGGTTTTTCTTTTTACAAGTTGATATTTTTTAATTAAAAAATGTTTTGAACTTAGTCTAAGCTTACAGCCGATTTATAAGATTATATTTTAACCTGGAAATCATTTGAAAATAATGATACTGCAGCCAGTGTTTGTAACACCGATCTCTATTTATGGTAGTAGTGTATGTCATTGGCTGGGAAACGTGTTTCAATGGGCTTTCCCAGTATCTATCTATCGGCTCTCTCATTGGAAGAAACAATTCGGTGACTGGATGTCATGGGTGAGTTCAAAATGGCACTTGCCAAGCGAGAGCAAGAGAAAAGATGCAATTTGTTAACATCAAAGTTCATGACTATCGATGCTTTTCTCAAACATGAACAAGAGCAGCATTCTGGCGATTGTCCCTAAATGGACCGAGGCAGCGGTGCCTTCCACATCCTTTGTTATGGTGGTGGAGATCCACAATGTTGATGTGCCTTGATGTAACCGAGACGCTACTGTATTGTCGCCCACCGCTCGCACTCTTTGCAGTGGCCCATTGGCGGTCACGGTCGATGTCGAAATCATGTTGGATTTGGGCTCTGATTCACAGACACAATGGGCGTGTACAATCAGCAGCAGTTGCTGAAAGAAAACTCAAACAAAAGGATGTTCCACTTGGGGGAATAGGACATATTTCTATATTAATATGCAACAATCGGAGGAGCTGTCTAGCTAAAATCATTACAAAACTATATAGAATTAACAAACCAACCTATTCTCATACAGTAAGCGCAATAAACGACTGAAATATGAGAACAACACAGCTAATTTAAGTCTGCCTTGTCTGTCCTTCATATATAATAGTCCACCCTTTAGGTGCATGGTCCCCTTGTCATTGTGATTTGCTTTGTCACTTGATGGTCATCTAGACTAGACTAGTATATAAATACTAAGACTAAATAAATGCTGGACTAAATATAAATAATTTTTAACACAAAATAGTATAATAATGTTTTATGCCACAGAAAAATTTTAAAATGAACAAAACCTGCATAATATGATTATACAATGCTATGCAATGTATGTATATTTATGACTGTGTAGCCATTGGTATTTTAGTAAAGCATTATTAATTTATCGATTGAGTTTATTCAATAGAACTGAATACAAGAGTAGCATTACAACATATATCCAATAATACTAAGGATAACACATAATAGCACACCAAAGTACAATTATTTCCAATGTGGTCCTCCAAAAAATAAAATACAATAAATAAATAAGATGGCATGATAACATAAAGGTGATTGCTCGATTATCATTATTATCATGTATTATCATACACATGAATAAAATTGACATAGTTAAGAGATTAAGTTTCATGATGATGTTTTATGATGTAATATAAATATTTAGATCCTGAACAACCAAACGGCTAAATAAAAGGGACTTGACTTCATTTTTAAAACTATTTTTAGAGCGACATTGTTTGGTTACAAGTGGTAAATTATTCCATTGGCATATGTCTGTATATAGAAACAAACTTCGAGTGAAAAGCGCTATGCCTATGCCTATGGCAGTCGATTTAACAAGAGTCAGAGAGTCCAACATTTGTTCATCTATGACTATGTCTATGTAGACTATGGTCTATGATAATTAATGTCTATGATTATGTGTAAACCTCCTGAAGTAAAATGTTTCACAATGCAATGGTGACCATGTCATGGTTATAGCATGATTTTCAATGGGCCTTCGATGGCCTATGCCTACGAGTACTACGCACGCCGTACGGTGACAGCGAGTCACGAGTGGACCCCTATTCATAATCCACTCAGTCGAGTCAGTGACAGCGTCGGTCTAAACGAACGAAAAACAGAGGACTCCTAAACTGTTATTTAAATGCTTGCTATTAGGGAAAATATTAAAATATACTGAAAACGAATACGATACTATTATGTACGTCCGTTTTCAATTACTTGAGATATATAGCAACAATAATATTTGTTAAAAACATACGTTTTTACATATTTTTGCAGATTGATGAATTGAATTTGTTTACCTTGTTTACCCGCTTGAACGAGATCCGCAGAAATAGCAGTTTCGCAGATACTAAGAATTATAATTGGTATTTAATACATAGGTTTTTAGATTTTCAAAACGTACGCTTGACCATTGTGTCACCATATCATGCATCAATGTGTTGCTTCGTTAATCTGACGTATTAATGGTAATAGTTGGGACAGTTGACATATAACGGATAAATCCAAAACGCGCCGTCGGGTTCTGAAATGCGGCCCCGGTCGAGGACTGAAGCTTTAGTTAGGTCAAGTTCGCATATTCATTCGCAAATCTAGGGTGTATTCATTTTTTGCATCTCCGGACTGTTTGGCAGAGAGAAATGTTAATTGCATTTGTACCGGAGAGGGGCGGATACCTCTCCGAGACAAAGAGAACATACTGGAGAGGTTCTCCGGATCTCTCGCGAACTATCAGCTTGACGACGGAGATAAATCCGAAAGGGGTTACGACCTCGTTAAGGCTGCCCCCCCCACTCCCCCGATGAAATACTCCGATATGTTCATGTCGAATATTGAGATGCTCCCTGATCGTCGGAACTGCAGATATCAGCGGTCATTACTGAGCATATGGCGACACAGCATTCTGAAGCCACGTCTACTTTGATATCAACTTTGGGTTCGCAAATGTCGAGCAAGCTGCACGAGAAAAACGCAACACGTCGAGTAAGCTTCACGGAAACCGCAGCAGAGCAAATTTAACAAGATTTAACAAGATTTGCCATCCAAGCCAAAGGCCCAGATGGCAAGTGGACAAGGAAGCCATTGGCTTATCGAGAGTCCAACAATGTTCACCTACTTATAACCCGCCCTCCTGATATATGTGTCAACCTTGTTTTTAAACATATTCACGCTGCTAGCAGTTACACAATCTGTAGACAGTTTGTTCCATTCATTTATTGTCCTCTGTGAGAACGAGTGCTTCCTGATGTCCAATCTACATTGATCCTTTACTAATTTTACCTCATGTCCTCTAGTTCTGCTATCCTTCTTGAGTGAGAAAAACATATTTCTATCAATATTTTCATACCCATTCAATATCTTAAAAACTTCAATCTGATCTCCTCTTAACCTCCTTGTCTCTAGAGTTGTTAAACCACATTCTTTCAGACGTTCTTCATAACTAAGGTCTCTAAGTTCTGGAATCATTTTAGTTGCTCTCCTTTGTATGCGTTCAAGCATATCTATATCCTTCTTACGATATGGTCTCCATGCTTGTATACAGTATTCTAAATGAGGTCTAACTATTGCTTTATAAAGAGGTATAATTAACTTTTTTCCCTTGTATGTTATGTTTCTTCTAATCAATCCAAGAATTTGATTACCCTTTGAAGCTGCAATACCACACTGCTCTGAAACTTTCATATCAGCGCTTATTGTAACTCCTAAGTCCTTTTCTTTTACAGTAGTACCAAGAACAGTAGCTCCCATTTTATAGTTTACATTCAAGTTCCCATGTCCTATACGTAGGCATTTACATTTCCCAAAATTGAACAGCATCTGCCATTTCTCAGACCATTTCACTAATCTGTCTAGATCGTTTTGTAAATGTTGTTTATCACCATCAGTATTTACCTTTCTAAACAGTTTTGTGTCGTCCGCAAATTTCAGTACGTTACTTGTTATACTCTCGTCCAAGTCATTGATATAAATTAAGAATAATATAGGTCCTAATACTGATCCTTGAGGTACCCCACTCAAAACCGATTTCCAATTTGAAACTTCTCCATCTACTACAACTCGTTGTCTTCTGTCAGTCAGCCATTGTTCTATCCAGTCAGTTATGCTATCCCCGATACCATGGGCTTTTAATTTAAGTAGCAATCTTTGATGTGGCACTTTGTCAAAAGCTTTCTGAAAATCTAAGTAGATAATATCTACTGGCGATCCCACGTCTATCCACTTAGTGATTTCTTCCAAAAACATAACATATTTGTTAAGCATGACCTCGCTTTAAGGAATCCATGTTGAGATGAATTTAATAATTTATGCTTAACGAGGAAGTCCACCATATGGTCTTTAATTAACTTTTCTAATAATTTACAAATCACTGACGTTAAACTCACTGGTCTGTAATTCTCTGACTTATTTCTCGAACCCTTTTTAAATAATGGTATGATGTTTGCTTCTTTCCATTCAAACGGTACAACTCCCTCTTTTAATGACAAGTTGAATACTCTTGCAAGTGGTATACTGATTTGATCTACTGTTTCCATTAGTAATTTTGGAGGAATCCCATCCACTCCCGGTGATTTGTTATCCTTCATTGCCTTTATTTTCCTAGCTACCAATTCTGGAGTTACAACTAATGGTCCTAAATAGTCAGATTTAGCCCCCTGAAATTTAGCATCAGCAACTGGTAATGCACTAATATCTTCTTTTGTAAACACTGAACTGAAGTAACCATTTAGGTCTTCCGCCATTAAAAACCCCTGTGATATTATATTTCCAGCACTGTCTTCTAGAGGTCCAACCTTGTCTTGTACGTTTTGTTTACTCCTGACATATGCATAAAAACTCTTGCTGTCAGTTTTTATGTTACATGCCAGTTTTTGCTCATAGCTTCTTTTAGATTGTCTGATTTCAGTTGTAGCTGCATTAAGTGCCTCTTTGTATTTTGCATAGTCTTCTTCCTTTCTGGTACGCCTATAAACTCTCCACATAGTTTGTTTTAGCATTATTTTTCTAATTGCCTCTTTTGACAAGTGTTTCTTTCTACACCGTTTTCCTTGTTTTCGGAAGGGAACAAATTTATCAATGATACTCTCAATTTCATATTTTAGAATATTCCAACATTCAATTGCAGTCTTATTCATCATTATGTTATTCCAATCTAGCTGTGCTAAGTATTTTCTCATATCTTTGTAGTTACCTTTGTGGAAGTTTCTCTTGTACGTTTTCTTATTTTTACTTTCTGATTTTACATTGATGTCAAAATGTATTTGATTATGGTCACTATTACCCAATGGTTCAAATATTTTTACATTGTCCACTAATTCTTTTTGTGATGACAAAACTATATCTAATACATTTTCTCCCCTGGTTGGTTCTAGTACGTGCTGAGTAAGAAAGCTATCCTGGATTATACATAGAAATTGTTGATCCTCAATCCCTGTGCTCTCTAGAGAATTCCATTGTATGTGTCCATGGTTAAAATCTCCCATTATGATACATTCCCCTTTACTAACTTCCTTTATAGCGTTTTTTATTTTTGTGTTATCCTCTTCGTTTATGTTTGGACTTCGGTAAACTAATCCAATAGTTAATTTTGAATTTCCTGAAACAATTTTGCACCAAACAGCTTCATCGCAATCTGCTTCCCTTTCTAGTTTTATTTCATAAGCCTGAATAGATTCTTTAACATATAAAATAACTCCCCCGCCCCTTCTTCCTATTCGATCTTTCCTAAACATTACGTATCCTGTCAGTCCTAATTCAGCATCTGTTATATCTATGTTGGCCCATGATTCAGTTATACCAATTATGTGAGGGTCAATATCTTCTACCATAATGTTTAATTCGTTTTTCTTATTTACTATGCTCCTTGCATTTAAACATACGCATCTATAACCTTTTTCAGAGATGTTTTTCGGATGATTTGATATTGGTTTATCTGTGCTAGTGGCCTCTTGTTCTGCTTGAGACACCTCTAAGTAACCCCCCTGCACTTCTAGTTTAAAGAATGTTTACTTCCAAAAATATTTGTCATTGTACCCAAGTCGCTATCTACTGCTGCTGAAAGTTTGTCCGCGAATACTGCCGCCCCCTTTCCACTTAAATGTTTGCAATACGTAAACAACAACATGTCGATGCACGGAACGTTGTCTGAGTTTACTGGGATAGACTGGTCCTCCTACCAAGACAGGTTGTGGTTCTGTTTTGAAGCGAATGACATTGGCAATGACGCCGCGAATAAACGCAGGGCTATTTTGCTATCACTGTGGGAACTGAAACATACGCACTAGTATTGCGCAGTCTGATATCGCCACAAGCGCTCGCGGAACTGACTCACGCTGAACTGAGCCAATTGCTAACAACGCATTTTGAGCCACAGCCAAACATCACATTGCAACGTTACAACTTTTACTCGGCGTATCGAAAGAAGAGACAGTCGATAAATGACTTTGTGACAGAGGAGTCTAGCTAGGAACTGTGATTTGGGGAAAACCTAGCCTGGTGTGCAACTGACTGCACAATTAATCCTCGAGGTACGGGTTAGTCTGTAATGTGGAAGGTACGGTAATCCAACGTGGTTTGTTAGGTGAAGCAGATCTGGACTTTTAGAAAGCACTTAAACTGGTTCTCGCTATGGAGTCTGCTGCTGCCAACACGACACAACTACAAGCTGCTGTCTACGATAATACACCGAGTCGTAAGGCCATCCACGAAGTGACCGCATGCAAACAAACCACAAGGAAAATGAAACCGGAACCATCCGGTCAAATTAACAAGAACCGCTCATGTTTCCGATGTGGAAAAACGTCACACTCGCCCAATGACTGTTACCACAAGTATGTAGAATATCGATTTTGCAAGAAAATCGGACACATTGAAAGCAAATGTTTTTTTTTAACTGAAAGCAAAAAAGGGGAAAGTAGAGCGACATACAACATGTTCAGCAGCTTGACAGAATCACGTCCAGATTCATTCATTGCCGTAGGTGGGGAAAAGATACCAATGGAAGTGGACACAGGTGCCGCACTTTCAATAATTAGCGAACAAACGTTTCGCAGTGGAGAAAACATCAACGCCAAAGCATGAAATGCACAAGTGACAAGCTGCGCACGTACACAAGGGAGCGTATCAAAATAACCGGGATCATTGACGTCACAGTCGAAGCTTCAAATGGTTAACAACACCCGCTTCCGCTCATGGTCGTCCCTGGCAATGGTCCTAGCTTACTTGCCAGAAACTGGCTGAGTAAACTCCAACTGGATTGGGGTGTGGTTCATCAATTGAATACGCCATTGGCTTTACAGACTCGCACTAAGCAGTCAAGGTAGACTCTGCCAAGATTGACGTAGACGGTTACGCAGTCCCCAAGTATTACAAGTCGCCACCGCTACCATACGTAATGAGAGACATGGTGGGCAAGGAACTCGATCGGCTCCTGGCTGAGGATATCATAGAGTCTGTCAGTACTCCGACTGGGCAGCCCCCGTAGTTCCAGTAATGAAGGCAGACAAGACTATACGTCTCTGCGGTGACTACAAACTCACCGTTAACAAAATAGCCAAATTGGACAGGTCCCCTATTCCACGAATAGAAGACCTGTATGCACAGCTTGGGAGCGGTACTGCATATACCAAGCTTGACATGCACCACGCGTGTGAATAGATCCAGCTACACCCACAGAGTCGGAAGTATATAACTATCAACATGTCGTGGGGGCTGTTCACTTACAACCGACTAGGAGATGCTAAGCTCACCACAGGTTATGACTCGTCTTGATTCCTCCAAACCATTGGTACTCATATGTGACGCCTCGCCTTACAGCGTCGCGTCCGTACTAGCTAATGTCACGGAAGACGGCGCAGAGAAGCCAATAGCATAATACTCCGGAAGTCCGTCATATGCCGAGAAAAACTACGCACAGATCGACAGAGAGGGTATGTCCGTCATCGTGGGACTGAAGGAGTTTCACCAGTACCTGTGGGGTGACACATTCACAGTCGTCACTGACCACAAGCCGCTGCTTAGTTTGTTTGGAGAAAAGAGGGCAGTCCCACAGATGCTGTCTCCGCGTATGCAGCGCTGGCTGCACACGAATACAACATTATCCACAGGCCGAGTCAAAGCATTCCACAAACTGACGCTCTTAGCCGCCTCCCGGCTGGTGACGCTCCAAAACATGTACCTGTGCCAGACGACACACTACTGACAATATAGTATATGGACATATCCCCTTTCACTGCAAGTGACGTCGTGAAACAGCACGTGACCCTATCTTGTCACGAGTCTTCATCGTGATGAGGGATGGTTTTGCACAACACGAGAACAGCAAACTTCTGAAACCGTACACCCAAAGGAAATATGAGATCGGCATCCACGATGTTTGTCTCATGTGGGGCACCACGATGATAAGTCCAAGTGTCTACCACCAAACACTGTTGGAAGAACTGCACACTCTAGGATCGTACACATGAAGTCTGTAGGCCGCATTCTGGTGTGGTGGCCTCGTATCGATCACGACATAGAAAGAACGGTTAAGACCTGATACGCATGCAAACGCAATCGCCCTAGACTTACGGAAGCTCCACTGCAACCTTGGCCATTTCCGTATCGATCGTGATCTCGACTGCATATCAACTATGCAGGTCTGTTCATGGGGTTCATGGGCAGGATGATTCTGGTGGTGATTGACGCACATTCGAAGTGGATCGACGCCCACATTACATCAGGCTCAACATCAGCTATAACCATCGGTAAACTGCGACAGTCGTTCAGCACTCGTGGCATCCCCGCTGTCATAGTCGGAGACAGTGCCACCGGGTTCGTCAGTTAAGAGTTTCAAGATTTCTGCGGACAAAATGGCATCAAGCACATTACAAGTGCTCCACATTAGCCTGCATCCAGTGGCTTCGCCGAACATTCCACCCGGGTGACCCAGTTTATGCTCTAAGATACCAGGGAAACACTGGAAGATGGGTGCCTGGTACGATAGACTAACAGACAGGACTGGTGTCTTGCATCGTTCATCTCGAAGATAGTGCTGTTGTTCGCTGTCACATTGATCAGCTTCATGAAAGACTGCCAAGTGTCTCCTGGGCTGCCTGTGCCACTGGAGATGACATATCTGCATGAAGGTGCTGAGTCTCCTGGCGCGCCACAGGCCTCACAATCGGTTCACCTTAGTTAACCGGTGAAGACGTCCGCACCAAGTCAGCCAACTAATATGTTGCCTGCTTCAGCACCTGTAGCAGAGCTTCGACGTTCTTCACGCTTCATAAAGCAACCTGAACGTTTGGACTTTTAATTGTGTTAAAGCAGTATCAATATTTTGTTTATAACAGTAATTTGTCTTATATGGCTTATGGTTGGACTATACGTGCTGTGATTAAAAAGTGCTACTGTTCCGAACAATTTTAAGTTTTCTTTTAAAAGGTTGTTTAACTAAGGTCGAGAGGAATGTGAATATCGAAATGTGCTATGATCGTCGAAGATCGAAGTGCAATGCTGTCTAATTCCGATGCAGTGTAACTATAACATGTGGCCATGAATGATTAATAAAATACGTTCCATACACCACAGTTCACCTGATGGTATGTCGGAAATGTCCAGATGTCCCGTGATCACAAATACGGCAAATTATTAGTCCAATATCTCACACTATGAATACATTCTTTTTATCGACTTCAATTCCATTGCAAATTTGTGCCTCGTGTTTGTGTGTAAGAAAGGGTTTCATGTCCGTCCTGCCCTCCGGACTCTTGGCTTCAGCTTCTCTGCAGAGGAGCAATTCACACAGAGAAGCAAGATTCTCCTTACTTGCCTAAATGGAATCAACGTGGAAAAGGTGACTAGGCGTGATAATGATGGAAGATAGGCAATATACAAAGGAAACAAGCTGCGAGATATAAGATATACCTAATTGGGATAATACCAATTATATGTATGTTGTAAATAGAACTAAAACTTGGACATTGCGAAAGAAAAAAAGAATTTAATGCATTGGCTAGTGGAGAATCCAACAAATATTTATATATGTGCGGTGAACCCTTAATTATTATTATTGCAGACACAGGTGGATATGTGAACGAATAGTCTTCGCGTATTATTTGAAGCGTGTTTTAGTACTTCCCAGAGAAGTCAAAATGGTGTTGAGAGTAACAGGTCTGTCAGGGGGTGAAGTATTTTGCTCTTAGAGCCGTCACAAAGCCTGGATACAGCTCTATGCAAGAACGTACCTTTTAATTATCATTATATATATATATATATATATATATATATATATATATATATATATATATATATATATATATATATATATATATATATATATATATATATATAACTATCGATGTTGTTATTAAAATAATATTATTCATACTGTTAGGATTGACGCAATCAATAGATAATGTATTCCATTCACGTGTCGTCCGTCGTTAGAACGTTTTGCACACCCAATTCACGGGCGTGTGTGTGCGTGAAAATGTTAAACATACGTGCAACTATTATGCATATTTATTTAAATAATAAAAAAAATAAACAAATAAAGGTGGATCAATCCCCATGCCTTTCTCAAGTCCGCAATGCCAGACACCGGCGAACGTTTTCCACTTCCGGTTTTCTGTTTCCTCTGCCTACACTGTGAAATGGCACTGCAAAATCAAGTTAAATATTATTTATGAGCCCCCATTTAACACGCTGTTGTGGCGGCATGAATGCAACATGCCCCGTATATAGTAGGCTTGGAAATTCAAGGAATATTTGTTGAAGAACACTATTTTGTAACGTTTCAAATTTACACAACGAACGTGACTGTCGCAGTGTCACTGTCGGCGAGCACGACGCCACTAGCGGTGCAACTAGTGAGGCGTGACCTGTTTGTATGACGTGACAGTTCCCGCATTTATTCGTGAATTTGTTTCTAAACGCTTCTAAACATGGGTAGAAAGTCTCAACAAGTTAGACAGCGTGGTACTGCGGGTAATAGTAATACCCACAGTGTCGGTGCTGATGACGTTTCTGATGAAACAAGCCTAACAAGAAAGTATAAATACAACTACACAAAGGAATATAGTGATCCCAAATGGCCATATTTGCATGGTGGGATGGACAACTGTGCAAAGTTTCTCTTCATTGCCTTTCCCTCATTAGTCATTTATGGCATCTATTCAGTGTGGTTAGGTGCAGTGCTTAGAAATATGGTGAACACCCCTCTGCCAGTGGCTCGAATAATTTCATCTGATACGTCATCTGCACAAGTCGACCCAGAACGTTTCTGGGGAAGTTATCGGCCAGGAGTGTATTTCGGATTGAAAACCAGGAGCCCACATTCACCTGTTGTTGGTAAGCTGGCTCTGGCTACATATGTATGATTAGTCTCCTTATATTCCACTTAGCCTCAACGTGCTGAGAATACAGGTGGCCCACTGGATGAACAGGAACTGTTTAACTTTACCTTGTACACGGCAAATTTAGAGTTAAAAAATATGTAACGTGTAAAAATACGAAACGTGCACAAAAACATTTCTGGCTTCTAAAATCTAGGATAATACAATATAATCTTTGGACGATCAGTAGGTGACTGTAGTTCAGTATTTGGTAAACACATTTTGCCCCTAAGATTTTCAGGTAAAAAGGTTAAGGTACGTTCTTATATAGCCGGTATCCAGTCTTTGCGACTGTTCAAAATGCTTTACACTTCACCCCTTCAACCTTAAGAGTTTGCACCTATGTAGGATACATATTACTATGTGTATGCCGTGCATCTTGGTGTAAATGTTTGTGTGTCTCCAGGTATGATGTGGATGACACCCCTGACTTCCAACCCGTCACCTCCGCTGCATCACTGGTGTGAGCAGGGTGACCAGCTTCCCTTCTATAGCTGGATGGTCCATGATGGCGTCAACTTTGGCATACATGAAGTCATTGATCACTTCTACACGATAACTTCTGAGTTTGTGAAGCGTCCTGGTGGTCAACATGGAGGAGACTGGACGGCACGCATCAATGTTAGACCCAGGGTATGACGCAGGCCTTACTTTTAAAGATGTTAGATACTCCATGAATGGATAGACATTCTCATTTCTTCACACTTTCTTGAGCTTTCATATGGCAATTACCTCTCAAGAAACTTTTAAAAATTTGTAGTTCTTAAATAATGTTAAAGGTGCTTAATCAACTAAATTTTTTTGCTAGTCTCATTTCCAATTAATTTGGCAAAAAACCAAACCTACCTGGTATCCAATGCAAAATGCTAGCTCGTTTATGCAACTTTTGTATGTAGTTTTTGTGAAATCATCACACAAACTGCTAAATTAGTTGATTTTCATCCTTGGTGAAATTTTGTAACTTTGTCATGCGATCTGCGAGAGAATGGAAGTCACGCCCAAGATCAGCTTTGACCCACACATTGTTAGCCATTTTGGATATCCTATATTTTGATCCTTACTAGATCTAATGACTAAAGTCAAATCTTTGATGATTTGAACAAAAGTAAGCATTTTTTATTAAATCAACTGCGGATGTTACATAAATTATTCACACATTACATGTTTGGACACCATTGAACCGGATTTGCAATAGGCTAAATCAGTTGAGGAAGCAGTTTTAAGTTTTTTGAGAAGTAATTACCATGTAAAATGTTATAGATACTATTTTTCTTTTAATAAAAGAATGGTAGCATTTGCACGACAGATAAAGTTAATATGACTGTTGCTTCAGAACATTTGGTTTTAGTAGAGCAAATCTGCAAAATTATATCTGCAAAAAATGTCTCCTTGCTAAATCATGAACTTTTAATGCAGTGAACTTTTCAAATTGTATAGTATATAATAAGATAACCCTGATAGTCCAAAGGAAGGTTACATTTACTTCAGACATATTTCAGACATTTACTTCAGACATATTATCTGTGTCAGATTGGTTTGTGCTACTGTTTTGGTACTTGTTTCTTATGCTACATTATTTTTATCTTTCAGCCAAAGTCAGAGGAAGCTGTTGTGTCCCTGTTCTTCTACATTGCACTCGACGGCCAGGGCACCGTAAAAACCATGGTCAAACAAGGTCGTCTAGAGGGCGTCCGGGGACAGAGTGAAGAGCTCGGAGACTTCCAGATGTTGTTCCCTTTGCCCACCTCGGGCAAAGTGCGTAGCATGTACCACTACTTGGTGACCTATGCCAATGGGCTGGACGAACTGACGGACACAGTGAAGCGAACATTCCGTGTGTTCTACTGGGACAAGAAGAAGCAGATGCCTTACTACGGCCTCGGTGGCACAGTCCTGCCAGAAGGAGTTGATCGGTCGCAAGCAAACTTTGTTGTTTATCAAGTTACGACGACGCTCCCCTACGAGATGGAGGTGAACTTTGAGTCTGGCAGCAGTGTGGCCGTCCACCGTCTTACCGGTCAAACGTTTGTTTCCCAGATGGATGACCACCTGCATAGGTATGACCGCAAGTTTGAGTCTCTGTTCGGGCTGAAGAAGCGCGGTTTCAGTTCGGTGCACCAGTCATTTGCAAAGACTGCCCTGAGTAATATGATAGGTGGCATCGGTTACTTCTACGGGACCTCCCTGGTGCAGTCCCAATACACCCCTGATCCTGTCAACTACTGGCCTGCCCCACTCTATACAGCCGTCCCATCACGCTCGTTCTTCCCCCGTGGCTTCCTCTGGGATGAAGGATTCCACAACCTGCTGATTGCAAAATGGGACCAGAGGTTATCGATGGACATCATTGGGCACTGGCTGGATCTGATGAATGTAGAGGGGTGGATACCCCGGGAACAGATCCTGGGGGTTGAGGCACGTGCCAAAGTCCCGAAGGAGTTTGTCGTGCAGCGGAACGAGAATGCGAACCCGCCGACTCTGTTCCTGCCGCTGCAGAGCATTGTGAAGAGTCTGGTGACCAGTGATAAGGAGACAGACCGGCGGTTCCTACAGACCCTCTTCCCAAGGCTACAGGCGTGGTATAAGTGGTTCAACAACACGCAAGTGGGAACTGCACCATTCACCTACAAGTGGAGAGGTAACTTATTTGAATCCAATACATTACAATATACCTTACCTATCCTCTCCATGCCTAGTAGCTCATAAGGCAGCAGTGCTCCTTCTCCAGTTTGTTGTGTCGTTAGCCACATGTTTGACTACAGTTCATGTCTTCACCCCCAGTACTTGTCTTTCTTTCTTTCTACTGTTTTGTCATGTATGCTCTCTTTTGATCAAGTACATCAAGTACCCAAAATAAATATCAAGTACAAGTACAGTTCAAGTACTCACTTATGTACAAAGTAATTAAGTACATCAAGTACTGACATATCAAGTACAATTACAAGTACTCAAATATAAATGGGCCTATTTTAATGGTTGTAATATTTTTCGATATTTTGCCATGTTTATTTTGCAACACAAATTTATTATCATTTGGTGGTGATCAAGCAGAAAAATTCACAAATATTCTATTGAAATATTGAAACCATATTTCATGTATACAATTGTTACATTATACATCATACATCATAATACTTGGCAATACTTGGTCAAGTCCAACCACTCCATTGTTCATTTCATATTTGACCTGTCATTGCACTTTATCATCATGACAGTCTCAAAGTTTTTGTCTGTGAGCCGACACCTGTCCAGGGCTGGGTCCAATTACACAAAATTATATCAATTACAATTACAATTACATTAATTTTTTATTACAATTACAGTCAAAATTTTCCAAATCAATTACAATTACACTGTTTCAATTTCAATTACATTATGCAGAACCAAATATATTCAGCATTTGTTAACTATGTATTTTTGCGCATTTTGCTGAATTTCAATATTTTGTACACAATTGATCAACAAATATAAAGGTAATGTTTGTACATTTTGTTGAATTGTGACTTTGAATTATACTAAATAAAAAGATAGCTGTTTAAAACATATTTTTATTATATAAAAATACAATGCAATATCCAGACATAATCCTACAGGACATATTCCAATGCAGACATTTATCCGTGCGCATTTCTTAAATTTTTCTTTGGAAAATACTAAAAATAGGGTTTGATGTGTTTACTTTGAGGTTGTACCTCTGCTCTAAGCTGACATTCTTAATTGGTCTGCCCTTTGCTTTGTGTGAGTTGGGAATGGGAAGAGAGGCCATATAAACGGTCCTTGCCACCTGACCTGTCTCCAACCCACCACAACACAACGGGTGTAATTGGCTTGCTAACTCATTTCACTGAATGTCTGTGCATTGTTTATTGCTTCCTGGCTGTTACCAACTTACTGAAAAGGCTAATTGCTAAGGCTACCCACCACTAGCACCACTGACCAGTACCCACCAGACAGTGAATACCGAGACTTAAATATAAATATATAAGCAGGTGTTATTATTAGTCTTGATTTTCAACTCATGTGAGACTTAAATTATATTTTTATTGACAATTCGTTCAGGTAGTTTGTGATATGACACGTACTGTAATTGATTGAAATTAATTGAAATAAAATTTCAATTATACAAAATATAACAATTACAATTACAGCAACATTTTGAATCCATAATCAATTACAATTACACGATTTTGCTGTAATCAATTACAATTACATAATTGGACCCAGCCCTGCACCTGTCTGGGTGGAACACCTTCCCAGCAATGCTGAAAGTCCTTTCTACCGATGCTGATGATGCCATGAATGTCAGATACTTGACCGCCAGTTTGGCTAGGGTCGAGTACATTCCAGGAAGCTGCATCAAAGCTACACCTGCTGAGTTGTCAAAATGGCTTTCACACTATTTTCACACCCCAGACCCTACAATCCTTGAAAATATCATGTACAAAACTTTCCTGCTCTACACGTTAGTACTTGAAAAGTACTTGCTATTTTCCAAGTACTGTAGTTCAAGTACAAGTACAAGTACTTTGCATTTTCACACATCAAGTACTCAAGTACTGACAAATGTGTACTTAAGTACAAGTACTGGTACTTGACCCCAACCCTGGAGTCCATGTAGCAGGAGTCAATGTAGCAGCAGTCCATGTAGCAGGAGTCCATGTAGCAGGAGTCCATGTAGCAAGAGTCCATGTAGCAAGAGTCCATGTAGCAAGAGTCCATGTAGCAGGAGTCCATGTAGCAAGAGTCCATGTAGCAAGAGTCCATGTAGCAGGAGTCCATGTAGCAGGAGTCCAAGTAGTAAGAGTCAATGTAGCAAGAGTCCATGTAGCAGGAGTCCATGTAGCAAGAGTCCATGTAGTAAGAGTCCGTGTAGCAAGAGTCCAAGTAGTAAGAGTCAATGTAGCAAGAGTCCGTGTAGCAGGAGTCCAAGTAGTAAGAGTCAATGTAGCAAGAGTCCATGTAGCAAGAGTCCATGTAGCAGGAGTCCATGTAGCAAGAGTCCAAGTAGTAAGAGTCCGTGTAGCAAGAGTCCAAGTAGTAAGAGTCAATGTAGCAAGAGTCCATGTAGCAAGAGTCCATGTAGTAAGAGTCCATGTAGCAAGAGTCCATGTAGCAGGAGTCCAAGTAGTAAGAGTCAATGTGGCAAGAGTCCAAGTAGTAAGAGTCAATGTAGCAAGAGTCCATGTAGCAAGAGTCCATGTAGCAGGAGTCCAAGTAGTAAGAGTCAATGTAGCAAGAGTCCATGTAGTAAGAGTCCATGTAGCAGGAGTCCATGTAGCAAGAGTCCATGTAGCAAGAGTCCATGTAGCAGGAGTCCAAGTAGTAAGAGTCAATGTAGCAAGAGTCCATGTAGCAAGAGTCCATGTAGCAGGAGTCCATGTAGCAAGAGTCCAAGTAGTAAGAGTCCATGTAGCAGGAGTCCAAGTAGTAAGAGTCAATGTAGCAAGAGTCCATGTAGTAAGAGTCCATGTAGCAAGAGTCCAAGTAGTAAGAGTCCATGTAGCAAGAGTCCATGTAGCAAGAGTCCATGTAGCAAGAGTCCATGTAGTAAGAGTCCATGTAGCAGGAGTCCAAGTAGTAAGAGTCCATGTAGCAAGAGTCCAAGTAGTAAGAGTCCATGTAGTAAGAGTCCATGTAGTAAGAGTCCATGTAGCAAGAGTCCAAGTAGTAAGAGTCCGTGTAGCAAGAGTCCAAATAGTAAGAGTCCATGTAGTAAGAGTCCATGTAGCAGGAGTCCAAGTAGTAAGAGTCCATGTAGCAAGAGTCCATGTAGTAAGAGTCCATGTAGCAGGAGTCCATGTAGCAAGAGTCCATGTAGTAAGAGTCCGTGTAGCAAGAGTCCGTGTAGCAAGAGTCCATGTAGTAAGAGTCAATGTAGCAAGAGTCAATGTAGCAAGAGTCCATGTAGTAAGAGTCCATGTAGCAGGAGTCCATGTAGTAAGAGTCCATGTAGTAAGAGTCTGTGTAGCAAGAGTCCGTGTAGCAAGAGTCCATGTAGTAAGAGTCAATGTAGCAAGAGTCCATGTAGCAAGAGTCCAAGTAGTAAGAGTCAATGTAGCAAGAGTCCATGTAGCAAGAGTCCAAGTAGTAAGAGTCCAAGTAGTAAGAGTCAATGTAGCAGGAGTCCATGTAGCAGGAGTCCACGTAGCAGGAGTCCATGTAGTAAGAATCCACTGTACCAGAGTTACCTGTATATTTATGTTTTGAACTCGCAACCCTTGGGAGAATAAAATGTATAAGGTTTATCTTGAATAAAAAATGCTTATTACTATTAGGTCGCAACCCCAATGCCAAGAACGAGTTGAACCCAAAGACGTTGACGTCGGGACTGGATGACTACCCGAGGGCATCGCACCCTACGGATGATGAACGCCACTTAGATCTGCGCTGTTGGATGGCCCTTGCCTCCGGGGTCATGGCCGACATTGCTAAATCGCTGAACGAATCGTGGCAGGTGTACGACAGTGCATACGTCATGCTTACAGACAACAAATTGTTGGACACGCTTCATTGGTCAGACACGGCTGAGCGATATTGCGACTACGGCCTGCACACTGACCATGCCAAGTTGGTTCGTCCAAAGCCGCCGAAACCAACATCTCCCAACCAACGCCCCGCACCCCCTAAAGATAAGGAACGTGTCGTGATGCAGTCACCGATAGTGGGATTCGTCGATAAAAGTTTCGGCTACGTCAGCCTGTTTCCCTTCCTCTTGAAGATCCTCCAGCCTGATTCTCTGAAACTGGGGAAGATCCTCGTTGATCTGCAGGATCCCAATCTGCTGTGGACGCGCTTTGGACTGCGATCTCTTGCGAAGAACGCGCCACTCTACAACAAGCACAACTCGGAGCATGACCCCCCATATTGGCGTGGCGCCATCTGGATTAACATGAACTACCTGGCTGTGAGCGCCCTGCATCATTACGCACACACTGAGGGACCATATCAGGAGAGGGCGACAAATATCTACACAGAACTGCGCAATAATGTCATCAACAACATGATGGCACAGTATCAGAAGACAGGTTTCATCTGGGAACAGTATGACTGTGTGACGGGGCGGGGGAAGGGCACTCACCCCTTCACGGGGTGGTCAGCCCTTGTCGTTGCTATGATGGCAGAGCTCTACTGATCTCTCAGTCAGGTCTACTGCTTTGTATCAGTGGTCAAATCAGTTCTTTCTCTGTTAAAAATTCCTTTATTTTCCCCCACCTCTAAAATTAATTTTTTGGCTAAATATTCCTTAACATTTTTTTGTGGTGAAAAAATACCTTAAAATGCACAGAATTCTAGTATTGCCACCCAGTGAATTGCAGAATGTTCTGAAATTGTCACCTAGGAAATACTAAATCATGAATGTTGTCTCATGTCTCATGGTTGAATAATCTGCTTACTTCTGATTTTTTGTGGACATGTTACGTGAACATGTGAACAATAAATTTGTCTGGCTAAAAATCTACTTACTGGCCAGCGTATTTCTAATTTGGGTAGAAACTAGTCATGTTGGACCTGCATTGCACACAACATTCCTTAAAGAACCTTAGCAATTCCTTTTTTGTGAACAAATATTCCTTTAAATTCCTTTATTTTTTCACAATAACATTTTGTAATGATAAACCATATATGATCTGTTTTTATTGTATTAAGAATCTTGGCTGGCAAATTTTCTTTTTAAGGCTGTCACTGTTATCACCTCTGTATAAATGTTTTGATCGATCAAAGTATAAAAAATACTTTGTATTGAACAAGTCAGAAACAAAGCAAACAGACGGTTATCTGTCTTATGACAAGATTGTAGTAAATTTAACTAATAACTTACTAATTACAGAAGTTTTTTATGTGACGTATGTTTAAGCCACATTTGTATATCATTCTTGACGTCCTGGTAATTGTTTTAATGTTTGCAAAAAAGTTTTTTATAATTTAATTCTTTAAGTAGGAATTATTCTAACGGAATACTTGATTCAGTCTGCATTCAACCAGCAATTCGTTTTTTAACTTACAGCTTGTAATCTTTAGAAAAGGACAACAATATTGCATTTTTGTATAAAAAAAAACCATGTTTGTTGTAGGCAACAAGCTGTATATTTTGTATACGTTTGGTAAACACGTTTACAAATTAGATTTTGTTGATGTTTCAATAGTTTTATTTGTTATAGTATGTAAAAAGTATTCTGTTAGTATAACTTTAATATGAAAAAGAAATTATGTTAGCTACTTGTGAATATACCAACCCTTCACTGAAGAGAGTGATTTCAGACAAAAATGTGTTGTAGTGGTATCCTAGAAAGTGGAAATCAAAGTCTTGTACTTTTGTTAAAAAAGTCTTAACAACCCAGTATGGCTGATTTAAAATGTTTTAATGAAATAACAAGGTTTGGTTTTCGCCCTATTCCAACTGAGTTTTATGCTCAGTATTGTTTTGCGTATCTGTAATGATCTTTATCCTGCAGTATAGGTTTGTTCAGTGGCTCGAATAATTTCATCTGATACGTCATCTGCACAAGTCGACCCAGAACGTTTCTGGGGAAGTTATCGGCCAGGAGTGTATTTCGGATTGAAAACCAGGAGCCCACATTCACCTGTTGTTGGTAAGCTGGCTCTGGCTACATATATTGTATGATTAGTCTCCTTATATTCCACTTAGCCTCAACGTGCTGAGAATACAGGTGGCCCACTGGATGAACAGGAACTGTTTAACTTTACCTTGTACACGGCAAATTTAGAGTTAAAAAATATGTAACGTGTAAAAATACGGAACGTGCACAAAAACATTTCTGGCTTCTAAAATTAATTTTTTGGCTAAATATTCCTTAACATTTTTTTGTGGTGAAAAAATACCTTAAAATGCACAGAATTCTAGTATTGCCACCCAGTGAATTGCAGAATGTTCTGAAATTGTCACCTAGGAAATACTAAATCATGAATGTTGTCTCATGTCTCATGGTTGAATAATCTGCTTACTTCTGATTTTTTGTGGACATGTTATGTGAACAATAAATTTGTCTGGCTAAAAATCTACTTACTGGCCAGCGTATTTCTAATTTGGGTAGAAACTAGTCATGTTGGACCTGCATTGCACACAACATTCCTTAAAGAACCTTAGCAATTCCTTTTTTGTGAACAAATATTCCTTTATTTTTTCACAATAACATTTTGTAATGATAAACCATATATGATCTGTTTTTATTGTATTAAGAATCTTGGCTGGCAAATTTTCTTTTTAAGGCTGTCACTGTTATCACCTCTGTATAAATGTTTTGATCGATCAAAGTATAAAAAATACTTTGTATTGAACAAGTCAGAAACAAAGCAAACAGACGGTTATCTGTCTTATGACAAGATTGTAGTAAATTTAACTAATAACTTACTAATTACAGAAGTTTTTTATGTGACGTATGTTTAAGCCACATTTGTATATCATTCTTGACGTCCTGGTAATTGTTTTAATGTTTGCAAAAAAGTTTTTTATAATTTAATTCTTTAAGTAGGAATTATTCTAACGGAATACTTGATTCAGTCTGCATTCAACCAGCAATTCGTTTTTTAACTTACAGCTTGTAATCTTTAGAAAAGGACAACAATATTGCATTTTTGTATAAAAAAAAACCATGTTTGTTGTAGGCAACAAGCTGTATATTTTGTATACGTTTGGTAAACACGTTTACAAATTAGATTTTGTTGATGTTTCAATAGTTTTATTTGTTATAGTATGTAAAAAGTATTCTGTTAGTATAACTTTAATATGAAAAAGAAATTATGTTAGCTACTTGTGAATATACCAACCCTTCACTGAAGAGAGTGATTTCAGACAAAAATGTGTTGTAGTGGTATCCTAGAAAGTGGAAATCAAAGTCTTGTACTTTTGTTAAAAAAGTCTTAACAACCCAGTATGGCTGATTTAAAATGTTTTAATGAAATAACAAGGTTTGGTTTTCGCCCTATTCCAACTGAGTTTTATGCTCAGTATTGTTTTGCGTATCTGTAATGATCTTTATCCTGCAGTATAGGTTTGTTTAATTCCATTGGCTGATGACAAAAACATATAATAATGCAAAGTATTTTAGGTATGGAGGTGACTTGATTTGACTTATACCCTTGTACTCTGCATGGCGCATAGGTCGACCACAAGGTAGGTATGGAGGTAGTAAAATTAAAATTGCAACATTACCATGCAAATGAATCACTGTGATGGAGAAAATCTTGTTTTGTCTTACAATTGTATGTATTGTACATTGGAATAGAGTAGATGCTGCGTAATAGCATATAAAAAACAAATCTGGTGTTTTTGGTTTATAAAATGTTTGTTATCAAAACTATTTCCTAAAATGGATGAGTTATGGTGCAGTTTTATCAAATAAATGAGATATTTGCATAACTGATGCAGGCAGGTTGGTTTGCAACAAACTGGAGTAACTGGCATATATAAGCATTAATTTAAAGTGAAGGTCATCATTTAGAAACTGATAGGCTAAAAGAACAGTAACAAACATTGTGTGCATTTTAATAAAAATGTAGTCTTAACATTATGATAATTTGTAATATTAGTAGATGATGTTAGTCATTATTGGTGTTTGTTTTTTTGACCAACTTTATTTTAGTTTGTGTGAACAGTTTTAAGTGAATAAAATTCAGTTAATCTTGAGTGTTAAGAGTTGACATTTTCAGCTGGATACTTTGCTTCCCAGAAACCTGCTAAATGCTTAAATCCTGATGCATCCTCATTAAATAGAAACCGCTTTGAGTAAATGTTGCAGATGGTAATCAGTTTAGGCCCTTTAGCCCAAGTCTCCTCATTGTCTGGAATATGTGAACAGTGATCACATTTTCGTACATGACACTTCTCTTTGTAAACGGAGGGCCTGTAGAGAAGGGGGTGTGGCAGAAAGTTAGAGGTTGGTCCTAAAACATTGGTTGGATGTGGGAGGTTAGCCCCACAAACAGGTGGGAGATGGGAGGTTGGTCCCCAAAACAAGTGGGAGATGGGAGGTTGAGACTACTGCCACACCCCATCAGTAGAAGTCTGCCCAGGTATAGACATTAATATATTCAAACTGATGGAGTGTGTACATTCCTTCTAGCAGTTCTTTAATGCATGTGTTATAACCCAGTTAAGTGTTTTTTTATTAATATAGGGTATAAATATATTACCCTTATGAAATTATACTATGGCCTACCTTGGTGTTTGAAACAAGCCATGGTAAAATACCATGGTGTTTATGCTACTGTATGCAACCTGTTATGCCACTACATCGTACATGGAAAACTATTGCCAGTAACATTTGACCACAGACATAACTAGAACAATCATTACTAGTAAAACAAGACCACTGAGCCCTTATCAGTTGACACGATACCGTTGCATGGCAAGAACCCACTGGTGCAGGGTTTATACTGTACAGCACCCAGTCTTCATCATATATTATACCAGCATCTACTAAATAACTTCAGTCTAATGTTACATAACTATAATAATAATTTTATGTAGGCTCCTGGTGGGAAGCGTATGCCTAAATTATGAACAGAACAAGTAAGCTATTTGCATATCGTAGTGTCCAGTGTAAGATAAGATGATACATCAACATCTATTAAGTACCTTAGTTCCAATACATTGGTGCCGTTCACAATATTGTGTGTAAAATAAATATCTTATTCAGTACTAATATATAATAATATTTATCCATAAATTCCCTAGCATACATATAGGTATTAATGTAAAGCTAGTACTCTACATGTATAAACCCCTAATAGCATAAACTCAGCAGTCAACAATGTTGTCTATTTCACATGTGAATTGCCAAAGGCATTGCCTGACTAGCCTAGCTGTCATTGCCTGACTAGCCTAGCTGTCATTGCGCTGTTGTTTACAAACAAATGTTGGACACTGCTCAATGCACAGGTCTCTAAGATCTGTGCTAGGGTATAGTCAAGATCAAACCTCTCACAGCCTCCAAACGTCTTGGAGAGTTTAACACTAATATATGATGCTCACTCCAGTATGAACAACCCAAGTGCCCACACTTATAACACAACTGCTGGGACCAGCCTCACGCAAATGACTAATCAATCTGGTGCCATGCCCATTAAGAACAAATGACAAGTTAATTGGATCCTGGTGTCATCATCACTGGCTACTAGCCTGATAAGTTTATACTATACCACCTCATCTTAATTGCTTTTGTTTGACTTATATTGTACATGATGAGGAGGAAATACATTTACTCACTCATTCACTCATCACATGTTCAATAGCAATTTGTAACACGCTATGTTCACACTATAAACAGTACTACCCTGTGTCATCTCAAGTGGTTTACTCCAAACAGCCCAAACTTGGGCTAACGCAGGAGTTTGTGGTGGGCTGTGCGCATGCGCTGTGGGTGGTACATTCGATTAAAAGACTAGTATCATTAATGTTGCTGAAATGGTTTTTATTTGATAGTTTTATTTATTTTATGTATAGGATGTTTAACGAAATTTTTTAATAGGTTGGTTGTGTGTATGGACACTGTCGCTGCCTTGCCACATGCACACATAGACAGTCTCCATACCCACACCCTGGATAAGTTTATGCTGAGCACTGTGTTTTAAAGGCAGTTTAGGTGAGGAGGTGTGGTGAAAGGGAGTTCCATAATAGCTTCTTGAAATGATTTTGGGTTTTTTATGTTGGTAATTTTTGATGGAATCATATTCCATATGCGAATGGCTCTGGGATAAAATGAAAAGACCACTGCATTTATACGACACTTGGGGGCTATGTATTGTCCACGGGTTCAAGAGCGAGTTAGTAGGCCTGAAGGGGGGGTGATCTCAATAATGTTGTTTAGAATTTTGTAGAAGGTAGTGGCTTGTTTGATAATGCGCCTTCGTTCGAGGGTTGGCCACCCAAGGGCAGTAATTAGATCTGCTGGATTTGTGTTTCGTCTGTAGTCATTTTTAACAAATCTGGCAGCAGAGTGTTGCACTCTTTCAAGGCTTTTAATTTGTGAAAAGGTGTGGGGATTCCATATGGGTGAAGAGTACTCAAGTTTTCGCCGGATTAGCATGTTGTAGGCTGTTTGTTTAACTTCGGGTTTACATGGGCCAAGAGTTCGTTTAATCATGCCTAAACATTTCGAAGATTTTGAAGTTATGTCAGTGACGTGATTTGTCCAGGTTAATTTGGAATCCAATTTTACTCCGAGGTATGAGTGGCTGGATACGGCGGATAATGGCTGGCCAGAAAGCGAGTACTTGTGTGTGCTGGGTTTAGTTTTGTTTGTTATTGGAAGGTGGACGCATTTAGATACATTAAATTCCATTTGCCATTTGTCTGACCATGTTTGGAGTTGGCTTAGGTCAGTTTGGAGAATTTCGTGGTCGTTTCTGGAATAAATTTTACGATATATAATACTATCATCTGCAAAAAGGCGTATAGGAGATTTGATGTTCCCATTTATGTCATTTATGTAGAGTAAGAAGAGGACAGGTCCTAGAACTGAACCCTGTGGGACACCAGATGTGACATCTGTGATGTCCGACAGGGCACCGTTAACCGAGACTCTCTGTTTGCGGTTGCATAGAAAAGATTTGATTCAATTTTGAGTGTTTCCAGTGATTCCGTAGGAGGTCAATTTTGATAGAAGACGTAGGTGAGGCACTTTGTCGAAGGCTTTAGCAAAGTCAAGCAGGATTGCGTCAATTTGGGTCTTGTTGTCCATAGCAGTCATCCAGTCGTGGACTGTCTCAATGAGTTGAGATTCACAAGACAGTCCCGACTGGAATCCGTGTTGGAAGTGGAGAATGATGTTATGCTTGTGCAGGTGTTTCCACATGTTGCTTATGTAACCGTGGAATCGCAGGAAGACGGGAAATTGTGATTTCCTTTATTTTGTATAACAAAAACTATATCAAAAACCTGTAAAACATACAAAAATATTATTACTACATGCACTACTACAATGGTTACACAGGATCATTAATCAACAGAGTCAAAAACATCTATTCCCTGCATAACATTGGTACATAATTATTACCTATAGATTTTATCCGAAACCAAATAGCAGGTTGGCACCTGTGGTATTTGTATCTAGATTTCTATCCAGCAATACGCCATGACCGACTTAGTACCAATAAGATACATAGGTTTATAGTCTTTAAACACTGTGTCAACTCCTAAGTGGTGAAGTGTACAACAAAGATACTCAGCTAAAAATGCAGCTACAATTAATAAAAATTTGATGTGCTCCATGAATAACACAATATCAGTTATGCTTAACATCCCTTATAACATATAAAGGTATACAATCCTTGGAGACTACGATTACACAAATCAGTACTAATACCCACACACATATATATATATATACATATATATATACATATACACACACACATACATATATATGTCATGAGACGACTCGTCCACGTAAGAGGGGTCCCCTTGTTATCAGCAAGGTCCCGCAAGGAGAACACGCTGATGCCTTTTTCACCCGTTTATTAAAGTCTTAACAAGACCCAATAATAATTCGCGTTGCACATAAATAAAAACCCGTGTTGTCAACCATGCGTCCTCTCTCTCTCTTTCCAATCTGTCCTTTCCTCACACTCTCATTCAAATTCTAGATTACTACACGATGACGTATTTAGTATAATGGTGAAAGTGTGTACACAGTGAGCTAAACTGACATTCGGATAACAGCATCCACTGCTTGACTGACATATATAATATTATATAGATTAAAGTTGAAACAATTAGAAGAAAAATATTTATGTTAAAGAATGGGATTACATCTGTTGCGTAGTATTTAGAGTAAAGTGGTTCCCAAGCATATCACCACCTATTGGCTGGTGCCAAGGACCACTAATGGTCACTCGGCGGCGCCACCGCATTGACCAACCATGACATCTTCCCCAGATTTCTTTGAATCCGTCCACGGATTGCACTAAGATAACAAAAGTTGTGTCCTCACGGTATCATACAAAAATGGCCACTAATACCTCAACCCTCCAGCCAAACCAATTAAGATAATACAAATTTAGTAAACACACGTAATGCAGGCGTTTTCAGTTAATCTATCCATCGGCCTAATTAATCCAAATCCAACAATAGAATCGACAGCATCCGTCCACCTGATGCTACTGTCTCCACAAGGAGCAAACATCATTGTAACCTAACTACACAAATACTACTACACCCTGGACTACATGAACCTTTAGATTACTCTGATGTGGGCTAACACCCTGTCTCCACAAGGAGCAAACATCATTGTAACCTAACTACACAAATACTACTACACCCTGGACTACATGAACCTTTAGATTACTCTGATGTGGGCTAACACCCTGTCTCCACAAGGAGCAAACATCATTGTAACCTAACTACACAAATACTACTACACCCTGGACTACATGAACCTTTAGATTACTCTGATGTGGGCTAACACCCTGTCTCCACAAGGAGCAAACATCATTGTACCCTTTCTAGCAGAGCGGGAGAAACTTCAACACTGCTTGTCGCAGCCCCCGGCCATATCTCATCTGTCCCTCCTCTGTAAGATGACACCCGTCCTCACAAACGTATTTTGGTAAATTTACTCGAGTCTGGGAAAACATGCGGACATTAGCTTGTTGGAGGATACTAGTGGACAATCGTGAATTAAAAGATTTAACCCGGTGATTATACGTGTTCAGCGACACTCCACCATGATTCCCTATGGATGTCCGCTGAACTACTGACAGAAAAACAACCATCTTGGGAGACACGTTGTAACAATCCAACACCCCCAGAAACCTCAGGGCATTGTCCACCACCTCGGCGACAGATGTGTCCACTGGGCCGAGGTCGTTGGACCCGACATCCACAATCAAAAGGTCAGGCTGACGGCCACACGCCAAGATATGTTGCATGTACACACCGGGGTTGGATAGAATTCGATGGTAGGACAAGCCGCCCTGACCATAGCTGAACAGCTCACACTTGGCCCCCAGGCCGAGGGTCTGCAAGAGCGACTCGCCTCGATGAGTGGACCGACTGGCCAGTCGCTTGACAAACGAATGTCCAAACAAACACACCATTGGCTTGTCATCCGCCATCACCCCTCTACACGTACGGTGACAGTGACCTCAGGTAGTGGCGACCAGCCAAGTCCCGCTTCTGCAGGCAACTACCTCAACACTGTCCTCCTAAAAACGGAAACTAGTATCAATACAACGCCAGATGGTAGTGGCAAATACCATGTCCCGCTCATGCAGGCAACTACCTCGGCACCTTATCTGTACCTACAACTGAAGGAAAAAATACAATGTTAAATGTTAGTGGCATAAGCCATGTCCCGCAACTGGCAGGCAACTACATACGGCCCCAATTTACGGACCAATCGACCGAAGCCATGAGATAGTGGCAAACACCATGTCCCGCATATAGCAGGCAACTATCTACATGCCACAATGTTCACAACAAACTACATACCATTTCCCCCATACTCGATCTGTATCAACACCCAGGCATGGGCAAATGGGCTGGGTTAGAGTGGTGTCCCTTGTTGGACCGGCTAGACCGACGACACACAGGCCTTGCAGGGAGCGGTTCATCAACCAGTGCTGGGGCCTCCGAATCACTGTCAGGCTCCACTTCTGGTAGGGCGTCCAGCCCAATGGTGCTATCATGTGCACCATTCCGTGGATCCTGCACTAGTAGCTTCCGATTCACCCATCTGGATGGCCCTCCGAGAGCCGGGCGAATCTTGTACAGGTTCTGTTCAGCTTTGGTGCTCACCACTACGTGGCTGAGCTCACTGTAATGATTGCTGAGTTTGTGTCTACTCGTGAAAGCACACTGTTTCAACAACACCCGGTCTCCCACTGAGATGGGGCCTGCGTGGGCCCGACGGTCCCATCTCTGCTTGTCAGCATCAGCAGCCCTCATCAGACACTCCTTGGCAACAGCCTGTGCATGACGAAGCAATTCAGATTGCTCTTGCACATAGCTCTCATTCCAGTTGTGTTCAGTGTTGCTTATCAGCTGATCCACGGGCAACACTGGTTTTCGCCCGAACATTAGTGTATATGGCGAGATACCGGTGACGCAGTGTGGGGTAGTGTTGTAAATCATGACTAAATGAGGCAATGCATCAGGCCATCGCCGACGTTCCGCCACACTGAGTGATTTGATCAAGGAACAGAGGGTGTGGTTGAAACGCTCAGTCTGGCCATTCCCCTGTGGGTGGTACGGGCTGGTGCGGGTCTTGTGCACGCCATAGAGCCCACATATTTCTCGGATCAGCTCGCTCTCGAAGTTGCGGCCCTGATCTGAGTGCAACTGTACTGGGACACCATAGCTTCCAAACCAATGGTCACGGAGCACTTTAGCCACAACTGGAGCAGTCTGATCTTTGCAAGGAACTGCCTGAGCAAATTTCGTGAACGAATCAGTCATGACTAGGACATCCTCAAATCCACCATGACCTCGATCCAACTTCAGAAAGTCCACTGCCAGACGCTCCAGTGGCCTGAAGGCCAGTAGGTGCCGCATGGGTGGACGGACAACGGGGTTTGTGCCTTTGTGACAGTGCACTGGAAGCATTTTCGCACATACTCCCTGACATGGCGATTCATGCCCGGCCAATAACATCGCGCCTTCAGCAAGCCATAGGACCGACCTACTCCTTGATGACCCCATTGGTCATGCACTGCTTGTAACATAATCGTTCGCAGCACCGTCGGTACCAGCAACTGGTAAATGGAACCATGCACTCGGTCATGGGCAACCCGATAAAGAACGCCATTTCGTTCAGCAAAATTTGGCCATTCGCTGACCCAGGCCTGGAGACCAGGCACGTCATCATTCGGGGCCAGTTGACCGGGTTCCCACCTGATTCTCCACCTCTCCCACAACTTTCCAAGCAGCTGATCCTCACACTGCATCTTCGCAAGCTGCTCCGGGCTGTAAGAGGGTAAAACTGCAGGTGTGAGTCCACCTTCCAACACGGTGAGTTCCGCCACCGTCACGTCATGCGACTGGCTTGCCCTGATCTCCCTAGGCACAGATGTGCTGTCCATTGTCAGATAAAGCACATTTGCTGTCTCCTCAGTTGACATATTTGCCGTACATCGACTCAAAGCGTCAGCACAACGGTTGGTCTTCCCTGGCCTGTACCGCACATCTATGTCAAATGGAGCCAGCTGTGCAACCCATCGGTGCTCGGTTGCCCCAAGATTGGCTGTCTTCAAGTGGGCAAGAGGATTATGATCAGTGTATACCGTGCAGTGTGAACCAAGAGTGTACGCCTTAAACTTCTCAGACACTGCCCACTTAAGTGCCAGCAATTCTAGCTTGAAGCTAGAAAAATCTGGGTAATTGCATTCTGCTCCCCTCAGACCACGACTGGCGAAGGCCACTGGCCGCAATTTGCCATCCTCATCCACCTGTGAAAGGCATGCCCCCAGCCCCTTCAGGGAAGCATCCACCTCCAGTACAAAGTCGTGGCCAAACCGAGGATACGTTAGTATTGGAACACTGCACAGAGCCTGCTTCAAAGACGCCAATGCATGTGTCGCTTCCTCTGACCATTCCAAGGTCCTCACGGCCCTCCGAGCTTTTGTATCTATTTTGCCCGTCAGCGCATGCAGAGGTGCAGCCAACTTGGCAAAATTTGACACATACCGTCGATAGTAGGATGCCAGACCCAGAAAGGACCGTAACTCGGCCTGAGTAGTTGGCGTTGGCCAGTCACGGACACGTGCAATCTTGTCCGGGTCGACTGCCACTCCCTCCTTGCTTACAATGTGCCCAAGATAAACCACCTGTGTCTGGAACAATTGACACTTTGCCCCATTCAGTTTCAGACCATGTTGGTGGAATCGCTGAAAGACCTTCTCTAATCTCTCAATGTGTTCTGGCACAGTTTTCGAGAAGACTAACACATCATCCAGATAGAGGATTAGCTCAGACAGATTCATGTCACCGAAAATCAGTTCCATTATCCTCTGGAATGTGCTAGGGCTGTTCATCAATCCTTGTGGCATCCGTGTGAATTCGTACAGGCCCCACGGCACCCGAAAAACAGTCTTTGCAACAGACTCGGGGTGCATTGTCACCTGAAAGTAACCATGAGCCAAATCCAGTGATGAAAACAAGCTTGCTCCACTCATGGCCTCCAACGACTCGTCAATGCGTGGCAGAGGAAACGCGTCCTTGAGACATTTAGCATTCAGCTGCCGGTAATCAATACATAGCCGCAAAGCACCCGATTTCTTTCTGACCAGAACGACAGCGCTGGCATAATTGCTGGATGACCGGCGAATTAGACCTTGTTCCAAGAAGCCCTGCAACAACTGCTTAACCTCATTCACTAAGTGTGGCGGGACACGACGGTAGGCAGCATGAACTGGGGTTGCATCAGTCACTCGGATCTCGTGTGGTATCAGGTCACATCGTCCAACATCCAATGGCCCTTTGGAGAAAACAGAGTCATACTGCCTAACCAATGCTGCCACTCGTGCTGCATCCTCGGACCCCAATCCATCTAGCTGTAGTCCTGGCGGCAGGGTGTACTGCGATCCATCCGGAAAGGAAAAGACAACAGGTGAGGGGGCCATTTCCTCTGGTTGGACTGGATCGCCCAACGGCAACTCCTGCGTCAGTGAGGACGCCTCTCCGCCGCTTTCGACCATCACCTGCTGTACATACACCTTTAATGCCTCTGGAGTGGGCAAAATCACCACTTGGTCCGTCACTGCAATTTTCTGTACTGTCAACAATCTGGCTGCGGCTGGAAGAGTGACTGTCTCAGGCCCCAGATTAGCCACAATCACCTCTACCATGCCATCTTTGACATGCTGGATCCCCTCTATCATGCACAGTTGCCCCTCCCGGTATTCATTTGCCTGCATCAACACGGGCCTCCCTTCCAGAGACACACCCTCCCGGCAAACTTGACACTGCAGCACACTCCTCGCTGTCCCAACAACAACCGATTGACCTTTATTGCTGCCTGACTGTGTTCCCGGCTCTAACTGTATCCACCGCAGAGCCAGCTGCCAATCATCTTTGGATGGCCCCACTGGTTCCATCGACTTCTCAGCGATAGTACGAAGGACGTTACACCCCAGGATGACTGGAGATTTTACCCTCCTACTTGTAGAATTGCCCTCTGTGTCTGGTTTCACAAAGAAACTGGCCATCAGTGTCTGTCCAAATATGGTAATCGGTACATCCAGGTACCCTTCGATTGGAACATCAAGGTCATTCACCCCCACTATTTTAAGGAAAGTACCGACACTCTGCAATCCTTTCACCAAGCCAGTGAGATGCTCATAATAGAATGAAGAGGGTATCAACGAGGTCTCGGCCCCAGTGTCTAGCACACAAACCACGGGGACTCCACCAATCTCTATTTCTGCAGTAGGGCTCTTTGCCACCAACTTCTCCAAAAGCTCCCCCCTAGACAACACATGATCTACCACTACTCGTTCGTCCACAGTATCACTAACCAGCTCTGTATAGTCGATTTGCCTGGGCACATATGCAACGGCCTCCACCAGTTTGCCCACTGTAGTGGAGGGGACTAGTTTTCCGAACTAGCCATTGGTCGAGTTGACCCTTGAGCCCGCCCTTGTTCGGGCCCTCTCCTCGCACCTGCATCTCTTTTCCTCGGACAATCACGGATGAAATGCCCCTGCTCCCTGCAAAAAAAACAGGAACTATCGCGGGGATTGGGCCTGGTCGATGGACCAAATCGAGGTCGGACATCGCGATCTGATGGCAAACGGTCTAGTACTGCCTGTAACTGGTTAGCCGTTTGATTTTGCTGCGCCATCAGCTGCATCATTTGTGCTTGCAGTTGCTGCTGTGTCTGCAACATCTGTGAGACCATAGGGTCTGTGGCAGCAGGGTCTCTCTCTCGTCTGCGGGGGACCGATACCTGATCAACCAGGTATTCGTCCTGGTCCACCTCTGCCCCTCGCACCCGCATGGTGCGATGGCGTTCGTCATGCTCACGCAGTAGATAGAGAGCCTCATCACGCATGTGGTGAAAGGATTTATTTGTAGAGTTCAGAGCAATCCGCCTCAGCTCCTGACGAACAGATTGCTCGCGGACACCCCGAACAAATTGCTCCTTCAGCGCATTGTCCCGCAGTAAGGCCAAAGCTTGACCCTCAGCTTCAGTGGTGGCTGCCTTCTCCATGCGACTGTGCAGCCGCATGAGTACTCGGCTGTAGTCGGCCAGGGTCTCCCCGTCTAGCTGCATTCGGGCATGGAATGCTGTGCTCAGTGATGGCACCGTTTCGGGTGGCCCGAATCGCAATTGGAGCAAGGTGACCAATGCTTTGTAATCGTGCCGCACCGCGTCAGGATGGCACAACACTTCTTCCCGAGCACACCCTCCCAGGTGGTCGAGGATCGCCATTGCTCGATCTGCATTCTGCACTCCCGCCTGGCGGGCATACACATCAAACTCTTGCAGCCATTCAGCCACTGTAGGGTCCCCAACCCTCCTAGGATACCCCATGAATTTGTTCAATTTCATAGTAGGGACTGGAGGGGCCCTCAACCCCTGTAGGGCCCCAGCTAACGTTGCCGCCAAGACAGCATTTGACTGGGCGATCATCTCTGCAATTCGTTCATCGGCCATATTGCAAGGAAATTGTAAAATAGATAGGCGTCAACTCACAGAGGTGGGTACAGTAAGCCCAACAACTCAGAAGATCAAACAATGTTAAATAACCCTCACCATCTGACAAGTATGGTTATTTACAACACAAACAAATTACACAATCTGACACAGAATTGACAACGGTAAGCACCACACATTCAATACAAGTAAAGTGAAGCAAAACCAATCCACTGGATGCTAACAAGAATTCCACCCTCACCCGACTGTGCGACAGGGTCTTCGTTCCACGCGCGTCGATCCTTGTGAGACGATCCCGCTTCTGGCACCAGATGTCATGAGACGACTCGTCCACGTAAGAGAGGGGTCCCCTTGTTATCAGCAAGGTCCCGCAAGGAGAACACGCTGATGCCTTTTTCACCCGTTTATTAAAGTCTTAACAAGACCCAATAATAATTCGCGTTGCACATAAATAAAAACCCGTGTTGTCAACCATGCGTCCTCTCTCTCTCTTTCCAATCTGTCCTTTCCTCACACTCTCATTCAAATTCTAGATTACTACACGATGACGTATTTAGTATAATGGTGAAAGTGTGTACACAGTGAGCTAAACTGACATTCGGATAACAGCATCCACTGCTTGACTGACATATATAATATTATATAGATTAAAGTTGAAACAATTAGAAGAAAAATATTTATGTTAAAGAATGGGATTACATCTGTTGCGTAGTATTTAGAGTAAAGTGGTTCCCAAGCATATCACCACCTATTGGCTGGTGCCAAGGACCACTAATGGTCACTCGGCGGCGCCACCGCATTGACCAACCATGACATATATATATATATACATACATGTGCAGTGTCTATAATTTGTTCCTTAAGATAGTTATGGATGACCGTCAAATGAAATGTTTCCTAACCTAATAGTAATACTTCATGACAAACCATAAAACCAAAATAACAATGCTCACCCCAACTGGGCACTGCAAGCCTAATCAAAAATGTAAAACTGTGTCTGAGCACCGACTCAGTGCAACCACATCCTGCATTTTACAGGGGGTCATCTGCACCTGTAAATGATATACAACCGATTATCAGTTGTAAATGAATAAACAAAAGAGTGACTAACTACATTATTATATGTATGCTAACACAATGGTGTCACCAGAAATGTATCAAGATACCAATACTACATTAAATGATCAAACCAACACTAGATCCCTGTTTACAAGTTACTATCTAGTGTGGCCCCAGCTTGCTCTCAAGCACTTGTCCCTTGGGAATATTTCACACACCCTACCCAGCCAGTGCCACAGGGTGATTAATCACGACAACATCAAAGAGAGGGAGAGTGCTCCAGTCTGAGTCTGGCTTAACTGTACAGAATGTTATATAATTATACCACACATGCACAGTCCCTGCATAATGTATTTTGTCTATAATAATACATTAACTATATGTAACAGTACTAAACATGAATAAACTTAACTTTCTAACCTGTTCTACCAGCTACTGGCTACAAGCTTTCAAAATGTCATTAAGCCCTAGCTGCTAACATACAGCTGGTGGGACATTCCTCCCTAAAGTCCAGACAGTTCATTTGCTCCCCATCTTCTTAGCACATCAGTAATCTGACTCACTATTAAGTAATTACAACTGAACATATAAATATGTTTACATAGAAAGATGGAAGATGCTCTAGTAGACATTTTGGTACCATTGTAAATTGAAAGAATTCATAACTAAGTATTTAGAAACTTACCGAAACAGGGGTGTTGTTGTCTTGTTGACAGTGGGATCAGCCTGGCCCACTGGGACACAGCCCCTCCCCTGACCACATGTGACCACTGTCTCTTGGGTAAATTTTGTATTTAAACAACTTAATTATTTGTAACATGACCAGCAACGGACACAATAACTGCAATTAACCATTAAGACAAATAGTTATAATAATAATAACTAATTAACTAGATTCTCTATAGATTACCCAGGGTGCTGCCATATGGTGGCAAGTAATGGCACCATTAACCCTGTGCTCCTCAGGTATCCTCGCGTGACCTTTGCTGGGTGACCGGTGGGGTGATTGGTGGGGCAATTATAAATTACTAATTGTCCAGTAACCATGCCGGTTACACTTAGGATGATATGTTCCATTACTTTACAGAGGATGCAGGTTAGTGATATGGGTCTGTAGTTAGCTGGGTCAGATTTATGGCTCTTTTTGTGTATAGGAGTTACTAATGCTTGTAGCCAGTCATTAGGAAGTTTACCTGTGTTGTATGATTGTTGGAAAATTTGGGTGATGATGGGAGCTATCTGCTTTGCAGTTTCTTTAAGGACTCTGGCTGGGAGTTCATCTGGGCCTGTAGCTTTGTTCTGGTTTAGATTTTCCAGCTGCTTTATTACGCCATCTATGCCAATTTCGAGAAGGGGGATGTTGGGGTAAGTATAGAGGGGGGCTATTTGGGGGATGGCAAGTCATGCCAATGGATGCAACTGTTTCTGGTCCACGCCTGCTTCATGGCGCCACTGCTTGACCAGGCGACTCAGGATATTTATACCGGTAATTATAATAATTATGAACACCTTTTTAAATCACGAAATGCTTCGTTCTCTTGTTTTACAGAATATTATTCAGGTGGTGGCATCTAACGGCGAAATTAAACTTCAATTTGATAGAACAATTGTTGCTAAACCGACAGAGGGCGCCGATATGCAAACTTTCTCCTGATTGGACGAGAGTAAGCAACCATATTGAAATTACCTTGGTAAACAGCGACGCCGTTCGCACGCATGAGCCACTGGTGTGTTTTCGAACCAGTTCTAGGAACAAACGATCTGTAACGCGAGCGTTTGGTGTCATGATCTGAATTGAACTGCAACGGGTTAACGAAACTACATGAACATGTCGGGTAGGTTTATTACATTCGTATAAGTGTCAGTTTTGCACAATTTCAAACCTATGTAGGCAAGATAACATCATAAATAGACATAATAATACGTACATCTGTTACCGGCTTGTAATGTGTACTGAATACACTGATTTCATTATTTAGGTGAAGAATAAAGTCTTTCATGCATCAAGTAGAATTGACATAAAACATGCATACATACATACATGTCCTCTTCGGTCTTCAGGCAAAATCTGCCCATGTACCGCTCTTGGCTAGCCTTAGTTTGGCTTTGTAGTCATATTTGACTGCCTGGTTTCGCCAGTGTTTGTCTAGTCGGTTTTTAAGCGTATTTACTGACGGTGCAGTGACGTCCAGAAGTGAATTCCATATATTAATGACTCTCTGGCTAAAGAAATGCCTCCTTAATACCCGTTTACTCCGGTCCTTGAACAACTTTAGAGAGTGACCGTGTGCCTTCGTATAAGTCTTGGTTAAGCATATCGTGCGAAAAGGTAAAAATGCCAAGCAAGTATTTATACACATCAATAATATCTCCTCGTAAACGACGATATGTCAGTGTTGGTAAATTTAATGCCTTTAATCTAGATTCATAATCTAAATGTCTCAGTACTGGGACTATCCTAGTAGCTCTTCTCTGGACAGCCTCCACAGCATCAATATCATGCTGATACTGCGGTGACCAGACTACCACACCGTATTCCAAAGTAGGACGGACTAGTCCCTTATATAGATGAAGAAACGTTGTCCTATCCAAGTATTGATATGTTCGTCGTATTACACCCAGCAATCTATTTGTTTTTGACAATGCCTGCTGTACCTGTTGTGTAAATTTTAACTGGTCATCAACTTGGATGCCTAGGTCTTTCTCTACATGGCTACACTCCAGAGGATTTGCACCTGTTTCTGTTGTCAAAGTATAGGTAAATTCTGGGTGCCCATGTCCAATTCTTAGAACTTTGCATTTATCTGGGTGAAATTTTAACTGCCACTTTTCAGCCCAGTCTTGTAATCTGTCTATGTCTTTCTGTAGGTTTATACAATCTTGCCTCGTTGAAGTTTTGTGATATATTTTTGTATCATCCGCGAAAATCTTCATGTCACATGTTACAACTTTTGTTAAATAATTAATATATAGTATAAAAAGAATAGGTCCGAGGACACTGCCCTGTGGTACCCCACTTACTACTTCCGACCAAGAAGAAGCTGCTCCATTTACTAATACACAGTGTTTGCGACAGGTGGGAAATGTTTCAATCCATTTCAGAAGTTTTCCCTTTATTCCGTATCCTTTTAACTTTGCAAGCAGCCTCTGGTGTGGTACAGAGTCAAAAGCCTTCTTTAAATCCATGTATATTGCGTCAACACATTCTCCATCATCTAATATTTTGGTCCAGACTTCCAATGTTGAAATTAGTTGTGTAGTACATGATCTCCCAGCAACGAAACCATGCTGCTGGTCTGCAATTAATTTGTCTTTTTTCCATGTGTATTATTATGGCATCTTTGACCAGGGATTCCATGACTTTACATGCCACTGCCGTCAAGCTAACTGGCCTGTAGTTTGCCGCTAGGTGTCTACTGCCTTTCTTGAATATTGGCGATACATTTGCAATTTTCCAGACTTTTGGTAGTACGTCTGTATCCAGTGACTTCCTGAATATGATGAACAGTGGCATTTTCCATTCTTTAGCAAGGTCTTTTAGTACCCGGGGATTTATGCCATCAGGACCTGGTGATTTCCCGATTTTGAGGTTTTCCAATTTCTTTTCAACATCGTCATGAAGTTGATATCATCTAGATTATCAATTCCCTGATGCTCCTCAAATGTTGGCATATTTATTAGGTCTTCTCTAGTAAAGACATCACTAAAGAATTTACACAGGACCTCTGCCTTCTCTTTATCTGTGGTTGTCAGTTCTGCATTTTCTTCCATTTGGAGATCACCAATTCTTGGTCTTGTTTTCATCTTTGGCCGAGCATAGTTCCAGAAATGCTTTGGGTTACTTTTAATATCTTTTGCTATGGACTGCTCCAGTGTCTTGACTGCTTGTCGAGTAGCCTTTCTTGCTTGATTCCTAGCTTTGGTGTAATCTAGGTAGTGTTCATGATTTGACTTCCTCGAAATAAAAGGATAGAGGATATTAAAAAAAATTGCCATCCAAGCCAAAGGCCCAGATGGCAAGTGGACAAGGAAGCCATTGGCTTATCAAGAGTTCAACAATGTTCATCTACGTGTAACACGCCCTCCTGATATATGTGTCAACCCTGTTTTTAAACATATTCACACTGCTAACAGTTATACAATCCGTAGACAATTTGTTCCGTTCATTTATTGTCCTCTGTGAAAACGAGTACTTCCTGATATCCAATCTACATTGATCCTTTACTAATTTTACCTCGTCCTCTAGTTCTGCTATCTTTCTTGAGTGAGAAAGACATATTTCTATCAATATTTTCGTACCCATTCAATATCTTAAAAACTTCAATCTGATCTCCTCTTAACCTCCTTGTCTCTAGAGTTGTTAAACCACATTCTTTCAGGCATTCTTCATAACTAAGGTCTCTCAGTTCTGGAATAATTTTAGTAGCTCTCCTCTGTATGCATTCAAGCGTATCTATATCCTTCTTACGATATTATGGTCTCAGTGTTTGTATATAGTATTCTAAAGAGGTATAACTATTGCTTTATACAGAGGTATAATTAGCTTTTTTCCTTGTATGTTATGTTTCTCCTAATCAACTCAAGAATTTAATTACCCTTTGAAGTTGCAATACCACACTGCTCTGAAACTTTTATATAAGTGCTTATTGTAACTCATAAGTCCTTTTCTTTTACAGTAGTATCCAGAACAGTATCTCCCATTTTATAATTTACACCCAAGTTCCCATGTCCTGTATGTAGGCATTCACATTTCCCAAAATGGAACAACATCTGCCATTTCTCAGACCATTTCACTAATCTGTCTAGATCGTTTAGTAAATGTTGTTTATCACCATCAGTGTTAACCCTTCTAAAAACTTCATCGCAAATTTCAGTACGTTACTTGTTATATTATCATCTGTCATTGATATATATATATATATTAAGAATACTAAAGGTCCTAATACTGATCCTTGTGGTACCCCACTCAAAACTGATTTCTAGTTTGGTAGTATAAAACCATTCTAGAGACAGTACAGTAATAGAATAGTGGGTAGTTACCAAGTTGGTCAATGCATTTTATTGTGTTTTTAGTTAATATTATGCATTGTCATAGATAATACTTATGTTCATCCCCTTTGCAAAACACAATGAATTATTTAATTATACCTAGATATCACATCTTGCAAATGGTGTTGTGTTTTAGTTTTATGGGATTTATACTGTTTGTTGGAAATACATTATTGATTGCTGTATATATCATTCAGTGAGCTTGTAGTAATAGTGACAGTGGCCATTCATGGGATCCCATTCATGTTCATATTTGTATATGACTGTGACACTGCATAATTGCTATGAATTGGACGAGACTGCTTATGCAGTAGTTGGTGACAGACAAGGTCTAGGGGTAATGATAACCTATTACACATTTTATTGCATTTACACTCAAGTTCTTGGTTGACTGTTATTCTGTGTGTATAAATTTAATATCTGGTTATGCACATTTAAAATGTTAACCATCTAATATGTGCATGACGAAAGCTGTTGGTAACCTAGTAAACTATCAATATAGTCCCTGCACATAGCATTTTTATGTGCACCGTCCTCTCGATCCTCAGGCGGGTGATGCATTCCATCTCAAATCAACCAAAATACGAAAAATAATTTGCACTCATATCTTTGAACTCAACCAAAATGTTACACATTAATCCACAAGTCAATGTAACCACGCATGTCAAACCATGGGGCTATAGCTCGAATAGTTTCTCAATTACAACCATTTCAAATTTGGCTGAATGCTGTTTTTAAAGTTTATTTATAGCAAACTTGACATATATATATATATATATATATATATATATATATATGTGCATTGAATGAACAATAGTTAATTTGTTAATCAATGATATCATATCTGATTAAATATGATTGTGCACATATGATTTCAAGTACAAATAAAACTGTGTTAAAATTAATTGGATTTGAATTTTTCATTAGTCTGGGATTTTAAAAAATGGAATTGACAAATTGGAATTGATTTTTGCAGGGTGGAATTGAAATTGACAAAACGGAATTGACCCCATGTCTGATACATACTATAGTCCCACAATCTGCTATTGAAGTTGTGTGTTTTATGTGCGAAATTGAACCAGTGAGTGATTTTAGTCTCATGTTTTAACAATACAACATGTCAGAACACACATGAATCTTGTTTTAATCAATAGCACTTGAAAGTATAAAATGAGATCCTATAGAATCACCACAAACATGACATGTCCTAACATTATGATAGATTAAGCTTTGTGTACACCACATGTCTTGTGTGTTGTACCAAATTACACATAGTCAGATTTCCAGGTATTACTATGTTAATCAAAGAAATTTTTTCATAATATTTTGTGAAAAAGAAAGTGATTTTAATTATGTAAACCAACAGCCCAACCAACTATAGAGACAGTTTGAAAATAAAGATTAATTTTATTTACCTTGTCGTTTATGTCGCATATGTCACAATTAATGTTGCATATATCACACTGGTTTTTGTCCTGTAGAATGGAATCTATGAAAATCAGTGCCCCATGAGAGGTAAGCTGAGTGAGGTGTGAGGTATGCTGAGTGAGGTGTAGGACATAACCAGACAGTTAATTTATTTCTGTGTCCAAAAAATGGATTTTCAAAAAGTAACACCATTTTGCACTGTCAGCACTATTATTCGATAGTTTCGCTGGAAAACCTAACATTTCTATTTTTGTCTGATCACTACCATCATAATACACATCTACAAGCAAAAGAAAGAATTATCATTGTGGAAACTTTTGCAGAACACATTTTAGATTTATAAGTGTGACAGACTCAACACAAAAATGTGAATGGTTTATTTCATCATCCTATATAATAAAAACCAGGCAGTAAGGTGTCTTCTACTTATCGTTTTTGTACACTTTCAACCCCATACTATAACATTATATGGGAAAGAAATTATTTTAGGAAAAAAAATTATTCACTCCTAATTTTTACACAACTGTTCTATATTTCTGAAAATTTTTTCAGCAGCCTGTATTTCATTGTGTTGCAGTACAACGTCCAAATTGCAACCATCTGTTGTCATGGATACTGGCAATAATCTTTTAGTTTGTGTGTAGTTTATATTGAAGCTGAAAATCACTTTTCTGCCTAATGACATTTACTACTAAATTTCTCCCAAATTGGCCAAAAATATCCATAATAAATGTGGCAGAACACCATCCTGAAATTTAAATATGTTGTTTACCTAATACAGGACTATGCACAGTGAATAAAAATGGTGGCCATAAGACTTGTCCCACATTCTCATTTTGGGTGTTGAAAGTCGTAAAATATATAAAAAGTTCAAGTTTAAGATTGGATAATTTTGAAAATATATAAGTAGATACCTACTGTACTAAAAGATTACTGTGAGGATCCCTGATAAAAGAGGGTTACAATTTGGACGTTGTACTGTAACACAACAATGCTGAAAGGCTGCTGAAATCATTCTCAGAAAGAAAGACAAAATGACCCATTATTGTGCACCCTGTATAATGTATATCCATCGTCCTGCTCACTCTCATTCTTGAATTTTGCAAAGACAATCTGCACCAATATATCTATACCACCTCCGCCATTTCGAAGCTTGGGCAATTTCGCTCACCCCACTTTGCTGGGTCTTTCAGAAGAGACAGTAAAAGCCATTGATCCCTTCTATCTGGTGTCTACGCCATGGTAAATATTGGTATTAGTGGATACCAAAAAAATCAACAACAACACAACAACAACACGTCTCATATATCTAGATATGTAGGTGTGTTATTGATACAAATAAAATTCATTTGTGTTCTAACACGTTTTATTGTTCAAATATGGGGGATTACAATGACCATTATTGCTCATTTTTAGACCATGTTTTGGTGGATTCATGTGTTCCTGCTGCCAGTGTTTGGCCCAATTACAATGGTCAATTGTAATTTTATACACCCTCATAAAAACTCAATTACATTGTTCCAAAAAAATAAAGTGTAATTAATTACACGTCTTACAATTGAACCCAGCCCTGGTAGATTATGTTGCTGTCAGAAAGCAGAGTTTGTGAACACACCTGGAAGAAAGCCATTGAAGAACTGTCATTGTGTCTATATATATATATATATATATATATATATATATATATATATATATATATATATATATATATATATATTTATATATATATATATATATATATCACCACAATGTCGGAAGCCTTTTAATGTCCACAGTGTGGCATGTCTGATGATCGAGATAGTGATATGACTATTGTTGTACAAGTTTTGTTGCTCCTGTCTGGCCTGGATCATTCCTAATTAGTGGCCACTAGGTGAAGTGGTTCAGCCATTTTATTACAAAGAGTAATTTTTTTAGTAGTTCACGCTTGGGGCCAAGAGAAAAAAACTATTTCCCCAGGTGCCAGAAATAGATCAGAGTTATTTGAGTTAGCTGCCACTGTGGAGTGTGTACCGGTTTATGTATTGTTCATATTGCCAATAAGTATGTAATATATACACCAAATTTATAAGACATATGTCAGAATATTGGTGATTAATCCGGGGAATATTAGTGATATTGCACATACTACACAGGAATCACATTTACTTGCACATGGGATCTTTTTTATTTATATCTTGTGAAAAATACTAGGCAATGCACAGTTGGGGTCAAATATGTATTTGCATTTAAATATGCTGATCTTGCATTTTTTATTGTCTGATTTTTTCCAGAAGCCTATATTGGTAATTGTATTTGATGTTCATATTTTATGTATTTGGTTAAATTTTGTAGAGTGTATTTGTATTTATATTTGAATTTGATCAAGATTATTAAACCAACCAACAATATTATGTGCACTAATAAAATATACATAAAAAATAAGCACCTGAAGAGCTACCTGGCTTTACATGGTTCAGTATTTAAGTACAATGTAACCATTCAACTGCTTTGGCATCATGATGGAGTAGTTATTGGATATGCGACAATAGTTAACACTTACTTTGGCAGTCAGGCCAATTCTACTTAGCTTGGACGTCAGCAGTGACCGTTACAGTGAGTCCATACTCTATACAAGCTTAGTCCATACCCACATTTGTAATTAAGTTTGTATCATCTGTGGCTCTAGTCTGTGTCGGTTGCCACCTTGGAATATAGCTGCACATCAAAATGTATTGCTCGTATTGGGACAGCAGTAAGTAGAGTACAATATTCATTAACCTTCTTGCTGATGTTAGAACCCATCTTGCTGATGTTAGAACCCATCTTGCTGATGTTAGAACCCATCTTGCTGATGTTAGAACCCATCTTGCTGATGTGATAAATCTATTAACTTCTACCTCACCAAGAATGTTAGTGAGAGGATTGTTCATAACACTGCATGGAAAACTCGTTTGACATTGGAAACAAGACAAAATTAATGTAGTTCTTTATAATGATCCTATATGTAATGTGTAAAAATAAAAACTATGTCATCTAAGAGTGATTACATCTTGCTAGCAAGCAGTCACTAAACCAGAAACTAAGAATGTTCAGATAGGTAAAAGTAGTGGGGTAGCGTTGTGGTTAGAGCGTCAGCCTCTCAATCGAGAGAACCCAGGTTTGAATCCTCTTGCTGCCATTTTGCAGTTTCATGCACACCTTAGTCACGCACACGGTGGGGAGCGGTGGTCTAATGGTTAGAGCACCTGCCTGTCGATCGAGAGGACGGTGGTTCGATTCCACCTCCGCCGTTTTGAAGCTTGGGCATTTTCGTTCACCACACTTTGCCTGTGTCTTTCGGAAGAGACACTAAAAGCCGTTGGTCCAAACTCCTGCGTTAGCTCAAGATTGGGCTGTTTGGAGTATAACTACTTGAGACTTGAGAATAGCCCATAGGTCTACTTGGCTGCAAGTTGCTAGCCCCAAATGTTTACTTTAAACAGAGATTTACAGAAGCCATGATTACCCATCAACTTACACCATACCAGAGGACATTCTATTGTCTAGGCCTTCCTTCCCATTCACAGGTGCCTGAATGACCAGTCCACCCTAGTTGGTACACTGTCTGCTCTTTGATGTTCTCCATCCAATTCACACATGCCTGAGCCTGATCTCTTTCAGGCTAGTGACTACAATACTGATAGTAATATGATCTGTTAAATAAGCACTTAATTGAGAGTTCATTGGGAATTTGTCAATTAAATTAACCCCTTTTGGTAAAGTTAATTAATTAAATGAAATTAGCCTTTCCAGAAAAGTTAATAAATTAAAATTAAAGTAATTGAGTTAATTCAATTAAGAAATTAACAATTGACATTAACCCATGCCTGCTTGTGTTTGCTGGGTGATTTAATGAATGTTATCCCAAGTGGTCATGCAAGGTTAAAAAACATTTGAAATGCTCAAACACAGTCAGTTTTACTAAACTGTAATTTATATCTTATTGAAATTGAAAATAAGTATGTTTTGATCAAACAAGAAAGAAACCAGCCCCGTTCTAAAACTCAATAAATAGACCTGACAGAAGATGTTATTTGTATTTATTGCTGCTGTTCACAACCTCACAAACAAGACAGACAAATGTAAACAGCCATTTGTCTGACTGCAGCTTGTCGTCTGAGCCATATGTCTATTTGCATGACCAGGCACGCCTGCATGTGTGTTTGTGTACAAGAGGTCTATCTGCTTTCAAAGCAGTGCCGAATAGTTCCTTCTAAAGCCGTTATTTGTGCTTTGATCTAAGTGCAAGCATTGTGCATAGATTACTCATATGACCTAAATGTCCTGTGAAGCCATGTGTGACCTGTGACGCCATGCATGACCATGACTTCTTCACCCACATGGTGTGTGTCTGCTACGGTGACAACTTGGTGATTTAATAATATTTGACATGCAGTTTACTGTCCATATTTTAATATTGAGAGTAATATCACCGGACCATAACAGGGATTTTGTAATGTAGCCTAACCCCAGTTACAATGGCAGGCACAGGAATTTTTATTATATGGAATTACCATACCTGATTACATCCTTATTATAATTTCCAATAATGCTTATGATTACATGCAGTTTATATTGTATTATTTATATACTGCACCGTGCTGCTTCTGAATTAGGTTATTTGCCTGTGTACAGGTACCCTACAAATACATAAAAAAGGCACTCCAATCCCCCAAACTTTACCCAAGATATGTGGTTGGGATCTCTAGCTTCTTTTCTATTCAGAATTTTACCCACGACATCTGCAGAAACAACAAAAAACCTGAATCAGTTTTTTGTTGTTGTTCATGTAATGGATAAATAGTTTAAATAATACGCATATTAATTAGTCGTTTTAATAAAACTTAAAAAAAATTCAGTTTGTCCGTTGATTTCACCTTAAAAATTACAAATTTGTACAAATGAGCTAGCTTGTCATAGTGGTGCTAGATACCCAGGTAGGTAAAATATTCGGAATAAGTCTGAAATTAAACGAGCAAAAACAAATTTAATTGAAGCATGAGGTATTTGTGAACAATATTATTAAAAGTATTTGTGAACATCTGATGTCTACAATACTCTACATACTTAAGATGAATTTTTTGTATGCATATCTATGAACGCAAACATGACTGTGTGGTAACTGTCAGTTTAATGGGTGGGTTGCTGCAGTGTCTCAGGCCATGACTAACATGCACAGGTAACTGTCACAGTCTGAATGGTATTTTGCTTCATTGTCTAAGGCTATGGCTGACATGCACAGGTAACTGTTACAGCTAGTGTTGGGAATTGGTAACATTTTCATGATCAATCATTGGTGGTTTATCTAACTGATCAATGATCAATCATTTGTGGTTTATCTAACTGATCAATGATCAATCATTGGTGGTTTATCTAACTGATCAATGATTAATCATAGAAGTTAATCAGTTTGATATATTTGATAGATAATCACTGTTTTTTGTATTTCTATAATAATATATATCAATGAAAGAAAAACAAAACAGTTTGTTGGTTTTGGACTTTATTTGTGGTTTCGCCATGTCGAGTAGGCATACCATTTTATGGTATGTACATAGACATGCATGTTTCGCACACCTGCCAGACCCAGTCGATTGGCAGTGGCACTGCATCGAGCAGACTCGCATCCAATTCTTTCTTATTCATTATTTTGTTTGTTCCTTTTCATTGTGGGGTATAGCATAGCAGGTAGAACATTGTGGGGTATAGCATAGCGGTTAGAACATTGTGGGGTATAGCATGGCGGTTAGAACACTGTGGGGTATAGCATAGCAGTTAGAACATTGTGGGGTATATCATAGCGGTTAGAACATTGTGGGGTATAGCATGACGGTTAGAACATTGTGGGGTATAGCATGACGGTTAGAACATTGTGGGGTATAGTATGGCGGTTAGAACATTGTGGGGTATAGCATGGCGGTTAGAACATTGTGGGGTATAGCATAGTGGTTAGAACATTGTGGGGTATAGCATAGTGGTTAGAACAGTGTGGGGTATAGCATGACGGTTAGAACATTGTGGGGTATAGCATAGCAGTTAGAACATTGTGGGGTATAACATAGCGGTTATAACATTGTGGGGTATAGCATAGTGGTTAGAACATTGTGGGGTATAGCATAGTGGTTAGAACATTGTGGGGTATACCATAGCGGTTAGAACATTGTGGGGTATAGCATAGCTGTTAGAACATTGGCTGAATTCTTCCCAGAGAAGTTGAAATGGCGTTGGAATGAACATGTCTGCCAGGAGGTGTAATGTAAAGCGCTTTGCGCAGTCACAACGTCTGATACCACAAGATATAAGAAAGTACCGCTACATACCTTTATCGCTTATCAGCAACGTGATTCAAGAAAGTGACTTCAGCCCTTCCTTTCCACATCCGACTTTGTTGATGCCATAATCAGTTAATAGTTAATAATATGAAGGGTTTCATTGGCCAGTAACTGGAAGAAAGGGCAGAATAGCCAATCAGAAGTCTTCTTGCTTCCTGACATGTTTGTACTCACTATGTTGTCACAATCTCAGACAGATAAGTTATAGGACAAGATGGACTAGCATTCAGAATCAATATAATCAAAAATAACCGATCATCCAAGTTTGTGATTGATTCCTTGATCAGAAGCATGAACTAGTCAATCATCAACGAAATTAATTAATTGGAACAACACTAGTCATATAGCTAATCTGCAAAATGCACATCATTTAGAGAATGTTCGTAATAAGATCACAACAAACTGGCCATATTCTCAGTTTTATGAGATGTCGGTATTTCATTATGAATGAAACACATTGAGTGATTTGCAAGTCACAATGAAAAAATTATTGATTTATCTTAATATGACAGAAAACATAATAATTGATATTTCATTATGAATAAAAAATGAATGATTTATCGGTTATTTTGAAAGAGAAAACTTAATGAGTTACAACGTTAGCATTAAATCGTTATTTGAGGATTGATTTCAGTGGCTCACCCAGATTATGAATGTAAATATGTACTTTTCTGGTTGGAGTCAGGAGTTGGCAGCTACTGCATGTCATTAATATAATACATGTATTTTAATTTGGATGCTGAGGTAAAGTGGGGCAAATTCTTTATTTAAGGATATGTATACAGAAATAGTGAGACAAAATGGTATTCCTGGGTGGAGTGCTTTGTGGGGACTGCTGCACAGAGATGGAAATTTGGAGGAGAAAACAAGCTGGGGTGAATGTGTGGAGGAACGTGGAATGGGCGGTGGGATTGTGCATATGCACATGTGCTCAAACACACACACATATATGTTTATATATGCATATATGAGCAACTCTAACGAAGCAATTGTGCTGTATTGTAGAATTCATAGAAACGATTTATGGGGCACTGTAGGGTTGCGGTTGAAAGACAGGATCCCCAATCCACAGAACCCTGGTTCAAATCCTCCTGGTGCAGGTTTGAAGCTTGGTTAATTTTGTTCATTCCACGTTGCCTCAGTTCACTCAGTTGTATAAATGAGTGCCTGGCTGTAGACAGTAGTGGATATGTGAATGAATATTCTAAGTGCAGTGATTGCAGCGAGGCTGAAGCTTCCCAGAGTAGTTGTGATGGTGTTCGAATGAACAGGTCTGCTAGAGGGTGTAGTGTAAGTGTAAAGTGCTTTGAGCTGCTTTCAGCTATGGACTGGATGCAGCGCTATATAGAAATGTACCTGTACCTTTTTGTTTAAATAAGATGTGTGTTGTAGTGCCTGAGCGGCCCCAGCCTCCAACAATTGGCAAGACGACCCACCACAACGTAGAGCTGATATTTGATGGCACCGGAGATTCAGAAACAGCCATCAACACCAGTAGCACTGACGATTTACGTCAAAGTACCTGTGTGCAGTCCCAGGACAAAACTGGAGGCTGGTCCAATGTCTACACGTATGTACAACACTGTCATGTCACCAGCTTTTCTGGTTCCATTGGTATTGTACTCACTATTTTGTATGCATCATGACATAAACAAACAGCAGCCAGGGTGTGGACTTGGAGTACCTCAGGGCTCTGTGCTGGGGCCTATGACATAAACAGACAGCAGTCAGGGTGTGGACTTGGAGTACTTCAGTGCTCTGTGCTGGGGCCTATGACATAAACAGACAGCAGTCAGGGTGTGGACTTGGAGTACCTCAGGGCTGTGTGCTGGGGCCTATGACATAAACAGACAGCAGTCAGGTGTGGACTTGAAGTACCTCAGGGCTCTGTTTCCGGGGGCCTATGACATAAACAGACAGCAGTCAGGGTGTGGACTTGGAGTACCTCAGGGCTCTGTGCTGGGGCCTATGACATAAACAGACAGCAATCAGGTGTGGACTTGAAGTACCTCAGGGCTCTGTGCTGGGGCCTATGACATAAACAGACAGCAGTCAGGGTGTGGACTTGAAGTACCTCAGGGCTCTGTGCTGATGCCTATGACATAAACAGACAGCAGTCAGGGTGTGGACTTGGAGTACCTCAGGGCTCTGTGCTGATGCCTATGACATAAACAAGCAGCAGTCAGGGTGTGGACTTGGAGTACCTCAGGACTCTGTGCTGATGCCTATGACATAAACAAGCAGCAGTCAGGGTGTGGACTTGGAGTACTTCAGGGCTCTGTGCTGGGGCCTTTGCTTTTTTTGCGTCAACACACTACCACCGGGGGATATCATGCAATGGCATGACATTGAGTTTCACCTGTATACAGATGACAGCCCCAACTGCTGCTCAGTTTTAACCCTGGTTCATTCCAGTCAGCGCTTGATGCTGTGGAGAGGTGCATCGCTGAGGTCAGACTCTGGTTGGCTATGAACTTCTTAAAACTAAATGACAGCAAAACAGAGTTTGTTGTGGTTGGTGCCAAAGAACAGCTCATCAAAGCAGCCATGTCTGACATCTCCATCGGGGAGAACATCATCTCAGCAATGTTGGTGCAGTGATCATCTCAAGCTATGGAGGCACATGTAAACATGGTGTGTCGTTCAACCTAATACCATCTGTGGAATATTGGGAATTTCAGAAAATATCTGCACATGACTCAGCCCCATTCTTTGCACATTGCATTAGCTGACCGTCAAGTACCTTGTGCAGTTTATGCAGTTGACACTGATTTATAAAGCCATGCACAATGAAGGACCATCACATATAAAGGACATGCTCACACAATACCACCCACAAAGGACACTTCGATCAAAGAGCATGTTGTTGCTTGAGGTGCCCTTGTTCATGACATAGCTGGGGGACAGAGCCTTCTCCATTGCTGCCCCCACATTGTGGAACGACCTTCCACTTGCTCCACCAGGCCCCCTCAGCTGATGTCTTCAAAAAACAACTGAAGACATACTTGTTCACTCATGCATTTTAAAACTGAATGGAAATTTTTTGTATTTAGGACTTGTTTTTAAATCAATGAACTTGGAAAGTGCCTGTGAGCTGTTAAGGCTTGAAAAGACGCTATATAAAATATGCATGATTGAATGAAACAGATGGTTCTGTCATAATAGGACACGTCCGGTTATGAAATCATAACTTCACTGTGGGACCCAAAATTTGTGTGGAGGACATGTTTAAAACAAATGTCACAAATTTTCTGTTCCTTTTGTGGTATTTTTTAGCCAAAATACACTTGACACAGAACTAGTTGCATCAACACAGAAGATAAGAGGTTTTATTTTGTATGCATATAATGGTCATTGAAGCACATGAGTAAAATATTTGTATATTAACAACATCTCATTCCATCTAGTTTCTTGTAAGCTGTCTGACTTATTGAAAACATGTTTATTCAATGATAGCTAACTGAATTTGATTAATATATTACTTCAAAGTGATCTAAGTAACATGTTACAAATACTGTCATTACATGGACTCCTTTCTAGAACGGCTATGAAAACAAATTCTTGAGCAAAAGCCAAACATAACAAGTTGCCATCACTGCACAAGTTTTCCTGTGCAATGCTGCAGCTATGCCTCCGATATATTCATGTGAAATGCAGCTAAATCACCCTACAAACGTTGATTGTTTTGGTCGCTAAGGGTAACCGAGGCAATACGTCTTTATTGATCACACCTGGCACATTTAGCTTTGTTGCAATAATCAGGGTTGAGAGAATGAATGGAGGACTGCTCAGTAGGTATTTCATCATGAGCCCATAACTGCCATGCACTGGGCAATTAATATCTGAAGGGCTTTCAGCTTGCTGCATCATATCACTCTTGGAATTCTATTAGAGATATAAAATGAAGGTCACAAAATGCGTGAGACAGTCTGAACCAACCACACTTGTGCAACCTTGGCACACTGCACAACTGAACGCGTTTAATTTCCATTTGCATTCAGTTGAGCGCCAAGCTACCGGAAGGCAACATGTTACACCGTACCAGGGTATTATTGGATTTCTCAGTAATATCTAGAAAGGGATGGTGTAATATTTAAACTTTTTGAGACAAAAGAGAAATACTGTGATGGTAAAACAACTACATAGCTTCAAGAAAAAGTACAACATTCTAGATGGACAGACGGGTCTCACACACAACTTTGAATTATCTCAAGTAAAAAATAGAAGGGGTGATTTGTAAATGCTAATAAGATGTGATTGGAAAGTGTAGTTTTGGATTTCTTTATATAAAATCATGTAGTCTGTGGATGCCATTTTGCAGGTGAGCATTCAGAATTGTTTGACATGCAATAGAATACAATGTCCACACCACATTGTCAGCTAAATCAAGTATCTGCTTTATTCCTTTATGTGTTTTCTTTTGTCTAGTTGTTACACTTTTGTCTAGTTGTTACACTTTTGTCTAGTTGTTACACTTTTGTCTAGTTGTTACACTTTTGTCTAGTTGTTACACTTTTGTCTAGTTGTTACACTTTACTCATGATTTTGTGCACTTGTACAGTTTGCACAAGAATTGAGGTCCATTTACATGGCGATTTGTGCCCCAATTGGTTGGGCGACACCATGTCACATGACAATCATATTGACTTGTGCCACTCCTGTCTTGAGCTTTGCTGAAAGGTCACAATGGGTGCACCTGCTGTTGGTGGCTAATTGGACATTGCTTTGAAATTATAGCCAACTGTCAGTAAAATTAGAACTAGCCCCAATTCTGCCGACATAGTCGTAACCACAAATTGGTCTTGCAGACTCTTGCTAATTAATCGGTCTCGCATAGGTGTTTGCACGACCGTATTCACAACATGTGCTACACCTATTGGCTAGGAATAAAACTATGATTGCAGGTCATGTTTGTGATGTCATTACGATGTGTTTGGGATGTAACTGTGATATGTTTGTGACATAACTGCAATATGTTTGTGCTGTCATTATGATATGTTTGTGACGTCATTGAAATATATTTATGTAATCATTGCGATATGTTTATGACGTCATTGTGATACGTTTGTAACGTCAAAGTGATATATTTATGATGTCACTGTGATATGTTTGTGACATAACTGCAATATATTTGCGATGACACTGCGATATGTTTGTGATGTCATTGCAATATGTTTGTGATGTCAATGTGATATGTTTATGACGTCATTGTAAATTGTTTGTGATGTAATTGTGATATGTTTGTGACGTCATTGCAATATGTTTATGATGTCATTATGATATGTTTATGATGTCAATGTGATGTTTGTGATGTTAATGTGATATGTTTGTGACATCAATGCGATATGTTTATGACGTCATTGTGATTTGTTTATGACATCATTGCAATATGTTTGTGACGTCATTGTGATATGTTTGTGACGTCATTACAATATGTTTATGATGTCATTGTGATATGTTTGATGTCATTACAATATGTTTGTGACATCAATGTAATGCCTCAAAAGTGGTGAATTTTGAAATTGGTCTTTAAAATATTAATAACTTTAATGTATAATTTTTGAAAGGGGTTATTTTACTTTTAATGGTAAATGCGTATGTAGTCAGTTTTATTATTTACTGTCGTACAACAGACATTATTTATAACATGTACAACACCTATTTTGAAACCATGGTTGTGGGTCGTAAAAAAATCTAGTTCTAATGCGAATGCTTAGTGAATAAATTATTGTTTATTGAATAATTAATTGCTCTGGTAAACCAACCTTCAGTTACCGTGTAGCAGTGTCAATGCACCAGTCACTGGGAATGTGGTTTCTTCACAGGGGGTATAGCAAGAGTTTCACAGTAGAACAACTTGAGCCTTGGACGCAGTATTGCTATCGTATCCGCTTCGCAAACAAATTTGGTACCTCGGAATGGAGCCCAGGAGTGATTGTCACCACCACAAGTAAGTACGGGGCCTTCATTCATGTCTTAAACGTTCCTCCTCAGTTAATTTTTTGTTACTCTCATTTCAGATGCATTGCATGTAAAATATATCCTACCACTACGACATGCCAGCTTGTTTCTCCAGGTTTCTTATTTGGTGACATTGGACAAACAGTTAAGATATTTTTTACCATGTCTGGTATTTAATCAGCAGATCAATTGCAAGGGTGACTTCACCTGTGTATTTTATAATATCCAGTTTTGTAAGGTACTTGAGCGATTGATTGAAGTCAATTCTTTTGATGATTTTAACAAAAGTATGCACTCATAAATCAGTTGAGGAGGACGTTCTAACACTGCTCTTTGTATGTAGACAGCTTTTTAAAAAAAATTTTGTTTTTGTATAATGTTTGGCAGATTCCTCTTTGGAGTTCAATATTCCTTGTTTAAGGACAGATCTGACACAGTGATAAAATAAGGTAATATAGATTATTGCGTACTATGCTTTACAGGTTGCAAGATGGTAACAATTTGTGATCACAGTGTTTTGAACCTTCAATGAACTTTTGAACTTGTTTTTGTACAAATAATTATTTTTAATAGTTTCTTCTCAAGAAAAACTACTGATCAGATAACATTTTAAATGAACTAGGTGACTATGAACTGTCAACTGGCCATGTGAGAAAAAGACAAGAATTTATCAGTTTTTAGTTATCATTATCATACATATGAATACTGATCAATGCATTCTGTAAGACAGCATAATTATATGAGGTGATATGATGCTAATTATGCTAATTTAAAAAAAGGTCACAGTTGTAAGTGGTTTCAGTGGGTGTATTTTTTACTATACATACCTTCACCCCATGTGCTAATTATTTGGCCCTCATTCGAATGTTACCATGCTGTGGCAAGAATGCAACAAAAGTGAAAACTCAAATAAAATACTACCAAACTATAAAAAAATGATGACAGCCTACTCTTACTGTGACATTCTTAGTTCTGACATCACAGGCAGGCCACTTGTGACATCAGAGGCAGTCCGCTTGTGACAATCGGTTTTAAGTTTTACATCTTGTTCTGCTTATTCACAACATAAACTAACACTTGATGTTCTTGTGCATTGTTAGAATAAAAAGTAAGTTCTTATATAATGCGGCCATTAGGAGTGCTCAGAATGCTTTACACTTCACCCCCTGGCAGACCTATTCATTCCAACATCAACTCGACTTCTCTGGGAGGCATTCAGCCACTCTGCAATTACTGCACAAAGACTGTTCATCCTTATATGTACACTGTACATGACTATCTTAAGGCAGGCTCTCTGTCATACCACTCAGTGAACTTATATGTACACTGTACACGACTATCTTAAGGCAGGCTCTCTGTCGTACAGCTCAGTGAACTTATATGTACACTGTACATGACTATCTTAAGGCAGGCTCTCTGTCGTACAGCTCAGTGAACTTATATGTACACTGTACACGACTATCTTAAGGCAGGCACTCTGTCGTACAGCTCAGTGAACTTATATGTACACTGTACATGACTATCTTAAGGCAGGCTCTCTGTCGTACAGCTCAGTGAACTGAGGCAATGTGGAGAGAACAAAATTGCCAAAGTTTCAAAACAGCAGCAAGAGTATTCGAACATTGATCCTCCTTGGTGTTCTACTCACTGCTACTGGCGCACTGCCACTGGCTACCTGGCACTGGCTCCCAGGCACTGGCTCCCTGGCACTGGCTCGCTGCCACTGGCTCGCTGCCACTGGCTCGCTGTCACTGGCTCGCTGTCACTGGCTCCCTGCCACTGGCTCCCTGCCACTGGCTCCCTGGCACTGGCTCGCTGCCACTGGCTCGCTGTCACTGGCTCGCTGCCACTGGCTCGCTGGCCCTACTATATGGTCCATTCAGTTATTTGGCACTCTGTGGTTTTGATCCATAGTGATAATTTGTCACTAATTTGTATTTGCTGTTTTGTATAACGTGGCATGTGCACAATACATGCCTTCTGTAATGTTACTGCTACATTATGATTGTGGGCACTGAACAGTAATGACACGTGTCCACACCTCGGGTGTAATCAGTCAGTCAATCAATCCTTTACTTCCAGTGAACACAAATACAACAGATGTAATAACGATCAACTTAGTGCAATTTCTAAAAAAAACGAACAGGTGTTATAAATAATCAGTAATGTGTTTTTTATTACTCTACTCATTGCCTTTACAAGACCCAGACATGCAAGACTGTTCTCTAAGATCTAAGTGCAGCCATAAGTTATTTGGTGTGAGTATATAAAATAGTAAAAATATCCTTTGATATAATGCACATGTTCTGTGCTCGTTAAGATAGCTCAAATTGCTTTACACTTCACCCCAGAAGATCTGTTCATTCAAGCACTGACAACATCTTTGGGAAACATTAAGCCACACATCAATTAGTGTACAAAAGTGCACAAAATATTCACAATACTATGTCCATTTTCCACTGTCGAAGCAGGCACATCATGGCTTCAATACGATTACCCAGGCATTATTTAATCCTTACATTTGACACATTGTTTACTGGATTGAAAAATGAGCCATGGTATTCATTTAAAATGTTCGACTGGTAATACAATTCAAACATAAAGTGTGAGAATGTCTTTTCATTGTTCACTGATTTGCGTCAAACGGACAAAGGTTTTCAGTGTGCTATTTACATTGCAGAAAGGCCAGTGCTATTGACATGTTTAACCTATCAATAAGGCATAAGGCGTGGGGCTATACAATTGACAGTGAAATCTGTCGATTTAAGTTGCCCTGAGTGCTCCATTAACAGGCAGGAGCATGCATTAAAGTGCAATGTGAACTCTATTGAGTAAAGAGAAATTAGATTTTATCAGTAAGGACAGCTGAATGGTATAAGGTGAGCTGTTTGGGAATATTGACCCATAAGATTTAACCACTTAACCAGAAATTCAGTAACCCTAACCCCCGTATGAACCCTGTTCCCTGGAACAATATGTAACCATATAACTACATCTCACTTGACAGCCTTTCAGGTTATGTTAATTATGGTAACCATAAAATCAATGTTGTGTGATCTCAATAAATAGGTTTCAATGAATTTCTGTGAAATTATTTTAATATGACCAATTATTACATAATGTTAAAACTCCATCCTCCATTGACATAGCCAATCATGAATCCTGTGTACAGATATGTAGTTTGTGAATAGTTTATGTAACATCCACAGTCGATTTAAAAAAAGCCTATTTTTGTTCAAATCATCGAAAGAATTGACTTTAGTCACTAAATATTCAAAATGGTAAACACTGGATCAATGCCAGTCATGGGCGAGACTTCCATCCTCTCGCCAATCACATGACAAATGAAATTTCACCAACGGCATTTCCATTTGTCTGATGATTTCACAACATCTACTTATAAAAGTTGCACAAATGAGCTACCATGTTGCAGTGGATATTAGGTAGGTCTGATTTTTCACCAAATTTATTTATTATTATTAATATTAAACATTTATAATGCACCATGTGTCTGGGTGAAACAAAACTAAAAAAAAAATGTAATTAAAACTAGCAGAAAAAATTTAGGAGGGATCTTTAATAAAACCGAGTCTGCCTTTGCGTGTTTATAAAACTCTGGGCCAAGCTACAAAAACAATGATCTGTCCAAGTGGTTTCAGTAACTGTGAAACATCATCCCAGTAAGTAGTTAATAAATTATCCCAGTAACTGTAATGAATCATCCCTGGAAGAAGTTTAATTAATGATAAATGTTGATGTAATAAGTATAGTCTGTTGTGGTTCAAAATTAACTCTTGCTTGAAAATATATCTTCATGTATATTTTATGCAAAACCAGAGGAAATAATACATAGATTGTCATAAATAAATATTCATCCTGTCAGACATTGGAAATGTCCTGAGAAGTTGTCTAACCATTCTCAGTTTGACTAAGAAGAAAGGTGTCAACTGTAAAAAAAAATCAATATTCACCAACAGCGAGACGTGCTAATATATCTGGTGTTGTGGTCGTATACTAATGATGTGGTGACATATGAGAAGGCTGTTTGGTTCATGAGGTGCAAATACATTTCCCTAATCATACAATGCAGAAGATCACAATATGGTGGAGCCAACAGAAAAGGCTCATTCTTTTTGTAAATCTGATAAAACAATCTATTGTTAGTTTAACTTTGGTAACTGCGCAGTCAGTTTAATAAAAGTGCACACGTTTGCTAAGATCGTTGAAAAACATTGCTTTCATCATTAGTTAGAACAGATAACGTGAAAATGTGAATAACCTTATATTGTAGTATATAGAGCCAGATCACCTTTGTCCTTCTCTTATGCTGTAGTATATTGAGCCGGATCACCTTTGTCCTCTTATGCTGTAGTATATAGAGCCGGATCACCTTTGTCCTTCTCTTATGTTGTAGTATATAGAGCCGGATCACCTTTGTCCTTCTCTTATGCTGTAGTATATAGAGCTGGATCACCTTTGTCCTTCTCTTATGTTGTAGTATATAGAGCCCGATCACCTTTGTCCTTTTCTTATGTTGTAGTATATAGAGCCGGATCACCTTTGTCCTTCTCTTATGTTGTAGTACATAGAGCCGAATCACCTTTGTACTTCTCTTATGTTGTAGTATATAAAGCCAGATCACCTTTGTCCTTCTCTTATGCTGTAGTATATAGAGTCGGATCACCTATGTCCTTCTCTTATGTTGTAGTATATAGAGCCGGATCACCTTTGTCCTTCTCTTATGTTGTAGTATATAGAGCAGGATCACCTTTGTCCCTATCTTATGTTGTAGTATATAGAGCCGGATCAACTTTGTCCTTCTCTTATGTTGTAGAATGTAGAGCCAGATCAACTTTATCCTTGTCTCGCCATATTGTGACTAGATTCACTCAAAAATAATTTAATAGTTTGATGATTTTATGGAAACTAAATAATTCATTTGCACAAATGAGCTAGCATGTCATAGAGGATACTAGAGCTAGCATGTTGTAAAGGATACTAGAGATAGCATGTTGTAGAGGATACTAGAGCTAGCATGTCGTAGAGGATACTAGAGCTAGCATGTCGTAGAGAATACTAGAACTAGCATGTCGTAGAGAATACTAGAACTAGCATGTCGTAGAGGATACTAGAGCTAGCAAGTTAAATTGGATACCAGAGCTAGCATGTCGTAGAAGATACCAGAGCTAGCATGTTGTAGAGGATACCAGAACTAGCATGTCATAGAGGATACTAGAGCTAGCAAGTTGTATTGGATACAAGAGTTAGCATGTCATAGTGGATACTAGATAGGTTTGAATTTTTGTGAAATGATTCTAAAACAAGATGAGCAAAAAATGGAACTGAGGAAGGACCTGGGGCAATGTAGAGTGAACAAAATTACCCAAACTATGATTCAACTCCCATGCTCAATATTCTATCCATTGTGCTACTGCGCACCATGGGTTCTATGATACTGTAATGGTTACTGTATCTAGGGGTGCTGTAAATGTTACTGTATCTAAGGGTGCTGTAATTGGTACTGTATCTAGGGGTACTTTAATTGTTACTGTGTCTAGGGGTACTGTAATTGGTACTGTATCTAGGGGTACTTTAATTGTTACTGTATCTAGAGGTACTGTAATTGTTACTGTATCTAGGGGTACTGTAATTGTGACTGTATCTAGGGGTACTGTAATTGTTACTGTATCTGAGGGTGCTGTAGCTCAGCAGACAGAGCACCCAACTGTCAAGAGAATCATGGTTTCAGTCCACCTATTGCCGTTTTGAAACTTGGGAAATTTCTGTCACCCTACTTTGCTACATATAAACGAGAACTGTACAAGTACCATACAAGTACCGTACAAGTACCGTACAAGTACCGTACAAGTACTGTACAAGTACCGTACAAGTACCGTACAAGTACAGTAATGGGATTCCAGGGATGTAATTATAAAAGTGAACAACGTTCGTGTAGAAATTGGAACATGGCTGGATGCTCCCAAGAAAAATGTAAATGGTGTTTGCATGAACAGGTCTGCCAGGAGCAAAGTGTAATGATGTCTGAGCAATGAATGTTGGAGTGGCACAGTTGAAATTGAATGCTTTATAAAATGTTTACTGTGTGTTTACTGTGTGTTTACTGTGTGTTTACTGTGTGTTAACTGTGTGTTTACTGTGTGTTTAATGTGTGTTTACTGTGTGTTTACTGTGTGTTTACTGTGTGTTTACTGTGTGTTTAATGTGTGTTTATTGTGTGTTTACTGTGTGTTTACTGTGTGTTTACTGTGTGTTTACTGTGTGTTTACTGTGTGTTTACTTTGTGTTTACTGTGTGTTTACTTTGTGTTTACTGTGTGTTTACTGTGTGTTTACTGTGTGTTTACTCTGTGTTTACTCTGTGTTTACTCTGTGTTTACTGTGTGTTTACTTTGTGTTTACTGTGTGTTTACTCTGTGTTTACTCTGTGTTTACTGTGTTTACTTTGTGTTTACTCTGTGTTTACTCTGTGTTTACTGTGTGTTTCCACAGAGGAACCAATGAATGGAGAACATCTCCACAAGGCCATCTTCCTGGAGAACCTCAACAAATTGGAGAATGTGTTGGAAACTGGGTTCGTCACTCCCTTAATTTCTTCCATATATAAAATTTTTTTTGCAAAGCTGTGCATGTCTATCCAAGTGCCTATCCAATAACAAAAAGGTAAAATATATCATATGTAACTGTTTATAGTGCAAAAAATTACTGGGATTAGGGTTTTATTACTATGAATCTAAATTTATTGATGTGGTTTTCGTTAAATTGACTGCGCAAATTCTAATTGGTTTGGAACATAAATCAAGTTACTACTTCACATTCGGCCTGCCATGAATGGACATGAAAATTATGTCAGATGTACCATGTTTTGAAAACAAAACAATCTGTCACATGCATACAATTGTATACTGTATTTTATTCAGTATTATGTATTTTTATTTGTAATAGGGCAAGTAATATTAATACTACACTTCTTCCTTCTTGCCCTTTTTTCAAAAATTTTATAGTTATGTAATGTTGTAATGACATCACTACTTCTATCATGTTTGTCTATTGTTGTTGTTGAAAATAAAGTTTCATTCATGTCATAATAGTATGAGATAATTAAATTATGAACATTTACAATCTTTGACATGGTGATTATCTCTCAAGAAATTTTTGGTATTCTTTGGGATATTTTGGCCGATTCACTTGGCCTTCATTGATAGACTGACATCGCTATCTATATCAGTTAACCTACGATTCCTGAAACAGTCGGCCAAAATATTCAGTTCCAATACCAAACATTTCTTGAGCAGTAATAACCATGTCAAATATCAGATTCCAAGAAACTGAAATGTCAATCCATTCAGGGATTTACAATCTTGTATAAAATATTGAATATACTATCTAAAGTGTGCATGTTCTCTGTTGTCTTCTTACAGGCTTTTCTTCCCAAATTTTATTCTCAGCCAGATTTTTATTGGGAAGAAGACTTTATTAACATACGAGTAGCAGCCATGGTTTGCATTACAGGGACGTGAGCCCGGACATACCAGACAAGTACGGATTCACACCCTTAATGCAGGTTGCACAAAAAGGCTATCTCGAGTAAGTGATACTCCAATACATGAGACAGTCACAAAATGTCATTCAGTCATACAATAACATTGTCTTAGGCAACTGGGTCATTCCGTGTGAACTCAACCAATGGTCAAAAAGTTTATATCTGAGAATTTACTTAAATTTTAACCAATGACTTAATGGCTATATTTAGACACTTCTGCAAAAGAACTAAGCATTTACATGCAAATTGTGTCTGTAATGCCCTGTCATGTGAATAAGGGGTGATCGCCCAAATTCATACTAATTATTTTGACCTTTTTTACAAGGTAAGCTACATATTTGAAATTTGGTGAATATGCCAACATAATGGTTGACAACATATGGCATTACAGACACAATGTATATACATATCGGCGTCTCAGTCGAGAGAACCCAAGTTCAAATCCACTTGCTGCCGTTTTGAAGCTTTGACAATTCCGTTCACCCCACACTGCCTCAGTTCATTCAACTGTAAATGAGTACCTGGCTACAGTCAGAGGTGGATATGTGAACGAATAGTGTTGCCCAGTAATTGCAGCGTAGCTAAATGCTTCCCAGAGAAGTCGAGATGGCGTTGGAATGAACAGGTCTGTATTGTTGATATTTTCAGAATGATTGAAATGCTGATCCGATATGGAGCTGATGTCAACTTTCAGAATGAGTCAGGTAAAACTGCGTAAGTATCACAGTAGATAAGATATGGAGCTGATGTCAACTTTCAGAATGAGTCAGGTAAAACTGCGTAAGTATCACAGTAGATAAGATATGGAGCTGATGTCAACTTTCAGAATGAGTCAGGTAAAACTGCGTAAGTATCACAGTAGATAAGATATGGAGCTGATGTCAACTTTCAGAATGAGTCAGGTAAAACTGCGTAAGTATAACAGGAGATAAGATATGGAGCTGATGTCAACTTTCAGAATGAGTCAGGTAAAACTGCGTAAGTATCACAGTAGATAAGATATGGAGCTGATGTCAACTTTCAGAATGAGTCAGGTAAAACTGCGTAAGTATCACAGTAGATAAGATATGGAGCTGATGTCAACTTTCAGAATGAGTCAGGTAAAACTGCGTAAGTATCACAGTAGATAAGATATGGAGCTGATGTCAACTTTCAGAATGAGTCAGGTAAAACTGCGTAAGTATAACAGGAGATAAGATATGGAGCTGATGTCAACTTTCAGAATGAGTCAGGTAAAACTGCGTAAGTATCACAGTAGATAAGATATGGAGCTGATGTCAACTTTCAGAATGAGTCAGGTAAAACTGCGTAAGTATCACAGTAGATAAGATATGGAGCTGATGTCAACTTTCAGAATGAGTCAGGTAAAACTGCGTAAGTATCACAGTAGATAAGATATGGAGCTGATGTCAACTTTCAGAATGAGTCAGGTAAAACTGCGTAAGTATCACAGTAGATAAGATATGGAGCTGATGTCAACTTTCAGAATGAGTCAGGTAAAACTGCGTAAGTATCACAGTAGATAAGATATGGAGCTGATGTCAACTTTCAGAATGAGTCAGGTAAAACTGCGTAAGTATCACAGTAGATAAGATATGGAGCTGATGTCAACTTTCAGAATGAGTCAGGTAAAACTGCGTAAGTATAACAGTAGATAAGATATGGAGCTGATGTCAACTTTCAGAATGAGTCAGGTAAAACTGCGTAAGTATCACAGTAGATAAGATATGGAGCTGATGTCAACTTTCAGAATGAGTCAGGTAAAACTGCGTAAGTATCACAGTAGATAAGATATGGAGCTGATGTCAACTTTCAGAATGAGTCAGGTAAAACTGCGTAAGTATCACAGTAGATAAGATATGGAGCTGATGTCAACTTTCAGAATGAGTCAGGTAAAACTGCGTAAGTATCACAGTAGATAAGATATGGAGCTGATGTCAACTTTCAGAATGAGTCAGGTAAAACTGCGTAAGTATCACAGTAGATAAGATATGGAGCTGATGTCAACTTTCAGAATGAGTCAGGTAAAACTGCGTAAGTATCACAGTAGATAAGATATGGAGCTGATGTCAACTTTCAGAATGAGTCAGGTAAAACTGCGTAAGTATCACAGTAGATAAGATATGGAGCTGATGTCAACTTTCAGAATGAGTCAGGTAAAACTGCGTAAGTATCACAGTAGATAAGATATGGAGCTGATGTCAACTTTCAGAATGAGTCAGGTAAAACTGCGTAAGTATCACAGTAGATAAGATATGGAGCTGATGTCAACTTTCAGAATGAGTCAGGTAAAACTGCGTAAGTATCACAGTAGATAAGATATGGAGCTGATGTCAACTTTCAGAATGAGTCAGGTAAAACTGCGTAAGTATCACAGTAGATAAGCTCATTTGTGGAACACTGATACTTAACCTTTTTGTTTTCTATTCGCTCGCAAATCGTCCAGAAACCCATGTGAAAATTGTTTCTATCTGGAAAGACTCGCAATAGGCATATCGGTAATATTTCTTGGAATCGTTGTTTTAGAAATACTGAATATTTTGCTGCAAGTTGTATCAATAACATTAGAAAATATAATTACCTCATCAATAATTACAAACATGTCTTTCTTCATATGATGAAATATAAAATTTACTCGCAGTAAGGTGTTCAACATTTGCCATTTTTTTGTAAAAATAATTACTGATTAACTAGTTTGTCCTATGATTTTATCAGAACTAAATAAAACATTTCCATAAACAATCTGGCATGTCGATACTAGATCGGTTAAATTTTTTGCCAAATGAGTCTGATATGTGACTAACGAAAAACGAACTGAGGAGGGGCATTCGACATGAACGTGTTTGCTCCAGCCTGATGCTTGCATCATACTCCAGCAAGATTCAGTCAGTGAAGGAGCTGCGCTATAGTGGTGCCAAATATGACGTACGAGACAAAGGTGGCTCATCGGCTCTTCACTGGTCCATGGACAGTGGAAACACAGAACTCATTGACTGGATGCTTGATGACGGTGCCGACGTCAATGTCCTGGATGACAACGGCTGGACTCCACTACTGCGCACAGGTAACAATAAATAAAATAACAATTATAAAATTTATTCGCGATAAACCTTATAAAATATACATTTTATCTTCCTTAGAGTTGTGAGTTTAAAACATAAATATAGAGGTAAATGTAGTACTGCTTAAAATTAAATAATTATAATTGTTACCATTAATTACAACTGATTCAAAACTGCCACATTGTACATATTTCCATTACATGGGACAGATTGGACTAGGAATGCCATAGCCAATTAACCAATGAAACTTCTCGATTTGCTTGTAGTTGGCGTTAAGTCCATACAACATTTTTCATTGGCTAATTGGCCTATAGCATTCAGATCTAGTGTCGCCATCTGTCAGGCTACAAAATGTACCAATATGAAACAAAAAATGCCTAGGTTTTGTCAGAATCGTTTGTGAGTATTCCCATTCTGTTGTTTTGTTTACAGCTGCTGTTACTGGCAATGCGGATGTTGCCAACACTTTGCTGCGGCATGGAACAGACATTGATAAACGAGACAAGGATGGAAAGACTGCACTTATGATGGCAGTCATCAATGGCCACGAAAACCTTGTCAAACTCTTGCTTGAAAATGGAGCAGACATAAAAATAACAAACGAGGTACAACTAATTCCCATGTCAACAGCTTTATAAATATATAAAGAAACAAATGTGGATATGGTTGACCCCATCCACTCACCGACCTACTGACACCCCTGTTAAAAGGCAAACAATAAATACAACATTGGCAAATTTCAACCCGGAAAAGACTCTACAAATATGAACCATTGAACATGCAATATGTAAACATGTGATTCGGTTTTAATCACGTGTAAATTTGTAAACATGTGATTCAGCATGAATCGTTAAAATAAAAAATGTGGTTCAGTAAAACACATTTGGGCAGTGTAGCTGTTGAAATAGGGATAGTTTATACTACATAACATGATTTTCCAGAAAAACCAATCAGACTGTATCATGCCTTTAAGACATAGCTTTTTTGTCAACTAATAAAATGCTACGATTATCCTTGTGTGATAGTACAGCATTTCATAACAGATTTATATACACTGATTGGCTGTGTTTGAGACTACGACAAATGATTGTTGCATAACTGAATCTTTGTTGCAGTTTGGTAAAGACGTGTATGACATGGCAATATCAATGGAGAAACGGGTATGTTTGATATATTGCTTCCCATAGTAGTGTGACCACAACAAAATGGTACCTGTACAACTTAAAGTGAAATCAAAGGCATTTTTGGGGCCTTTGCACATATAAGAGTACTTGAAAACTAACCATTTGCAACCATAATCAAGAATATCATGCTAGTGGTTACCTAAATGTACCTCATTGAACACTGAAAATCTGTTTTGCATGAGCAGCGCCATATTTGTTCAGAATCCTACATCAAGAGTGCTGACTAGGTTTCCCACAACTCCAATTAACTTTAAACGCCTGATCGTATACATAAACAATTTTAGTCACATACTTGCCAATAAGTTTTGACATGCTTTTTGCATCTAAAATCAATTTATTTGGCAAGATAGTCCATTCATTCATTGTTTACCAACCGCCTCTCGTTCCGATTTGACAGTTCTCTTGATCAAGTCTTTGCGTTGTGTCGAAGCCTTCAGCTGAGGTACATGCTGGAAGATTATCAGTACCACTTCAGGCTTTAACGTTCTCCGTCAGCAACGTTTTGAAGGATCTTGACCCACTAGTTGATGAAAATATATCGAATTCAAAACACAACTCTTCAAAATGGGCTGAACAAAGTCTTAGCATATCACGTGGGCTTCCAACCACTACACCCGAATGCTGCATAGTACAGCTTTGTAAGAGTTTTTTCTGCGTGTAAATCCAATATAAAGCAAATAAAAATGTAATTGCACTTCTCAACCACATTAAAAATACACACAATATGCACAGCCTACGTCACAGCTGCATTGGGGGTTAAGAGGCTGCTCGCCGCTGATTGGTCAAAATTGCAAACACTTATGAATATGTCAGCCTTCACGAAAAATTACATTATACCAGAATTTCACACTTTTCACAGATTCCCAGTAAACTACTTGTGTGATATTCTTGATTATAGTTGCTAATGGTTAGTTTTTAGGCTCTCTTATAGGTGCAAAGGCCAAAAACAATGCATTTGGCTTCACTTTAATGTAACTTCCTTATATTTATATAACATGACATGTTCTTTTTACACATTTGTTTCACATGATGCTGGATCACCTTTAATGTCATTGATTGTGTTGAGGTCTGAGCATTGGCTTCAGATGTCTTTTGAGGCCAGTGCACCTGCTGTCCTGTCACCTCCACGTGTCAGTCTCTTGAGGTCAGTGCACCCCCCTGTCCTGTCACCTCCATATGTCAGTCTCTTGAGGCTAGTGCACCCCCTGTCCTGTCACCTCCACATGCCAGTCTCTTGAGGCCAGTGCACCCCCCTGTCCTGTCACCTCCACATGTCAGTCTCTTGAGGTCAGTGCATCCCCCCTGTCCTGTCAACTCCACATGTCAGTCTCTTGAGGCCAGTGCACCTCCCTGTCCTGTCACCTCCACATGTCAGTCTCTTGAGGTCAGTGCACCCCCCCTGTCCTGTCACCTCCACATGTCAGTCTCTTGAGGTATGTGCACCTCCCTGTCCTGTCACCTCCACATGTCAGTCTCTTGAGGCCAGTGCACCCCCCTGTCCTGTCACCTCCACATGTCAGTCTCTTGAGGCCAGTGCACCCCCCTGTCCTGTCACCTCCACATGTCAGTCTCTTGAGGCCAGTGCACTCCCCTGTCCTGTCACTGCCAAAATTCTATCTTAAGGATGTCTACCAAAGAAGGCCACAATCTACGGATAACTGCAAAGCAAAAATCTGACAAAATTTGTTCAATGACTGCAGCCTTATGTGCCGTTTTCAAAGTATGTGCGTCGGATTCATACAAACATATTTTAAAAACACTTAAAAAATTTATATTATATGAACTATAGCTGTCTTTCTCAAGTTTAAAATTGTGCTCATTTCAATAAATTTTATTTCCACATGAACATTAAAGTACATCATACAAATACCGTGTTTCATTACAAATTTAACCACAATTTCTTGTGGAAATGGAGGATGCAGAAGTTTATTATTTATAAAATGCTTTCCCTGTTCATGACCCTATTCAAGTAAGCGTGACAGAACTTTCATAAGCCTCTCGGTCCCTTTGTCAGCATCAGTCTGAGCTGCCCTCTGGTGTCATGTGAACTTGTTGGTTGTCACATGACAGCAGTTCCATGAAAATTGTGGGAAGGTTGTAACCCCTGTCTCTGTTGATCCCTGGGCGCCTCTCAATCGCCTTGCTGATCTTTCTGTGCCAGAAGTTGTCTTCTCTCGCTAGCACTGTTGCATATATTTGGTCATGACATTATGTTGAATTGGTTGTTACAGTTGAGTTAGTTGTTTCAGTTGAGTTGGTGTCACCGCTGTGCAGGACCTGCATGGTGACATGCTCTTTGAGCCTGGCTCCCTGTCACCTATTATATAAAATAAACTGGTTTGTTTAAACACATTTGGATGGTGAAGCTGTTGTATATAAAGTTTATTCCATATACACTGTAACATGATTTTAAGATACAAAGTGATCAGACTTTGTACATTTAATGATAAACAGAACAGTTTTTTTTAGCTAGTACCAAAAAGATGCATGTCGACAAAGCCTGATGGATAAATGTATAATTATTTGTTTTCTCCATGCGTTTGCAGAGAGTGATCCGAGTCCTGGACGACTACCGGAAAAAGGCTGGTCTTAACTAGCAACAGAAAAATGTAAAAATAAAAAGAAATTAGAAAGAATAAATGAAATTCCTACCAGTAAAACCAAGAAATCTGAACAAGTTTTTTTTGTGATGGATGAAGACTAAATTTTTAGTCACGCAAAACCTTGTCTTCTTCAGAGAAAACAAATTTTACTCTTTGAACAATGCGTCTTCTTCAGAGAAAATGATTTGTACTCTTCAAGCAATGCAACACTTGCATAAACTGTTATCACTTGCATAAACTGTTATGAAGAGATTGGTGGAAATGTATTCCAAGAAGTGGACTGTTTAAAAAGTATAAAATGTTACCGGGGGAAGGTGTTTAATATCACTAACTACCATTGTTGCTGATGTTGTCATGTTTTCTCTCTGCAGCAGCTGATTGTGATATGAATTGTTTGGTGTTGTGAATCATTTCTTGTGAGGAACATTCATTAATAAATTTAAAAAGTGACCTTGACCTGATGATAAACCACTACACCTTCACGGATACTTCAATACATTCCAAGTGCCTTTTCCACTGTATAGGACTAGTGTGTGCATGAAGCTTCAGTGTCTCTAGTTGAGTGTCTCAAGGCTGTGATGTCAAAGTTAGTGGTAGGGGTAGAGTAGCTGTCGCTCAAGTTGAATGTATTACAACAATATGAGTGAACATGATGTATCACTGAAATGCTAAATCTTGAACGGCGAGCATATTCTGTGATTAAAAGATGAATACTGCACCTGTTCCCAGTCTTGATGGCATATTCCAGCAGTAAGACCCGGTTTACTCGAACGATTTTTGTCCCAGTTGTTTGGATGACATTGTGTTGCATAATAAAGTGCTGCTAAATAATGTTTGCATTAAGATGTGCAACTTGTCTAGACACCTGCAACTTAGATCTTGCCTTGCACCATTTCCGATTTGAGCTTTGACTGACGGTCAAATTGGACCAGCCCTAATTGTGCCAAGACATTCATAGCCTCAAAATGGCCTCGCTAGTCAGCCTGACAAGTGTTTACATGACCAATTCTTGCACCACATCACCGCGCAAGTGAGACCGGCGCACTGCACCATGACACTGCGCAAGGGAGAGCAGTGCACTGCACCATGACACTGCGCAAATGAGACCGGTGCACTGCACCATGACACTGCGCAAGTGAGACCGGTGCACTGCACCATGACACTGCGCAAGTGAGACCGGTGCACTGCACCATGACACTGCGCAAGTGAGACCGGTGCACTGCACCATGACACTGCGCAAGTGAGACCGGTGCACTGCACCATGACACTGCGCAAGTGAGACCGGTGCACTGCACCATGACACCGCGCAAGTGAGACCGGCGCACTGCACCATGACACTGCGTAAGTGAGACCGGTGCACTGCACCATGACACCGCGCAAGTGAGACCGGTGCACTGCACCATGACACTGCGCAAGTGAGACCGGCGCACTGCACCATGACACTGCGCAAGTGAGACCGGCGCACTGCACCATGACACTGCGCAAGTGAGACCGGCGCACTGCACCATGACACTGCGCAAGTGAGACTGGTGCACTGCACCATGACACTGCGCAAGTGAGACCGGTGCACTGCACCATGACACTGCGCAAGTGAGACCGGTGCACTGCACCATGACACTGCGCAAGTGAGACCGGTGCACTGCACCATGACACTGCGCAAGTGAGACCGGTGCATTGCACCATGACACTGCGCAAGTGAGACCGTCGCACTGCACCATGACACTGCGCAAGTGAGACCGGCGCACTGCACCATGACACTGCGCAAGTGAGACCGGCGCACTGCACCATGACACTGCGCAAGTGAGACCGGTGCACTGCACCATGACACTGTGCAAGTGAGACCGGTGCACTGCACCATGACACTGCACAAGTGAGACCGGTGCACTGCACCATGACACTGTGCAAGTGAGACCGGTGCACTGCACCATGACACTGCGCAAGTGAGACCGGTGCACTGCACCATGACACTGTGCAAGTGAGACCGGTGCACTGCACCATGACACTGCGCAAGTGAGAGCAGTGCAACACCATGACACTGCGCAAGTGAGAGCAGTGCAACACCATGTTGCCCAATCAACTGGGCAATTAATCGCTCATGTAGACTGGCCTTTAGTCATACAACACATTGGAAGGATTTCCTTTTTGAAAATGGAATTCTAATGGATTTACAACATGATGAATAAATGATTACCTTGTCTCTATATTGTTGTGATGAACAAATCCTTGATTGCATGAATTATACTTTATTGAGCTAACTCATTGACAATGTTAAATACATACTGTTAGTATCAATGGTGGCAGTTGACAAAATCACCAACTTACAACAGCAATGCTGCCACATTGTCGCTACCATGCTTTAAGGGAAAGCACTGAGTGACAAATTCTCAGGAACAAAAATGTTGATCCTACATTTGTAAAATTATCTACCAAGTTAGAAAACTGCATTAGCACTCAAGTAGGCAAAATATTTTCCAAGAAATCCCCATGCTATAATTAATCAACTTTCACCAGTATGACAGTGCAACAAAATGTCAATGCTGCTACTGTGTTTGATTCTAGGATTGATGGTAATTGTAGTGTGTACAGCGTGTTGATCATTGCTTGTTATTGTATCTGTGGCATGCAATGTTGGTTCTGATTGTAGTGTAGTATGTGCAGATGTGCATAAAAATCACCCTGTAATTACGATGGCCAAAATTATTTGTTGACCTATATACAATGGTCATTAATGTTTAGTCGAAATTCGTGTACACAATACCAAATATTTACAGTGTATTGTGGAGCAACATATGTTGCATTTAAAGCCAACAGTGGCTATACTACTGGTTTGTTATTCAAATACCTTATCATATGCAACACATGGATCCTTTTTGTCACATCACACAACATTACGCTGATAGACAGAACATTTACAGCTGATGTCTCAATTCCATTTTTGTTTGTCTTGTTTCAGGATAATTTCATGACAAGTTTACCATCTTGTATCCACTACGATATAGTAGCTTGTTTTTGCAAACGTATTATTTAGTTTGGCTGAAATCATCAGACAAACTATTAAATTGTTTTTGGCTGGATCTGGTCAGAATTCTGTGAGAAATGGGCAGTGGTCATCTGGCTCTGTACAAGATGACAGCTACTCACATTTACACAAGTCACCTGATCTAATGATCAAAGTAATTTCTGTCAATAATTTTAACAAAAGTGTGTTTTCTTTTTTTAAATCGACTGCATATATTACTCTATTCACACACTACAGATCTGAATGTCAATGAACCTGATTCGTGATGGGCTAAGTGAGGAGTGAAGGAAACTTTATATGTAATGTCTTATCAGCCAGTTGTTTTAGTGAAACATCCAAACAAGATGGCTGCATCATAGTGCCGGTGTTGTATGAAATGTGGATAGCCTGAAAAATGTACCTGGGTTCCATATTTAACAGTGCCATATCCAACTGTCAGAAATGAACTCCCAGTGTGGAAAATGGACATTCTGTATTTTAATGCTTTCAATGTTTTGCCAACATGTTATAAAACATACCTTTGTTAATTATTTAGGTATTCTATCAATTGGTTTGCAATAGCCATGTGTGATGTTGTTTAATCAGTCGTCACATTCCAGTGACCAAAATTGTTAATAAAGCAAGTTTTATATTATACAGCATCCCTGTATCAAAAATTATGTAACACAGTTTAAAAAAAACATTTAGGGTTTATTTGAAAACATATTTAGGTACTTTTTTCAACGAGGGTGTCCACTTTTTGTAGCATATAAACCCGTTTGATATTCTACATGATTCACATATACAGCCTGAAGCGAGTGTTTCTTTTTTAATGTGAAACAGCTGAATGTCAAAACACAGATATAATCATGAAAACTATTGTTCTTGTCTGGTGTCATTTATATGTTCTGTCATAATAATTGTTAGCATGTGAAATACAAATTACTGAGGGGTAATTCTGATGCACACAGCATTTGTAAAGATACCAATTTCAGGTAGAGTTTGTGATATATAATGTGATGTGATACTTTTCCTGCAAACATATTACTTTATACTAGGTGTTCCAGGCTAGACACAATCTGTATTTGTTGTTCTGTTTGTATTTTTGTTCTTGTTTATTTTCTGTAATAAGTATTAAATATTTTCCTCATCATGAATTGTGCTTCTCTCCAAGAGCTTATACTTTGATTTAACAAAATGTAACAAGATTTGCCATCCAACAATATTCATCTACATGTAACCCGCCCTCCTGAGATATGTGTCAACCTTGTTTTTAAACATATTCATGCTGCTAGCAGTTACTTAATCCGTAGACAAGTTGTTCCATTCATTTATTGTCTTCTGTGAGAACAAGTACTTCCTGATATCCAATCTACACTGATTCTTTACTAATTTTACCTCATGTTCTCTAGTTCTACTATCTTTCTTGAGTGAGAAAAACATTTCTATCAATATTTTGATACCCATTCAATACCTTAAAAACTTCAATCTGATCTCCTCTTAACCTCCTTGTTAAACCACATTCTTTCAGATATTCTGTATAACTAAGGTTCTGGAATAATTTTAGTTGCTCTCCTCTGTATGCGTTCCAGTGTATCTATATATCCTTCTTACGATATGGTCTCCGCGCTTGTATACGGTATTCTAAATGAGGTCTATTGCTTTACACAAAGGTATGATTAGCTTTTTTCCTTGTATGCTATGTTTCTCCTAATCAACCCAAGAATTTGATTACCCTTTGAAGCTACAATATGTCAATACCACACTGTTCTGAAACTTTCATATCAGCACTTATTGATTCCTAAGTCCGTTTCTTTTACAATAGTACCAAGAACAGTATTTCCCATATAATAATTTATATCCAAGTTCCCATGTCCTGTATGTAGGCATTTATATTTACCAAAATTGAATAACATCTGCCATTTTTTCAGACCAACTAACTAATTTATCTAGATCGTTTTGTAAATATTGTTTATCGCCATCAGTGTTAACCTTTCTAAACACTTGTCTCATCTGCAGATTTCAGTACGTTGCTTGTTATATTGTTGCCCAAGTCATTGATATATATTAAGAATAATATTTGGTAGATCAATGGTATTTAATTTATTATTACTTCTCAATTACAATATGGAACATCGCTTTATGATCATCTCAGTAATTCGGCCGCCTCGCAATTATGTTCACCCAGGGACAGTTCGTAATTATGTTCACCCAGGGACAGTTCGTAATTATTTCCACAGCAGTAAATTATATAGCTTATAAATCATGGATGGTAGTTAATTACAACCAAAATCTTGTCTGGTGTGTATAACATCAATGCAGTCTACATATTCATTCACTGGAGTAGAAGGTGTTTGAACATGTGGTCTTAGACAGCTCTACTACGTATTATACAAATGTAAATACATCGGGAAAATGCACTGGGAAAGATCAAAAATAAAATTTGTGAGTGATATATGGGAAGATATAGATCTATACATCTTACAAAACTAAACAATTAAAACAAATGATATATACTACTGTAAACATATGAAGACTACAGGGATAAAACGATCAGAGTTAGTAGTGAAAGCTTTATTTCACGATGGTGACCATGTCACGTTTATCGCGTGATTTTCAATGGGTCATCAATCACTTCCACTCTTACATACAGTTATATAACTAAGATAACATATACACGTCAAAACAATATATAAACAAAATAAAACAAATAAATACATAAAAAAAGTAATTACAAAATAAAAAATATAAATTTCTAACAAATTATAAATAAATATACATTTTTTATTTACAGCTACAGCAATTAAAAAAATAAGTGTGATTGGACTCACTGCACAACCAAGCTACATTGCTACCAGATGCATTCTAATATATATTTTGGCTTGGACCCTGACAATTTTACCTTTGTTTGCTAGGACTGTGGTCATATTACCATTGAGCACCATATCTGTTACTACGGATTTGATAATGACCCTGTTCGTTCTTCCACAGGATATTTTCACAGAACATGCTTTACCAATATTGCTACCTGATGGCAGCACTAACTAATTTTTTTGCATGGACTGGTTGTTTTATCTATGTGGTCTTCATGTTGAATAGCTATCTATTGTATCAGTTGTACAGGTGTAGCAACCATTCATCAGTTTTTAAATATGACTCATCACAAAGCAGTTGGCCATTGTCATTTATCAGAATAGTGAAGAAAAAAACTCAGTGAAGATACTGAGTAGGCCTAAGACCTGAAGAGGACGTGCATGCTTTAGTGAAGACATTGTAGCAATGACTGAGTAAGACATAATTTTTATTAGCATTGAATAAATGGTTTATGTAGTTTCAGTTTGATTTCACCAAGAATTCTTGTGTGTTTTCTACCCATTTCCTTCTTTGGGGTGACTTTTCAGACACACATTTCCAAAATCATGTTAGGATTAAATAGACTTAAAATATTTTATATAGGCCTACAATTACAATTAATGTCATTACGACCTTCATTATTTATTTATGCTTTTATTTGTGTCTATCAATTTTAGCTATTTACAGCATAAAAACATTCTATTAGGTTTTAATGAAAAATTGCACATGCATAGTGAACATTACCTTATGCAAACATTGAATGATTTTATTACAATGATTTCATGCAAATACCCGCCACCACAACAAAGTTGTGTAGATGGGTAGGTTGTTGTTACACATGAGCTAAGCACCTTTCCTTTTAGCTTCCAAGATATATGTTTATCTCCCATCACCCCTTCCACTTTCCTCCACGCATTCACCCCAGCTTGTATTCTGCGAATTTCCATCTCCGTGACGCCGTCCCCGCAAACTGCTCCATCCAGAGCTGTCTTGTTGGTTCAGTTTCTTCCCATCCAGTGTTAATAATTATATCTAGATCTTTTTTCTGCTGCCCGACCCAAAGTACCTCCGTCTTCTACAAACTTACTCTCAGTCCACGTCTACCAAAGATTTCCTGCATATGTGCCTTCGACCATCCTCGCCTCCGCCTCTGGAACTCCCATCCACTTCAACGTGGTCATGGCCATCTCTCTCTGTATTAATTGTGTCATATGCCTTTGAGGTCTATGAATCCAAGAGCCATATTTTGCTGTCCCTCCAGTCTCTTTTCCACCAGTTGTCTCAGAATGAACATCCCCATCCGCCGACTTCTTCCTCTTCTAAAACCTTGGTACGTTATCCCATTTCGCACTCCTCTATATCCTTCTATCCAGAATTATCTCTAACACCTTCAGAACATAACTCAGCAACGTGACATCTCGGTATTTTCCAAGGTCGTGAACATCATAACTTTACAAAAAGGAAATATTTCTAGAGCATAGAGAGGGCGTAGCCGTAGGCCCTAGATTAATCATTCTTCTCTTACAATTTATGTTGTATAGCTATCCTTTTCCCTAAAGACATTTCTCACAACTTGACGACGAAGAACGAATAACTCGATTGACATACAACTATCAGATGAATTACTACTACTAAATACTTAATGTAGAGTTCACAACAACCCCGAATCAAAATACGTTTAATTTTTTACGCGATCTGAACGGAGAAGTTTGCCAACCGGATGTTTTGGGTTCTAAATCCTCGCGCATGGGCACATCGCACGACGGGGGGCACAGTGAGGTTTCGACGAGTCGGTCTCCATTAGAGATTTAGTCAAATTGTTTTGTGCAATATGTTAGCTAGTAGGTAACATTATCTGCCATATATATATATATATATATGTTTGTAGATATAACACAGTGTGAAATCAGTAAACTTTGTGACTAATTAACGGTTCCACGTAATCCGGTTTTTTCACAAGTTCGTCGGTTTCGCCGAGTGATAATATGCGTTTTATAAACTAAACTGCCATGGCATTGCTGATTAGCAACTTAAATAGGATGTCTTTTGCCAAAAATAATCGCACCGTCGCGACCCGGGGGTGTGGTTGGAGGGGCTTGATGATGTTGTGAATTGCTTAATGAGCGATCTTATATGTGATAATATTCGTCATAAATATTTCTTGACAACAAGATTTAACAAGATTTGCCATCCAAGCCAAAGGCCCAGATGGCAAGTGGACAAGGAAGCCATTGGCTTATCGAGATTCCAACAATGTTCACCTACTTATAACCCGCCCTCCTGATATATGTGTCAACCTTGTTTTTAAACATATTCACGCTGCTAGCAGTTACACAATCTGTAGACAATTTGTTCCATTCATTTATTGTCCTCTGTGAGAACGAGTGCTTCCTGATGTCCAATCTACATTGATCCTTTACTAATTTTACCTCATGTCCTCTAGTTCTGCTATCCTTCTTGAGTGAGAAAAACATATTTCTATCAATATTTTCATACCCATTCAATATCTTAAAAACTTCAATCTGATCTCCTCTTAACCTCCTTGTCTCTAGAGTTGTTAAACCACATTCTTTCAGGCGTTCTTCATAACTAAGGTCTCTAAGTTCTGGAATCATTTTAGTTGCTCTCCTTTGTATGCGTTCAAGCGTATCTATATCCTTCTTACGATATGGTCTCCATGCTTGTATACAGTATTCTAAATGAGGTCTAACTATTGCTTTATAAAGAGGTATAATTAACTTTTTTCCCTTGTATGTTATGTTTCTTCTAATCAATCCAAGAATTTGATTACCCTTTGAAGCTGCAATACCACACTGCTCTGAAACTTTCATATCAGCACTTATTGTAACTCCTAAGTCCTTTTCTTTTACAGTAGTACTCAGAACAGTATCTCCCATTTTATAGATGCGTTCTTGCCATTGCATAAAACAACAGTAAGAATGCATCTTGACTATGACATAGCAGTATGGTATCCAAAAAGAACATTATTGCGATAGAAAATGTCCAAAGAAGAACAACAAAAGAATTTCCAGGGATGAGAAACTTAACTTATATAGAAAGATTAAAATTATTAAAACTTCCCTCATTGTCATATAGACATATAGATGAGGCGATATGATTGAAGTTTTTAAAATTATACACAATCTATACGACATTGAATCTTCACCTAAACTCTTAAAATCGGAGGATGTATCCTTCAAGACATGAAATAGAGGTCATACTCTAAAATTATTTACTGAAAGAGCAAAAACAAATATAAAAAAATACTTTTTCCATCAGAGTGCCTGAACCTTAGAATTCCATCCCGTAAACAGTCGTTCAAGCAAAATCTTTAAATACTTTTAAAAACCACCTGGTCCAATCAGGAAATTTTGTATAATTTTGAAGCACCATTATAAACATTAACTGGAATTCTTAAACTATTAATAAACGATGAAGAAGATCTGATCATTGAGGAGTCACAAAAATCCTGCGATCAGAACCATCTTAAGGTATTAAAATATACAATGATACATACGTGCATACGCATGCACATCACTCACACACAACAACACAAACAAAATATAAATGTAGTCAACATAAAAACAAATAAAATATAATATTACTGACTGCATTGTATCAGTTTGTCATTTTGTGATTTCAGAAGAAAACATCGAACAAGAGACACTGAAGTACTGGTATTGAATGCATTCCTGTCCCCAGCACGGTCAACTTGCAGTGACATCACGCAAAGGTCCACACAGAAACAGCAGATGTTTCATTGACCAGAAGGACTACAGTGACACATCTCATTTATGTACAGTTGAGATGTGAAAGTGTGACTACAAACAAATATTTACAGAACACGCATGGTCTTGTTTCTTGACGCAGCTGCCATTCGACATGTCTTCATCCACTGAAGACCTCACATGCCAAATCCGACAACTCGATCGCAAATTCCGACGTGCCTGCGACCAGATCCTTCTGCTGAACAACCAGATTGAAGACCTACAGACGCGCTACGACCGCGCAATGAAGGCAAACAGACGCTCGTTCCGATACAGTCTTCGTCTGCGTCTGGCCACTCTAGAGGGTGTACGGAACATGTTCTATGAATATGCGAGTCGGTGTGCTGACGAGCTGGAGGAGTTGCAGAACCAACTGATCGAAGCTGGTGAAGATCCAGACGAACTCGACACGGATGACGACAATGACAATGCTGACAGAAGCAATGATAATGACACTTTTGCTGATGACGATGATGAGCATTTAACCGATAACGATGGTGGCAGTGGAGGTGGTGGATCGAAGGAAAATCTTCCTCTTTCAAACAGTCATAATGGATTGTTATCGTAACGGTATGGTCAGTAACGTGGCAGCAATCAGGAAAAGTTCTAATGTGTTATAATATAGTGCAAGTTGTCTCGTAACATTTGAAATGATGTTGTTGGGAATGGACAACTCGGGCCACGTATGTTTGAATGACAATGGTTTGCTTTTGCCGCTGTAAAAGGTCCAGCACAACAGACTGTGGAGTGTCTTCCTGGATTCTGCGGTTGTTTGATCCAATACAAGAACTTGCATGGCTGAGCTGTAATATAAGACAGCTGATGGTATAGTCTGAGAAACGTTGGATGTGTGTGATGTATGTTTCAAATGATGTTACTTTAGCATGGAAAGTGCTATGTTTTGTTTGTTTTGCTTGATAACAGTACTGCTTATATATACCTCCTGCACTACCAATTATGTGCTCACTATAATGAAGACAATTAGATATGGAAAACTGATTTTGGATTAAGCAAATTAAGATGTTATCACCTAAATAATTGGTTGCATGTCTGTTTTAGGAAATTTGCTGTGATGTTCCTCAGCTGGGGTGAATAAAAGTTGTACAGTGTGTATTCACCTTATTAGATATAATAATGATATTAGTACAAGATGCAGTATTCTCGTTCTTTTATAGGATGGTGTTTGTACATTGTTTAATCCCTTAAGTAAGATTAAAGTTGTTCTGTTAAGGATACAGTTCACAATTCTTTACAGCATACCATCCAACAACATTCAATGCACACACTGTATATGATAACATTAATTATCTAACAACAAAATGTTCCTTGACAGAAATAATGAACATACCAATAAAGCATATAATTGTATCTCCATCAATATGTAATGTAACATAATGCTAAAAGGACTTGGACCTATAATTAATTAATTGGACAGTGTGGTAACAAAACTCTTACCTTAGCCGAGCTGATGGACACTTGAAACGTTGCAGTGTATGTTGTTAGGAAGAACTACCTGTATGTATGGCTGGAAGGTATTAGTAGCCTATGTGTGTGCCACAACACAAATGTACACGCACACATGCATGGGTCACACATCCACAGGATGAATTGCTAACATTATTTATGTGGATAGCTGCCTCCATTGCATCAGTGGAGTATTCCACTCCCATCCAGGGTTGGATTCAATTACAACTGACAATATTCACAACATGTACGACACCTATCAGTTTAGAATAAAACTATGTTTGCGGTTTGTGACATCACTGCGAAAAGTTTTTGACATTACTGCATCGCCTGAAACTGGTAGATTTCAAACATGGTCATAAAATAAATTTTTTTATATTTTCTGAAAGCGGTTATTTTACTTAGGTAAACGCGTCTGTAGTCAGTTTTATTATCTGCTGTCGTACAACAGACATTATTTATAACATTTACATATGTAGTCAGTTTTATCTGCTGTCATAAAACAGACATTATTTATAACATACATATGTAGTCAGTTTTATTATCTTCTGTCGTACAACAGACATTATTTATAACACGTACAAGATTTGTTGGCTTAGAATAAAACCACTGTTGTGGGACATCAGAAATATAATTCTAATATGCATGCTTAATTAATATATATTACACACCATCATAAGAACTCAATTGCAACACTTAAAACATGTATTACACATGCATTTACATTGCTTGAAAAATGTCAATTACAGCACTTCATAAAACAATTACAATTATGTCGCATAAAAATGCTACATAAAGGATCAATTGTAATAATTCATAGGTTGAGTACAACTACGTTGTTTTATAAAGGAAGATTACATGTGTCATTACAGCTCATATTAAAGTTTTATGTGAATTTGTACTTACAATTACTTCAGTACACATTGTTACATCGTTCAAAGTAAAATCAGTTACACTGTAATTGTAATAAATGACAGATAGTCTCGTGTAAACACAACTTGACACTCGTCCGCCTTCGTGATGGTTATGAGAGCGACAAATAGTGGCGCCACATCACGGAGCTTAGATACTTATGCTGGTTCTGACATGGCCCGTGAACCAGTCCGCAAACGGCGGCTCTCTTTTTGAATTGTATTCTCGCGAGATATTGCGTCGTTTCATGGGTGTCATGGCAACGAACTGTTTGAGGCTTCAATATTTGGAACGCTAGCAAACGTTCATGTAAACAAAAATTAGTCGTTGACGTTGCCTTGGAATATGGATGCCGTAGGCAACCTCGAACTAGCGTGAGTAGCACCTGACGAATTTATACCGCAATTGCTAACCCTTTCAGTGCGCGTGCAATTGATTATCCCCTAGTTTGAGACTTGAAGTTGAGGCTGGACCAAGTCCAAGCAGCTACCTCTGGCTTTGCCTTTGCGTCTGCGATGGCCGATGATATAATTGCAGGGGTCGGAGCGATGGCCGATGATGCAATTACAGGGGTCGGAATGTATCCGTCTATAAGGATGGAGGGGGAGGGGTGAACATCGTCCTAAACATGTGTTAATAAACTTGTCATTGCCTCTGCCAGTCTCGGTGGATTCACCCGAACAGCTTATATTGCTCTTGAGTCTTGGTCTTGGTCTTGGAGTTTCCGGAACAACTAATTCATTTATTTACTTCGATTAATTTAGGCATAAGTATTATGTGTAACGGTGGATAGACTTCAGTGGGTGCTCCAAATAATAATATATAATATAATAATATATAATAAATAAATAAAATACAGCGCACCAAAACTAAAGCCAGGGGTTAAGCAGTTCATAATCGATAAGTAATTCCAGTTGTAAACAGTTGGATTGATATGCTGGCCAGCTATAGAGGATACGCAAGTTTAAACAAGTGGGTTTTCAATTTACGGTGAAATGTTGCTGTATTTCCTACATACTTAAAATGAATATTTCATGACAGCAATAATGTTAAACATTCACTAGCCACCACAAATAAGCAAACTGACTTAATTAGGTGTAATTATCAATTCAAAACTGTCATTTGATGATCACATAAACCAAGTGGTTAATTATTATATACTTTTTAATAAAGCAACCAAGATGACAAAAGTAATCTGAAGAACCTTCCAATTCCTAGACACACACACTTTCTTGCCACTATATCAGACAATGGTTAGATCTCACCTAGATTATGCCATAGCAGTATGGTATTCATATAAGATGAAACATAAAACTGCAATAAAAAACGTTCAGAAAAGAGCCACAAAAGAAGTACCTTGTCATATAAACATATAAAGAAAGACTAAAATTACTGAAGCTACCCACATTAACATACCAAAGGCTAAGAGGAGACATGATTTAAGTCTATAAAATAATGCATGAAATGTACGATAATGAATCCACGCCAAACCTCCTGAAATGGGAGGATGTGTCACTAAGATCAGAAAATAGAGGACACTCTCTTAAATTATTTATCCAGAGAGCAAAAATAAATCTAAGAAAAATTGCATTCCTTCTTAGAATGGCTGAACCATGGAATAGTCTACCAAACTCAGAAATACAAGCACGATCAATAAACTCATTTGAAAACCGTCTAGATAAATTCTGGTCTACCCAGGCAATAAAGTACAACTATGAATGTCCTTTAACAAGGACTACTGGAACCGGAAATTATGAACCCCTAATAACTGATTCTGAAGAAGAAGATATGATCATGGAGGAACCATCTGGATCCTGCGATCAGAATCGTCATAAGGTAAGGTAAGGTTAACACTAACAGGGAGTGAGTTCCACAGAGTCAGTGCAACAAATGAAATAGCTCTAGTTCTGACATTTGTCTTAACACTGGGAACAAAAAGTAGATTAGAATTAGAAGATCGAAGCTGTCTGGGCTGTCTTGCAGGAGTGAGCAGTGAATGTAAATATGCTGGATGCTTGGATGAAAGTGCTTGATAGCTAATTGTACAGATCTTAAAAATAATGCAATATCTGACAGGAAACCAATGTAAGATGTCCTTGAGAGCAATATTATGAGATCAGTTGCAATAGTTTTGGCAATGACAAAAGACAGCAAATACAATGAAGGTCACAAATATGATAAAAGCAGCAACGGCAAATTTGTGAAATATGCTGACTAAAATTGTAATTATTATGTGATGATGTTACTGGCATGTGTAGATCGATAATTGTAGATCATGCAACTTTTCCTCAAATTAGAAACAATTACATGTGTACATTAAGCCAAAGGTATGTTTTTCTGTTGTTGTGGAATGGCCTGGAACAATGAGTCTGTTGATTACCCTTCATGAGCCATGGAATGATTTGTTCATGACATGGTGTCACCATGCAATATTATATGCTTAGTTAAGTGTTGTGTCAGTTGTGACCTCCCAGAGTGAATCACCAATACTTGTCACATTATGAACTTTAAATAAGCCACAACTCTACGTATACTGTGTCATATTAGTTATGGAAAAGGTGGCATTTAAAAATACTTTCCTGTCTCTTCTTTTGCAATTCAGCTCAGTGGCCTCAACCATATATGTCTGATTAATGTACTGTTTATTCTGTGAAGAATACATTCTGGGGGCGCAATAGCTCGGCAGTTAGAGCACCAGACTATCAACCAAGAGGATCAGACTTTGAGCCCACCTGTTTCAGTAGCTCGGCAGTTAGAGCACCAGAGTATCAACCAAGAGGATCAGACTCTGAGTCCACCTGTTTCAGTAGCTCGGCAGTTAGAGCACCAGAGTATCAACCAAGAGGATCAGACTCTGAGCCCACCTGTATCGGTAGCTCGGCAGTTAGAGCACCAGAGTATCAACCAAGAGGATCAGACTTTGAGCCCACATGTTTCAGTAGCTCGGCAGTTAGTGCACCAGACTATCAGCCAAGAGGATCAGACTTTGAGCCCACCTGTTTCAGTAGCTCGGCAGTTAGAGCACCAGAGCATCAACCAAGAGGATCAGACTTAGAGCCCACCTATTTCGGTAGCTCGGCAGTTAGAGCACCAGAGTATCAACCAAGAGGATCAGACTTTGAGCCCACCTGTTTCGGTAGCTCGGCAGTTAGAGCACCAGAGTATCAACCAAGAGGATCAGACTTTGAGCCCACCTGTTTCAGTAGCTCGGCAGTTAGAGCATCAGAGTATCAACCAAGAGGATCAGACTTTGAGCCCACCTGTTTCAGTAGCTCGGTAGTTAGAGCACCAAACTATCAACCAAGAGGATCAGACTTTGAGCCCACCTGTATCGGTAGCTCGGCAGTTAGAGCACCAGACTATCAACCAAGAGGATCAGGGTTTTTCCTGTTTCAGAATTTTAATAATTTCATTTCATTCCACTTTTCCTGTTCCTTTTCCTGTGTGAAGAGACACTAGAGGCCTGTGGTCCATGGTGTCAATGCCAGGGTGGTAAATGTATAACCTGTCATGGACAATAACACACACTACACCAATTGTGTGTAGCCTGGGCACTACATTAGCTGCTGCCAACATGCTCTGATAATGGAGTAATTGCCAGGGGTGCCTAGTCTACGCAGTTAGACATCATCATTAGTATTATTCTATGCACATGTTTACTTTGTACAAAATCAGATTACCAGCATACTAAGATGTTAAACTTTCTTGCTCAGGTGGTCGCAAGGATACGCTGGCCAGACGGTAGAATATGTCAAGACTGGGGTGATGTGTTTCAAGTGTGGAAACAATATAAAGTTAATTGATAATACCGGGGTGGAGAGAATGTTCACTGGTCCTGAGGAAGGCCTTGGCCAGGTCGCAGCTCACGGCATTAAAAAGCTATTTGCTTATGCCGACATGAGCATCAACCCTAAGATACACATCTACAACTACCCAGACTTCAAGAAGAAGAAGGTGTTGAAAGGTAATGATTGTGCTAACATGTTATTGTATAATATGTGCGGCTTACCATAAGACTTTTGAGGGATTCTAAAAGATGTGATATCCTTATGTAAACAAATCATATGCAAACAAACTAAATAGTTTGTATTTTAATACATGCAGACCTACCACATCATACAGACTTCCTGTATACAGATTGTTAGAAGATGTACTATAGCTGTATCCTATTTTTTCATATGGTTTATTTCAGATAGAAAACTTGCGATAAATTACATATTTTCTTGTGTTCGTCACAACAATGTAACAGTGACTGACAAATTTATAGTGGTTGTGGCAAATTGTTTTTGATGCTAGCAGATGGTGATACCTAGTACTTAGAGTTTGCTTTGTGTAGTCATGTAGGAACATTTTGTTGCCTAATATATGTTGCCTCGATTATCCAGGCTCCATACTGTGGTGCAACCATTTGTTGCACACATTATTGTCTAGACTCAAACTGTGCTCTTCATTGTGACAGAAATTATGTACAGTGTACAACTGTATGTACCCAAATTCTCAGCGCATGCATAAATAGCTAATTACGATGGCATCTGGGCATTTCATAAAATAAGAGTTAACTTTTATCAGTTGATATGATGCAATTCAAATTAATTTCAACTTTGATTATATTGATACAACTGTCAGACTGAAAAGTTTAATCAAGCAGATAAAATGTTTAGTGTAGCATCTCGATAATAATGCTGATTGACTGCTGGCGCTTCATGATTATGCCCACCCAAAATGGAGTGGTGACAGTGGATAAGAATGAGACCACGCCTCTGTACCTCGACTCTCTTCTCCGCGAATTCACGAAGGCGACTGAGAGTGAAATAAGCGAGACTATGATATGTGGTGACACTTGTTGTACAACATGAAGAGCAAAACTATTATCACTGGTCATGGGGTCAGAGGTTAAACAAAATTGATTTTGCGTAATATCACACATCAGTGTTTTGAGATGGTCCCTTTATTAACAGAAAATCTCATCAAATGACACATATTATGTCTCAGCAATGTTTGCACAGATGATCTTGTTGGAATATACTTTATTGTTTGTAGGTGGTGCGAAACTGGAGTATGTCAACCTCACGTTCTCCACAAGTGAATACATGGCAAGTATTTCTGGAATGCCCGATTACGAGCTGGCTATTTGGTAAGTTGAACAGTTTGTTGAGTTGGAATAAAACTTTGATGAAGCTACATGCAAACGTACATGTCTTTGTGTATAAGTTCCACATATGTAATGTCATTACACATTCACCTTTTTTGAAATAAAAGTTTCTCCTTTTTGGAAAAAAATCTATGTATGTAATGCTTTACCATTTTATCCGTACAATGTATCGATTTTCATCTCAAAACCTCCAATCTATTGTCCAAAAGCTAAACATTCTTCCATGAAAACCTGCCATTTTGCATTATAATGTATCTTTTCTCGTGTATATGATTCTACTAACCAGTAAATTTAAAGACAGCAAGAGCAGTGAATGAATCCGTACGTCCCAGTCATTGTTATCTGCAATTAGAACTGTTAAGTGGAGTCAACTGTACATGAAACATGTTTTCCTATCAGGAACTTCCAGGAGGGAGAGAAATTGATCCGACAACTGGTGAGTGATAAGATCCACATCCACGTCGCCTTCAACCCGGCTGACTGGCACCAGCTGTGCACCAGCACTGAGAAAGCTATCACCCTGTGGACTCTGGAACAGTGCGACACTCGCACTATCTGCAACAAAAAGTAAGTGTGCTACAACACTGATCTCACCATAATTAACTCTACTTAGACAGTTACACTAGCTTCTGATTATCTGTCAAATCAAACACAAAGGAAATTCTGAAGCTATAGCTATTCCTTCCACAAGAAAAACCTGAAGGCATGTTTTTTTCGTAATTGCATTTCTACCCTAAATCCTTGGTTGTCTGGTGATGACTTTTGCATGTCCTGATATCATGCTTAATGAGTTCGAGTTCTTGGTTTCCTGAGAGGATGGCCTATCCAGCTCCACTTCCTCATTCTAGTTCAATTCATTCTTGATTTGTTCTTTCCCACAGTGCTTTGTTACATGTTGTTTTCTAGGAGGCTACAAATGCCAAAAGAGGACGCTGAGCTGGGTACATACACCAGCTCAGGCGAGAAGGTTGAAACTAATGAACCGATTCACTCACGTTGCTCGACCCGCCTCAGTCGTATGACCATCATCATCCCACGGCATGTGGTCGCTGGCATCAAGACAGAGGAGGCTTACAAGTTTGACGAACATGAGGACACGTGGGTGCGCATGATACCCCAGCATCACTGCTGGACACCCACTGGGGAGGTACTGCTTGGGTGCAAGGGCGGACAGCTCGTCAAGGTACTTTTTTCTTATCGTAGCCTTAAAGGGAGTTTCATTGGTTAGCTGATAGGCAGCTGGTTGAGGGTTTCTTTGGTTAACTGATAGACAGCTGGTTCAGGGTTTCATTGGTTAACTGATAGGCAGCTGGTTCAGGGTTTCATTGGTTAGCTGATAGGCAGCTGGTTGAGGATTTCGTATAATTATAATGCCCGAGTTCTTTGACTTTTTGATCAATTATTTGACAGAACAATTATTTGACAGAACAATAATTTGACAGACAGTGTCGTACTTCAGGCTTTAATAGTTATTTATGTGGTATATTTACATAAGAAATGGTATAAAACAGAACAATACATTGACAGAACAATAATTTGACAGAATAATTATTTGACAGAACAATACTTTGATAGAACAATAATTTGACAGAACAATAATTTGACAGAACAATTATTTGACAGAACAGTAATTTGACAGAACAGTAATTTGACAGAACAATTATTTGACAGAACAATTATTATGATAGAACAGTAATTTGACAGAACAATTATTTGACAGAACAATAATTTGACAGAACAATAAATCACGTTATACTTCACCTTGAGATGTTGCATCAAAGCGGCCTCTATAGATGATGTAAAAATGGCTTATTTGAATTAATTGCCAAATCGTATATAATACATTGGTGTATGTGTATGGGCATGCATTTATTTAACAATATGTTATCCTTATGGATACTGTTATCAGTGGCTGCTTATTTGTTTTTAAACTGACTGTGTTGTGTTGCCTGTGGTTGTAGATTGACCCTGAGTCGCAGACAGTGCAGGTGATGCTGAACCCATCAGTTACACCATTTGGCGAGCACACACACAGTGACTTGGCACAACCTACAACTGAGTCGGGCAAGCGTAGTGAGTGTTTGCAATGAAAAATGGTGCAAATGTTTGTACCTGTTACAAAGCAAGCATCAGTTATTGATGCATACATCGTTGCAAGCCAGGGATAGTAGTAGCACTACACTACCCCTGACATATAACATACACAATGTATGGAAGTGCGCTGAATCATTTCTACGTTGTCCCTCATACTGTCTTGGTCAGGCAGCATTCTAGAAACCAGCCCAGCGTCAAAGAGTAATTCAAGGAAATGCCTTTCATTACCCATCAGACTAGCGACCACTGGTCCACAGTTGATTAAAGTTAAGTTCCTGTATATAGGCATAAGTTGCCTATAAGTTTGATAACTGGAGTTCTCCAGGTTCTCCATAAAATGCTATGACCTGGACTGGATGTGGCGCTATGCAAAATAAATATTATATAACCATTTTGTTGTAGGTACAAAGTTGTCATTTGGGAGGACGATTTCCAATGCGCCGTCCGTCCAGTCAGTTGTGCCAATGCCAATACCGGAGACGTCCACTACTATCAATCAAGTGGCCCTCCACAAGAAGGGGTTGTTCATGGCTGGAGATGATGGCTTCATCTATCACATTGAACTGTCACATCGCGGGATCACCCTGGTTCAGAAACACAAGATTACGAAGGACGATTGCAGCATCTCGTGCTTGACCTTTGATCCACCGCACAACAGGCTCACAGTTGGAACAAAGGAGGTGCGAGCTACGAATTAATTGTTTTATTTAAAAAAAAGTTTCTCATCTGATGTAAAGCGCATACATGTATATAAAAATAAATGTATTATGTATGTTCATATTATATATATATATATATATATATATATATATATATATATATATATATATATATATATATATATATATATATATATATATATATATATATATATGATAAAATTGTTAATCATTTCTATAGTTGATGTAACAGTTATAGTAAATAAAATTGTAAGTGGTAAATTAAATATTAAACTTGCTGATTCTTATTCCTCAGGGCGCACTGTTCTTGTGTAACCCCCTGAAGCTGGCCGAGAGTGAAATGCTGTTTTCAGTTCATCATGGCAACTTTGTCGCTGTTGATGTACTTGACCCTGGGTCCGACACTGTTGTGGTAGGTAAACTGTTGATGTACTTGACCCTGGGTCCGACACTGTTGTGGTAGGTAAACTGTTGATGTACTTGACCCTGGGTCCGACACTGTTGTGGTAGGTAAACTGTTGATGTACTTGACCCTGGGTCCGACACTGTTGTGGTAGGTAAACTGTTGATGTACTTGACCCTGGGTCTGACACTGTTGTGGTAGGTAAACTGTTGATGTACTTGGCCCTTGGTCCGACACTGTTGTGGTAGGTAAACTGTTGATGTACTTGACCCTGGGTCCGACACTGTTGTGATAGGTAAACTGTTGATGTACTTGACCCTGCTTCAAGGTAAGCTGTTGATGTACTTGATCCTGCTTCAAGGTAAACTGTTGATGTACTTGACCCTGCTGCAAGGTAAGCTGTTGATGTACTTGATCCTGCTTCAAGGTAAACTGTTGATGTACTTGACCCTGCTTCAAGGTAAGCTGTTGATGTACTTGACCCTGCTTCAAGGTAAGCTGTTGATGTACTTGACCCTGCTTCAAGGTAAGCTGTTGATGTACTTGACCCTGCTTCAAGGTAAGCTGTTGATGTACTTGATCCTGCTTCAAGGTAAGCTGTTGATGTACTTGATCCTGGGTCAAGGAATACTGCTGTACTGCATTTATATGATATTGGTGAAAATGTTCATAAAAGTTGGAGTAATAGTTTAATGTAAATTTTCTTTTGAACTTGACTATCAAAGTCTATGCGCTCCAATGTTTTGGCCAACATCGGTTGCCTTATTCAGAAACTGAACTGTGGAACTGTATTAATTCAAAAGAAAGTCTATATTAAATGCAGTTATCTGAGATTATGCTAATGTTAAGTGGACTTCTGGAAAACAAAATTGAAACAGGTGTTTTAGGAAACTAAATTCGATATTAATATGTATGTATGTATGTATGTATGTATGTATGTATGTATGTATGTATGTATGTATGTATGTATGTATATATATAATATAGTAGACTTAACAGAATTGCAGATAACACAATCGGTTGTTTAGTAGAATCAACTATTGGCTGGGACAGAATCATTCCCTTTTCCTGCTGTGTGGAAATGTCTTGCTTCAGTGAATCATCTACTTAATACAATCAAATAGCTCTGGCCTGAAGTGATTTTATTAAGTGGAATCCACTGTAGTACAAAAGAGTTGAAGCAAAGTTGCTATAAACCTCAATAAGGAAGTCCTGTAGGACATTTTGTTGAACTCAGACTTGTTGTATTAGGGAGGGACATGGTTTGGTTAAAATGCATTTTGAAAATACTGCAATTTTGATGCAGTTTATTGCACAAAAGTATTGTGTCACGAATTGATGCCCACACTGTTATCTATTGATTCGTGCAGCAATTGTGCCACTTTAGGATTAGAAAATGTGACATGTTGATCTTCTATCTGCTCTGTTTCCTAAGATTAGAGTCATGATTTTTTTCCCTCAGTCGATCAGAGAGGATGGCGAATTTCAAGTTTGGAATGTGGAAACTGCTAAGCTACTTGCCAGCATACCAGTTGGATCCAAGGTTTGTTATGTTGTAGACTGATATCTAATATATTGCATATTTAAAATATATATATATCCAGGCAGCTCAGATCATCCATCTCACAACAGGTTTTCTGTGGCTGCATCAAAATCATTTGAAAAGTGCTACCTTTGCAAAAATCTAAATTCTACTTTCTACTCCAAATTAATGAACGATCATCACTATGACTTTTACATGTAGGCATTGGATGAATGAACGATCATCACTATGACTTTTATATGTAGGCATTGGATGAATGAACCGTCCTCACTATGACTTTTACATGTAGGCATTGGATGAATGAACCGTCCTCACTATGACTTTTATATGTAGGCATTGGATGAATGAACGATCATCACTATGACTTTTACATGTAGGCATTGGAGGAATGAACGATCATCACTATGACTTTTACATGTAGGCATTGGATGAATGAACGGTCCTCACTATGACTTTTACATGTAGGCATTGGATGAATGAACGATCATCACTATGACTTTTACATGTAGGCATTGGATGAATGAGCGGTCCTCACTATGACTTTTACATGTAGGCATTGGATGAATGAACGGTCCTCACTATGACTTTTACATGTAGGCATTGGATGAATGAGCAGTCCTCACTATGACTTTTACATGTAGGCATTGGATGAATGAACGGTCCTCACTATGACTTTTATATGTAGGCATTGGATGAATGAACGGTCCTCACTATGACTTTTACATGTAGGCATTGGATGAATGAACGGTCCTCACTATGACTTTTACATGTAGGCATTGGATGAATGAACCGTCCTCACTATGACTTTTACATGTAGGCATTGGATGAATGAACGGTCCTCACTATGACTTTTATATGTAGGCATTGGATGAATGATGTGGATGACTACTTATATTTTCTACATCCATTTAAACCTTCGCATTTTTCGGGGCAATTGTCAGGATAAAATGCAGTCTCCATCATGTCTGTCATTTGTTCATGTCATCAAACTCATTGCATTAGAATGTTGTATTGTGCTTACAAGCTCACTCATTACATCACATTAGAATGTTGTATTGTGCTCACAAGCTCACTCATTACATTGCATTAGAATGTTGTATTGTGCTCACAAGCTCACTCATTACATCGCATTACAATGTTGTATTGTGCTCACAAGCTCGCTCATTACATTGCATTAGAATGTTGTATTGTGTTCACAAGCTCACTCATTACATCGCATTACAATGTTGTATTTGCTCACAAGCTCACTCATTACATTGCATTAGAATGTTGTATTGTACTCACAAGCTCGCTCATTACATTGCATTAGAATGTTGTATTGTGCTCACAAGCTCACTCATTACATCACATTACAATGTTGTATTGGCTCACAAGCTCACTCATTACATTGCATTAGAATGTTGTATTGTGCTCACAAGCTCACTCATTACGTTGCATTAGAATGTTGTATTGTGCTCACAAGCTCACTCATTACATTGCATTAGAATGTTGTATTGTGCTCACAAGCTCACTCATTACATCGCATTACAATGTTGTATTGTGCTCACAAGCTCGCTCATTACATTGCATTAGAATGTTGTATTGTGCTCACAAGCTCACTCATTACATCGCATTACAATGTTGTATTGTGCTCACAAGCTCACTCATTACATTGCATTAGAATGTTGTATTGTGCTCACAAGCTCGCTCATTACATTGCATTAGAATGTTGTATTGTGCTCACAAGCTCACTCATTACATCACATTACAATGTTGTATTGTGCTCACAAGCTCACTCATTACATTGCATTAGAATGTTGTATTGTGCTCACAAGCTCACTCATTACATTGCATTAGAATGTTGTATTGTGCTCACAAGCTCACTCATTACATTGCATTAGAATGTTGTATTGTGCTCACAAGCTCACTCATTACATTGCATTAGAATGTTGTATTGTGCTCACAAGCTCACTCATTACATCACATTACAATGTTGTATTGTGCTCACAAGCTCACTCATTACATTGCATTAGAATGTTGTATTGTGCTCACAAGCTCACTCATTACATTGCATTAGAATGTTGTATTGTGCTCACAAGCTCGCCCATTACAATATTCTGAAGCAACCAAAAATAATTATTGTAAGATGTAGTCCAACAATGTGCTGCCATAAATAATAACTAACAGACATTGACACAATATGTCTTCTTGTATCGCTGCAGGTGAGAAGTCTCAGTTGCAGTCCTCTTGCTCACGTTGCAGCCATCGGTGACAACAAAGGCTTTGTCTACTTTGTTGAAGTCAGCAACCTCTCAGAGCCACGTGTCGTCAGGCGCATACGTATGCACCGCAGCCCAATAAACCACCTTGCCTTCAATGAGAACGGCATGTTTCTCTTGACCGCTTCTAATGATGGACACATGTTTGTCCTCGATGGCCGGCCAACGAGAAATTTTGCTTCGCTCGGCCACATCGATCTGCCCGGAAATGTCTTTGCAATGACGACCCAATTAGATGAAAAAAACGGTGGCACCACCAAAGTCGTGGTGACAACCGATTTTAATAAGAAGTGTACCGACACAGGAGCAACCACTGTTATATCTGTGGAACTGCCAGCTGATCTCGCACAAGGTATTGTTCTGCATCTGAAATTACCAACAAATATTCTGCCTCAAAACATCTAAACGAATGCTTAGTTAGACCCTAATTTTGTTGAAAAATACTGAATTTGCCGTGTACGTTTAGGTTAGAGTATTGTGTGTGTGTGTGTGTGTGTTTTTCATTTAATCGCAACAACACCATTTGTAGCGATTTTTGCATTGAAATCTGATAAAGCACCTCAGAGTGTCATTCACTTGCATCAAGGCCGGGGACGGCTCATTCGCAGTAGATGCAGCAACTCTATGGAACACTGCCCATCCACATTAAAACCTTTGACACTCTTAACAATTTAAAATCTTTAATAATGACTTGTTTCATTTGAACTGCATTTTAGCCATGGGTGTCCAGAAGGGGGGTAAAGATTTCTGGTCGAAATCAGAAAGCAGAATTTTGTGCCCCTCTCTGGAAAAAGCCTGCGGACGCCCCTGACTTTAGCATCTCTTGTAGACAACTACTAGTTGCCCCACTGATTGTCATTTAATAACAAATATATGCAGTAATCTTATTAACATTAGATTTGATACTTAACTTGACAATTTTAATATATTATTATTATATTTTTAAATAGTTTTTTATTAATATTATACTGCTATGTTGTAGTGTATTTATTTGAAAAAATATTACTAGTATTTTAATATATTTATTTGTTTATTTAGCAATTCTAGACCATGGTAATAATTTTTAATATGCTGTGAAACACCACCAACAATCTTGGATCTGGTGCCACGTCAAATCAAATATATTATTAAATATATTATTTGTCTTCCAGACGTCAGCTCGAAGCACATGAGTCTGCATGCGAAGTTCAAAGACACTGTTGTCAAAAAGATGCAGTTCTCAATAGCACACCCGATATATGGGGCCACCATCACTAGCAACAACATCATGTTTGGCCTATCACAGAGTGCGGAATACTCACGTCGCCTCCTGAAGTTCCATTTCCCAACAGGAATCAGTCAAAAGGTACGTGTTCAGAACACTTGCATTGCACGCACGCATGCACCACACCTAACCCACCTCACTCACTCAATCAGCTCACTCACTCAATCAGCTCACTCACTCACTCACTCAACACAAACACTGATAACTGAATAGTAACCAGCCGTCTTGCTATGTCTGCCTGTGTGTCTGTAGGTGATTTCCCCATCGAAGGAGTACTTTGGTCACCAACTGATTGGAGGATCACTCAAGATGTCTCCCCATCACAAGTGGGTCGGCTCCTATGGCACGGACGGCCGCGTGATGGTGCGGGCTATAGGAGCACTGGTACGTTATCTTTGAACTTGTCTTGATTGTTTGATTGTTACATATGCATATGGTCAGCCAGTGAAATTAGCTGGCCACTGATAAATTGTAAGGTGCATTGTCATAGTGGTTAGCATGCTGGACTCTCAATCGAAAAGAATTCATTTTGTAAACACAACATTTGGCCAAGATATTCAAATTAAGCAGATAACGGTCAAACTATATTTTTAAAATGTGGTCCATTAAACACATTTGGGCAGCCAATATGTTAGAATAGATATAGTTATATTATAGAACATTATTTTTTAATAAAAATGTTCAGATTGTGTCCCTCTATGTGACACCATCATTGTTGGGTGGGCTTATCTCCACAAGCACTTCTTGATCTACATCATGTGCTAGGCTGATGGATAGATGGCAGGATGGTATAATATATACCATTTTGATGATATCTTTTGTTTGGTTGCAGGAGCGTGCAGTAGATGTATATGCACATGACTTTAGCACCGGCGGTGTTTCCAACATTGTCTTCACATCAGACACCTACAGACTGATCACAACTGGCTACGACGGAGTCATGTCATGCTACAAGTGGAAGTGAGTGCAAGTGAGATGTCCTCTTCAACCTCATCCTCATGTGGACTCAAACTTTGCCAGCTCTAACTCTCTATCTCCAGACGCCTCTATCCCTCATTGATGTTTTAAGCAAAAACAATTACGGTACAGCAATAACAACAGTAGTAGGAACTAAATTATATAATTCTCTACCAGAACAAAGTGAAGCAAGTGCTCTTTAAAAGCATTTACTAAAAAATTACACTTGTTCTTTCCAGTATTAGTAGTACAGACTACAGTGACTATGGTTGCTGCAAGTATTAGTGGTACAGTGACTATGGTTGCTGCAAGTTCTAATTGTGTTTGAAAAAGCAACTTTGAGCCAAATAAAATACCTTCATGGTAATACAACCCACGACTTTACACACACACAGCCAATATATTCATCACTAAATGTGATAATTGACAGCGATCCCACAGCTGGTTCTTCTAATCTGGTTACATCATGTTTTATGTCAGAGAGGGGTCTTGTGGACATTTTAACAAGATTTATCAAGATTGCCATCCCAAACAACAAGTTCCAGATGGCAAGTGGACAAGGAAGCCATTGGCTTATCGAGAGTCCAACAATTTTCTCATCTATGTGTAGCCCACCCTTATAAGATATCTGTCAATTCTATTCTTAATTATATTCACACTACTAGCATTAACACAATCATTTGGCAGTTTGTTCAATTCATTTATCACCCTCTGTGAGAAAGAGTACTTTCTCATGTCCTACCTACACTGCTCCTTAACTAATGCTGCTTTGTGTCCTGTGGTTCTACTGCCTTCTTTAAGTTTGAAGAACATATTCCTGTCAACATCCTCACAACCTTCTATTTGGTCTCCTCTTAGTCTCCTGGTCTCCAGTGTTGTCAAACCACATTGTAATAAGCAGCTTTCTTAACTAAGGTCTCTCAATTCTGGAATCATTTTAGTTGTATTCTTTTATTCTTCTATTCGTTGTATTCTTTCTAGCTTGTCTATGTCCTTTTTACAATACGGCCTCCATGCTTGAATACAATATTTCAGGTGTGGTCTAACTATTGCTTTGTACACTTAGCTGTTTCTGTTTATATGTGATACTTCTCCTAACTAGCCCTAGAATTTGATTTCCTTTCGAAGCAGCAATCCGACATTGCTCTGAAACTTTCATGTCAGCACTAAATGTTACTCCTAAGTCATTTTCTTGTGTGGTTCTATGTAGTCAGCATCCCCCATTTTATATTCTTTGTCCATGTTTCCATGTTTATGTGTATGCATTTACACTTCCCAAAAGTGAATAACATTTGCCATTTTTCTGACCATTTAACTAATTTATCTAGATCATCCTGTAAACTCTGTTTATCTGTAACATTAGTAACTTTTCTGAATAATTTTGTGTCATCTGCAAATTTCATTACTTTGCTAGATATGTCATCTTCCAAATCATTTATATATATTAAAAATAGTATAGGGCCTAATACTGATCCCTGTGGTACCCCACTCAGAACAGAATTCCAGTTTGAAATCTCACCATCTGCTATTACTCTGTTTTGCCACATACCATAAATAATGCACCTGATTTATTAAAAGACAAGGTCATCACTCACAGTTTACACCGTTTCTCAAATTATATCAAAGTTTATTATCTGAATACATACATTGAACAATGTGCAATCCAAAATTGTGATATATGTCAACATGACTGACTATATATCCATTCCTCCTTGGTTAAAAAAAATCACTGTTTGTATATCTGGTTGTAGGAATATAATTGGCATTTGTAATATACCGGCACATCTATATTAATATCTATATTAATTTTGTTCATCCAGTAATTATGCATTAATATTTATAGGTATTTTTTTTTTATTATTATAATTTTTTTATGTTAATAACGGGTGATATTAATTGACAGGGTGGCTCCTACGTTAGTGATTAATTTTTAGTCTTAGTAGGAGTCTCCCGTCCCTTATATGACATTATCTTTTATTTTCAGACCGTACTCTATAGTCTTACCACTTCGTTTTCTTATGTCGACATAGATGTAATATATTGTATGGTTTTTGTGTTGAATACTCTGTTTTGTTGTTTTTGGGACAAATAAATATTTCCTGTTCCTGTTCCTGTTCCTGTTCCTGTTCCTGTTCCTGTTCCTGTTCCTGTTCCTGTTCCTGTTCCTGTTCCTGTTCCTTCTGTGTGTAAGCCACTCTTCTATCCAGTTTATTACATCATTACCTAGACCATAGGCTTTTAGTTTAAGTAACAATCTTGGATGTGGCACTTTATCGAAAGCTTTCTGAAAATCTAAGTAGACAACATCCACTGGTGACCCGTCATCTACCCACTTTGTAAATTCTTCAAAAAAACATAAGAGATTGGTTAGACATGACCTTGCTTTTAGGAACCCATGTTGACATGTGTTTATTAATTTATGTTTTACAAGGAATTCCACTATGTGGTCTCTAATTAATGTTTCGAGTAATTTACGTACAACTGATGTTAAACTCACTGGTCTGTAATTTTCTGGCTTGTTCCTCGATCCCTTCTTAAATAGTGGCGTAATGTTTGCTTCTTTCCATTCTGAAGGAACTATTCCTTCTTCTAGGGACAAGTTAAACAATTTTGCAAGTGGTGTGCTAATTTGCGCAACAATTACCTTAAGCAGTTTTGGTGGTGTCCCATCAACTCCCAGTGACTGATTATCTTTCATTTTCTATGCTATCATTTCAGGAGTTACAAATAACTGCCCTAAATGTTTTGATTTACTGCCTTCAAATTTAGTAAATGGAACTGGAAGTGAGTTGGTATCTTCTGTGGTAAAAACTTACCTGAAATACTCATTCAGGATCTCTGCCATTTGAAACCCATCTGAAATTATGTTTCCACTGTTGTTTTCCAGTGGCCCGACCTTATCTCGAACTTTCTGTTTACTCCTTACATAAGCATAGAAACTCTTGCTGTAATTTTTTATATTACCTACCAATTTTTTTCAAAGGTTCTTTTAGATTTTGTAATTTCAGTTGTAGCTAGGTTAAGTGCCTCTTTGTAATTTGCATAGTCTTCATCCTTTCTGTTACGCCTATAAACCCTCCACATAGTTTGCTTAAACACTCTTTTTCTAATAGCTTCTTTTGACAACTGTTTCTTTCTAGACTGTTTTCCTTGGTTTTTGAAGGGAACAAATTTATCGATAAATTTGACGAAGATCACGTAACTTTGAACAATTGTATGTAACCAAACACATTTACCTATCTAATTCACCCAAAATTAGCACACAAATTAGTTTTAGATTTTTTACTTGGTAGATTTTCAAAAACAGCAAAAACAGTGTAATATCCACTTTAGTATTCAAATGGGGAGCTTATTGTGGACTGAGGACAGGTGTAACAAAGAAGATAAACAGATGGCTGTGTCATTGTTTCTTGTAGCTTCACCTCATCTGGGGCTTCAAAGGCAAAGCAGGCCATGCAGGAGGCTGCCACGCGCCACGCAAAGCTGGCTGACATAGGGGCTGGAGAGACTGATGCTCTTAAGGAGATGTCCACCTGGCTACCAGTGCCTGATGAACCCAGAGCCAGCTTCGTACACACTCCAGAGGAGGTATGTGTCATACTCTGCTTGCAGTGAAGAATACTTCCTTGAATCATCCTTGGACACAGTAGCACAGCGGTTGGAGAACCGGTCTGTTGCTCAAGGGATCAGGGTTCCGAGTTCACCTGCCGCCGCTTTGAAACTTGGAAGTTTTATTCACCCCACTTTGTCTGTGTCTATCAGAAGAGACACTAAAAGCTGTTGGTCCCTTCTACTTTGTGTCTCTGCCAGGGAATCAGAATCAGAAGTAAATTTATTTGATCTGAACTGTACATTCATTCAATAAACAATACCTCTCACTTTGAGGTACTGTTGACAGTATTTGGTAAACTGTACTTAAGACATTATTTTGCAAATGTATGCTTTGTACCATGTGAATTTTATTTTGGTTGCGTGTATTATGACCATGAATCTTGGTGTTTGTTGCTATCTGCCAATGTTGTTTATTATGTATAAGTTTATAATAAAATTTTAATTCTTGAAGGGCTAACATAGCATTCACTTTTAATAAGTTTAATTTTTTAAATAGCAGGTCAGTATGTGAATTGAAATTACTCAACATTATTATTCATATCATTAATATAGATAATAAAGAGAATTGGTCCAAGAATGGAGCCCTGGGGTACACCAATTGCTATTGATAAGGTTTCTGTAACTTAAATTAGGGTCTGTAATCAAACTTTTGTCTAGTTTTTGTACAAATCGGATGCACTAATATCATTTATTACATTTAGAATAGCTTTCTTGTTTTGTGTGTTTATCTTAATCCCTTTAGGATTTGGTGGATTGACTAACGAAATGTCTAAGGGAATAAAGCAACGGAGGTGATCTGATAATTTGTTTATTAATATACCAGATGTAGCTGTGGATGTTGAGCTCTGAAATTTACAGTATATATTATCAATTAGGGAACCATTGGAGTAGGATGATCTTGTTGGAAGTGTGATTTGTAGAAATAAAAGATCATACACAGGGGGTAACTGTGAATGTGTAACCAGCTGGGAACTCCATCTCAACCACAAGGGTTTCTACAAACAGCCAATGACACATTTGATTCAATGAATGCCAGTGAAAAATAAGTTCTGGAATCTAGTTAAAAAACCCTTCAATCCAGTTTTTTTGCTCATCTCATTTCTTATTTTCTGAAAAATAACCTATCCAGTAATAATAATAATAATACCCGATATCAATTACTGCTTGTTCATGCATATTTGTTATTTAGCTTTGATGAAGTCATCAGACAAACTGTTAAATAAGAACCATAATGTTTCACCTTTTTGATTTGCTTCAGCTGGAAGAAGCTAAAGATGAGGCCATTGCGAAGGCGATCGAAGCAGATGAAGTGTATTCTGCACTCCCCTCTGTACCCCCCGTCAACCCTACCTGGCTGGAGCTACAGGAACATGAGGTAAGTGTGCACCCCTCTGTACCCCCATCAACCCTACCTGGCTGGAGCTACAGGAACATGAGGTAAGTGTGCACCCCCTATGTACCCCCCGTCAACCCTACCTGGCTGGAGCTACAGGAACATGAGGTAAGTGTGCACCCCCCTCTGTACTACCATCAACCCTACCTGGCTGGAGCTACAGGAACATGAGGTAAGTGTGCAACCCCTCTGTACCCCCATCAACCCTACCTGGCTGGAGCTACAGGAACATGAGGTAAGTGTGCACCCCCCTCTGTACTACCATCAACCCTACCTGGCTGGAGCTACAGGAACATGAGGTAAGTGTGCACCCCCTCTGTACCCCCATCAACCCTACCTGGCTGGAGCTACAGGAACATGAGGTAAGTTGTTCTGTGCAATTCCCATGAAATTATAAGTATTGTTTTCATTTTCCAGATTGCCTATAATAATACATTATATTGATCTGCAACCATTTTTTTCAATAAGTCTCATCACGGCATAACGTACCATGCTAGATAACTGACATTGTTACTAGTTGTTTATAACATTGTATTGGATGTGAAGAGTCATTTTGAATATGTGGCTACATATATGGCTAGTAATCAAAGGATGCTGTTAAATTAATTTTGGAAAAAAAATTCATTGTCTATTCAAGACCACCTGGGGGACACACATTTTAAATATCTGGAATTAAATATATTCAAAACACACATTAATGTGCCAGCAATGTGTACAAAAGACAAGAATAAGAAAATAATATCATGTGTTTTGCACACAACCTCCCTCATTTATGCATGACACATTAAGTCGTTACCATGGTTACCAATATGCAAATGAGTTGAAGTTTATATATCTTCATTTCACACAAATAACATATCCTGACAATTTTTTTATGATCCGTTGACATACAAATAGTTTTGACCAGTTTGTCCCCTTAAAAGGTATATCCTTTGACAATACATGCCACATTATCTGAAATAACACTCCCTCTACAAAGCATGTCAACCACTGTGAGATGTAGACATGCGAGATGTTATGTTGACAGGCAATTAAGGCTGAGGATGAACAATATGCCACATTTAAGCATGAACTCCGATTACAGATCCGTGAAATGAGAAGGAAGGTAAGGTACAATTTATATGTGATATTAAACGCACCATTTTGCTAATTATCTGGGAGAATCAAACATTTTTATAAGTTAATCCATATGGTAAATTTTTATTTTTTATCTAAGTACTACTATGCCTATGTACAATAAATATCATTGTACTGTTAAGAAATCAAATGTTATAATGTATCTATAAAAAGCATCACACATGGCTTGTATACAGTGTGTTCTATGTTAAAATCTTGTAGCCATTCTGACAATCTGCTGTAACAAAATATATCCCTGATAAGCATGTTTACTTAAGAAATTTAGTGGCAGAACTCACTACACAAAGAAATAATTCTTTGTGACCATCCGAACATTCTCTCCTATGAAATAACAGAATTTGTTGCATGCAGTTAATAAGTTAATGTTCATGTTTTGCAACATATGTCTTATTTACCATGGTGCTCTAGATCCAAGTTATGATAAAGGAGAATGATGCGGTGCCTGACATTGAGAAGTTGTCTCACCCCGAGTTTGATCTTGATCTTGATGAGCAGTTGCGCTTACAAGGAAAGGGTGAAATTGAAGTTTGCAAGGTTTGTCGACTCAGTTGTTGTATTTGGGAAGTGTAGAATATCACATGTGACATAACAAGGAATGTGCATGAGTGTAACAAATGATGATAACCAGGTCATTTTAGAAATGTTGCTGGGGTCGTTTTGCAAGTCCCATGGAACATTTTATTCACATATGTGCAATTGTTTTATTTATTCAAACATGCAACGTATAAAGTTGTGCAGTGAGGTAGTCTGGCTGAACAAATAGTGATGTTTTAAATAGAAATCTGATTTTTACCGTTTGGTTACATTTAAAATAAAATCGAAAAACCATGGTGGATGTTTTTACTGGGTTTTTCTGCTGACATCTGTCTTTATGTTTGTTTGATATCTTCACAGATCCGTGAGCAAATCGAGTTTGAAAACCTGGGGAAGATGTACCTGGCCGAACTGATCAAGAAAGAATGCTGGGAGGATATGGACACCAAGGGTCGCGGCCTCTGTGTAGGTCAACTTCTCGATAATATTGTTATTATATGCAGCCTCTGCACACCTCCCTCTGGCTTGAAGGAAACTGTTGCTCATAAGAATGGAGCATGGAAATGAAGAGTTGCGGTCAGACACTCATGTTAATAACACCACCCATCTTATAAGATCATTTTCCAGTCATCTTATAAGGTCATGTTCCAATCATCTTATAAGGTCATGTTCCATCTATTTCCATCAACATTTCATCTATCTTACATGGAAAATCTGCCTTGAATTAAATGTATATATATTTGTCCTTTGCTGACCACTATTATTTTGCCATAAGTTTTTACTTGTTTGATGAGCACAAGAGGATATCTACTTTATCACGATTTTTCCATTTTAAACAAATCCTTATAAAAAATCCCAACATGGCCTTATACCCCCAATATCCCCAAAATCTGTATTGCATATGGGAAATCCATATGTGTGGTAGAAGGATTTTGCCCTGCCCGTGTCTCAGTTCTTACTCCCTGTCACAGGCCTTCACGTCTTCCCTGGTGGTCTACAACTACCCACTGAGGAAGAGGAATTTGGCGGAGTTCGACGAACTCGACCGCATCATGCAACAGAGGCGCGTAGAGAAGGCAGAACTTCAGGTGAGTGGTAGTCAGCCCTCACTCAGTCCCTGTGCTATCAGGTACACAAGGCAGACAGCAATCGATGCCATCCAGTCCTATCTGCAGCCATTCTTTCCCAGTTCTGTGTCTTACGTTTCTGGGTTTTTGCTTCTGTCGCGATGGTTTGTTGGCAGGTTTCTTTTGGGTGTCAGTTTTTCCTTTTTTTGAAAATTTTTTTGTAGGGGGTTTTGCGTTATTAAAATGCCCAAATGCTTGTAAATTTTCTATGTCAAAGTACGTCTAAAGCATATTATTCTTCATGTTATTATTCATGTTATTCTTGGAGTATATTTACCATTATAAATGGTATTAAATGAGAATTTGACAGACCAATAAATCACCTGTCAAAAAATGTTATATTTCACCTCCAAAGGTGAAGAGTTATTGGTCTGTCAATAAATGCTACGTACTGTATGCCCTATGGTGTAAAACTTACATATTTAATTTCATTGCTAAATCTTGTATTTTTTATATTGTTAGGTGAAACATCATGCATACTAATAAATGCAGTGTTGCAATGTCCCATAAAGACAGTCATTCATTTAACCTATCAGTACCTTCTTGAATTAAATGAACTGTAATTTCTTTATTTTTAACTCAGTGTGTCTCTTCAGAATTATTTGCATTTCACTTTCTGTTTTTGCTGTTTGCAGAACAGAATCACACTTGTGGAAACGCGCTCAAAGTCGACCATGTTTAGCAGTGGGGTAAGTCATTATTCTGCCCACTAAAGTTCTTTCTACATAATACTTGTATTCATGTAGAACTCTAGGTTCTGTATTCTGAGCTGTATAAGTGACATAAATCGGTAGATGATTCAATATGAATTGATGACATGCATTTGTAGATAACAAAGTCGACCATGTTTAGCAGTGGGGTAAGTCATTATTCTGCCCACTAAAGTTCTTTCTACATAATACTTGTATTCATGTAGAACTCTAGGTTCTGTATTCTGAGCTGTATAAGTGACATAAATCGGTAGATGATTCAATATGAATTGATGACATGCATTTGTAGATAACAATATGGTTGACTCCACATAGCAGAATCACCAGACAATTTGATTCTGTTAAGCAGATGGTTCACTTAAGCAACACATTTTAATAAAGCAGGAAAAGGCAATGATTCCATCCTAGCCAATATAGTTGATTCTACTAAACCTCTGAATCTGTGATTCTGTTAAGCGTAGTGCATTGTATTAAGAGGAGTGCACTGTATTAAGAGGAGTGCACTGTATTAAGATGAGTGCAATGTATTAAGATGAGTGCACTGTATAAAGAGGAGTGCACTATATTAAGAGGTATGCACTGTATTAAGAGAAGTGTGCTGTATGAAGATGGGCGCACTGTATTAAGAGGAGTGCACTGTTTAAGAGGAGTTCACTGTATTAAGAGGAGTGCACTATATTAAGACGAGTACACTGTAGTAAGAAGAGTGCACTGTATTATGAAGAATGCACTGTAGTTAGAAGAGTGTACTGTATTAAGAGGAGTGCACTGTAGTAAGGAGTGCACTGTAATAAGAATAGTTCACCATTGTAAGGAGTGCACTGTATTAAGAGGAGAGCACTGTAGTAAGAGGGGTGCAATGTATTAATAGGAGTGCACTGTAGTAAGAAGAATGCACTGTATTACATGTTGTCTGCGTATATGAAAATGTCATGTTTTAATTACCTATGTAGATGGTGTGTTGATGTCATATTGTAAATTGTGCAGATTTAATAAGATGATGTTACATGATATTATTTTATGTCTGTTAGAAGTGTCACATGTTGATGTAGTTTTCTTGATATGGTGCTGTTGACTTCAGGGGGAAGAAGACTTCCTGGACTTAGAAGATGTGGAAACAGGGAAAGAATCAGTGGCCACCATTGGCAGCTTAGGTACAACACTTCAGCTGAACTACAATTACATGATTTGTTGCATAAAAACACAATTATATGTCACAAAGAGGACATATTCATGTCATGTAATGTGCATTGGAATGAGGGATATATACATCGTAGTCATGAAACATATGTCACAAAGAGGACATATTCATGTCATGTAATGTGCATTGGAATGAGGGATATATACATCGTAGTCATGAGACATATGTCACAAAGAGGACATATTCATGTCATGTAATGTGCATTGGAATGAGGGATATATACATCGTAGTCATGAGACATATGTCACAAAGAGGACATATTCATGTCATGTAATGTGCATTGGAATGAGGGATATATACATCGTAGTCATGAGACATATGAATAGAGATTTTGAAAGATCCACTTATATGCATTGTTTTTTATTTGAATTCTGCTTTGTGATTTGTTATATTGCAGTATTAGTGATGTGTTGGTTTATTATTTTCTGAGTTCAGGCAGTTATGCATGGTGTATTACTCTGAGATTGGCTTACTCTTTGACTAGAATATTGGTGTGATATAAGTGTTATGCTTGGAGTATTAATCTGATGTAGGTGTATTAATCTGAGATTGGTGTTATGCCTGAGATTGGTGTTATGTCTGGAGTATTGATCTGAGATTGGTGTTATTTCTGGAGTATTGATCTGATATTGGTGTTATGTCTGGAATATTGACCTGAGAGTGGTGTTATGTCTGGAGTATTGATCTGAGAGTGGTGTTATGTCTGGAGTATTGATTTGAGATTGGTGTTATGCTTAGAGCATCACTCTGTTGTACATGTGATGTATGCAATGTGTCTGCTGTAGCTATGAGCTACGGCGGGAACTGTGACCTTCTCTACAGTCAGTTTGAGCTGCACACTCGCGAACAGAAGATGAATCAGATTGTGCTGCTCAAGGTAAATGTCTTACTTACTTACATGTCCTCTTTGTGCCCAGGTGTGGCACAAAAGGCTCGCACAAGTTCTTGCCAAATCCCTCTATCTTGCACTCTCCTTGCCACTTTGTTCCATGTTAGCTCAGCAGCCTTCAGTTCTTCCATAGTTCATTTCATGTTGGTTCAGTCTGCCCCTTTTCCTCTTCGGTCCTGGGATCCAAGTCAATGCTATTTTTGTTGACAAATGTCAATAATTAACAACTGCTTATTGGTGATTTTATTCCATTCTGTTTTACTGTAACTTTTTAATTTCCATATCGCCATTAAGTTTCTAATGTATTGATTATCAAAGTTGTTGAAGTGTTGGGTTTTTGCATTGGACATAATTTTATTCAAGGTTTCTCATAGCAGTGAAATCACTATTTCCTCATCCATTGTTTGTCAGGATATCATCCACCGGGTCCGCGAGGCTTTCAACAAGGAGTTTGATGAAATCTACGAGAAAAAGAAGCAGGAGATGGGAAAGATCAAGGAGAAGAACAAACGCATCCGCAAGATCCACCAGGACCTCAAGTTACCCGATCAGTTCGAGGATCCAGAGTTTGGAGAGATCGAACAACCCGAGTTGCTGCTGACGGTCCGAGATGAAGAGGTATATGGTCGGGGCTTCACATGGGCTACCCTTGTGATAAATGTAACTTGATGGCAAAGTAGGTTGAGGCACAGCACATGAGTGTCTGGTATGTGTGTGAGTGTGAGGCACAGTGCAGGAGTGTCTGGTACTCGTGTGAGTGTGAGGCACAGTGCAGGAGTGTCTGGTACTCGTGTGAGTGTGAGGTACAGTGCAGGAGTGTCTGGTACTTGTGTGAGTGTGAGACACAGTGCAGGAGGGTCTGGTACTTGTGTGAGTGTGAGGCACAGTACAGGAGTGTCTGGTACTTGTGTGAGGTCTTGGGCTGATTTCACAAAGCGTTCATACATTCCACACTTAAATTAAATCATGAAATATTTGTAGTTTGTTGTATAATTGCAATGCTTTTTGTGTTCTCTATGATTGTTCAGAACTACATGACCTTCATATGTATTAGTTCCTTCATATGGAACATATTCTTTGAATCCATCAATCATTTGAGAGGTCCAGTGTTTGCATCAAAGCATGCTCAATTTCATTCTTACAACGTTGCCCAGTTTCACTCATCTTTATAAATGAGTACTATATGTATGTATGTATGTATGTATGTATATATGTATGTATGTATGTATGTATGTATGTATGTATGTAGGTATGTATGTAGGTATGTATGTGCATGCATGCATGCATGCATGCATGCATGCATGCATGTATGTATAATGTGTGTGTAGTTGTTGAATTGTGAGCAGCTTTCATGCTCTGTCTATAGTGTGGCTGAATGCATCCAAAACAAATTCATGTTTTTGTTAAAAGACAATAACAATTAATTGAATGTTGTGGTTTATTTGGTTCTTCCTATGCTTCATGTCCAAGACAGGTCAAACCTTGCTATAATTGATGGCTGGTGTTTGTCTAACTCACCTACAATGTACAATGTGTGTAAGTGTGTGTGTGTGTGTGTGTGTAGGTGACTGTGGAGAAGTACCTGACAGAGGATGAGCGGAAGGCAAAGGAGAAGGCTGAGAAGGAGGAGGAGGAGCGTCGGAGGAAGGAGCAGAAAGACAACTGGCGGGAGAGGGGGTTGGAGGACATGATGGATGGCGTGCTGGAGATGCGCAAGGAGGACGAACTCAAGAAAGTAGGCGACTTATGTCTCTAACAGCGTTTATAAACACCACAGGTAGTTCATCTTGGGTAGTCTCTAAAGTGCAGACAGGTGTGTTCGTTGCTTAATAGTAAGCACTGCAAACAGCCAACTGCACGTTATGACACAGTGAATAATATACAGTTTTCAGAAAATGTGTAAATGACATTGAACATTACTTTATAAAATGTGTGAGCAATTCTATGCATATTATTGTCTAGATGGACAAGATTACTTTATTGCGTACAATGGTGATTTTGTATCCTATTTGTTTAAATTACATTTTTTATTAAATTTTAACTATGTTATATGTTTACTGGATAGTTGTATGTATATGGGTTTTTAAATAAAAAAGGTCTCTGTATGTTAAACCATTAAGATGTTTTTATCCACGTTACTATTTCAATTGTGTTTTTCTCGTGTTGGAAAAGATAAAGATGTATTAGTGAAGTAGCTTTTAATCATCATTTATAAATACTTAGTAATCTAAGGCATTACAATTAATAATCAGTTTGAATGTTAGTCCATCTCTACTAGTCCATCTAATCTGCACATACAGCTTACACCAGATTGATGATGTTCAACCCTGACCACCAGACATGTTTAGATTTAACAAGATTTAACAAGATTGCCATCCCAAACAACAAGTTCCAGATGGCAAGTGGACAAGGAAGCCATTGGCTTATAGAGAGTCCAACAATTTTCTCATCTATATGTAGCCCGCTCTTATCAGATATCTGTCAATTTTATTTCTAAACATATTCACACTACATGTTGTAGGATGTTCCCATACCCGCCTTCATGACGGCCAAGTCTCCGGAGGAGTGGTCCGAGGATGAGAGGAAGCTGGCCCTGGAGTATGAGAAGAAGTGCAAGGACTTGGAGGATGAGAGGGAGAAATATAGGAAGGTGAGTAAGTGGGAGAAGGGAGAACAGTAGGACATATCATACAGGGCATCCAAGAGCCAGGAGTATTCTTCTATTTGTATATCCTATTCAAGACATCACTGCCCACATTTTTGTGTGACAACTATGTCTTTCTCCAGCTAATCTATCAGCCACCAGTCCATAGACAGCTGTGATATCTTTCTCCCATCATGGTTGTGGCTGGCCTCAGCATCTTTTCCCTGACAGTATTCCCTATAGTGAGGCCTTTCTCAATCCTAGCCATGAGCTTAAGATGTGATTAATCAGAATATTGGAGAAGAGTTCCCAATTCAGGGAAGACAAATGGGGAGATTTGTTGATTTTGTTTGTAAATTTGCATTAGAGAAAACTGCAACCAAAGAATAATAATTATTACATATTTTGAAAATATTAAAATATGTAAGATCACAATAATAACATGTTTTATATGAATATTATTTTTAGCCAACCAAGATATAAATACTAGCAGATTAAGTGTTGTAATGTGTTGTAAATACTAACAAATTAAGTGTTGTAATGTGTTGTAAATACAAACAGATTAAGTGTTGTAATGTGTTGTAAATAGTAACACACTAAGTGTTGTAATGTGTTGTAATTACTAACAAATTAAGTGTTGTAAAGTGTTGTAAATACTAAGAAATTAAGCGTTGTAATGTGTTGTAAATACTAACAAATTAAGTGTTGTAATGTGCTGTAAAACAGTTGTGTAATTAACCAATGAAAATGGTGGTACATTGCCTTAAAGTTATAGTGTTTATCCAGCCAGTCTGTGATACAGGGCCACCTTTGATAAGTCACAGTACAACTAACAATAATAACACATTTTATTTGATATAGTCCCAGAGTCAACATTCCTTGTGGTACTTTGCAGCAAATTAACTATTGACAACATGGTCTAGAATTTCTAAATATATACAAATAAATATATTAAAATACTACTAATAATAATTACTATTTCTAAATAATAATAATAATATATCACAGTATAACAATATAATAATAATTAAATAACTAAATATAAATATAAACATAAATAATAATAGTAATAAATAATGTGTGTTTTGGTTCTGTCCCTGTGTGCAATGTTCCTGGATACACTGGATCAGTTTCCTTCTTCCAACAGCAACTGGAGATAGAGTTGAAAAAGCTGCAGGTGTTGAATGACGAAAGAATGGAACAGTTTGATGAGGTCATCTATGCACTGTTTGACCGCAAGGTCAAAAGCGAAATGGTAATTTTCCAGGTGAGTGTTGTGCCATGAAATATGTCTGTGCCTCCTGTTTACCTATGAAAACAAATTTACGCTGTCCACTCTTATATATGGTGCTCAGTCTACACAACAGCCACCCTACTTGGCTAGTGTCTTGTGTCTGTCAAATCTCCGTAGGCAGCTCAGATCATCAAGCTCATGACAACTTTTTGTTCCTAAGACTAAGCTTAACCGGAGCAAGTGCACCTTATCTGTAGCTGCACCGAACATTTGGAACAAACTCCTTGTCAATTTAAAAACATCTGAAGCAATAGACACCTTCCGCAAAATCTATAAAGACCTATTTTTTCGAAATTGCATTTATACCTTAAGTCCCGCAATCTGATGATGACTTTTGAACGTCCCTGTTCGTGATATCATCCTTAACGATCCCTGTTTGTGATATCCTTAACGATCCTGGTTTGTTGCACCTCTGAGCTCAGGTTCCTGAAGGATGTAGGCGCACATAGAAGTTGTATTATTATTATTACTAAACTGTGTAATACCTGACAGAGTAGCCATGATGGAAGATATACAAAATTACATTATAATGTGTTCAATGAGTATACTGTTTCATTTGAGCAAATTCAGCATAAAATTATGTGGCAAGAAAATATAATTTGGAATGAATTCTAGTTAGTATTTCACAATGGACATTATGAGAAATCTCTAATCCGGTGGACATTAATACTATCAGTGACTTGTGCTTTGCAGGAAGAGGTAAAGATCATGCGCATGAGACTGTCTCTGCTACTGGAGGAGGAATTGAACAACCGGGAACAAGACCTCGTCAGTCTCCTTGATCACAAGATGAAGATGAAGGTAAGGCCATCTCCCTCTGTTGTATAAGACTTTACATCAGTTAGTCTGCTTTTTTCCAGTCAATGAAGTAATTCTTCAGAAACCTCTCATGGCATTATCTGGAAAAGACTGATACCAGTAGACAAGGCCCCATAGGCACACAAGGACAGGTGATTGAAATTACATTGATAAGGCATCTGTTTAATCACTTTTAAAGTACTGGTCCATCTGTGCCAATGGGGACTTGTGTTGGTTGAATACGTCCTACTTGTCCTGGGTATAAATGGAAGTGCCCAGTATTCATAATCAGAGTGTGCAGTCTTAGAAAGTCTTGAATTTATTCTTGCATTTTGCATTTTTAAATCCTTGAGAAAGTCTATAAAATGATATTTTATAAAGGATTGTTTCACAAAACTAGCCCTATTATTTGAAACGTCTTTGTTATTTTGTGTTGAATTTTTTATGGATACAGGTCTTTTTACGGATACAGGTCTTTTCAAGTAGGTCTGTTGGTCTTAAAATGGTTTTAAATGTGTTCAGCCCAAAGCTGCTGCAGCATGATAATGCTGTACTCTGTTATCTAAAATGTTGTGTTTCACAACACACATACATGATGCAGCTTGCTGTGTGCAGGAGAAGAGTACCAAGTCAGTGATGGAAGTGAGGCGTCAGGTCGACGTCTACCGCGAGAAGTACGACATTCTGGTGGTTGAGGACAAACTGCTGGACAAGAGTTTCAAGAAAGAGTTTCACGAGGCGTCCGCCGTTCAGCTAGACCATCTGTACAAGATGTTCCGTAAGAGACCAAGGTCTGTCCTGCATACCTATCAATCTGTAAGAAACACAACCATAGTCTGGGAGATCAAAACAATAAACTGGTTGAAAAACCATTGATATGATGATGAATTTTACTATAGAGTAGCAAAAGATACTCTACTTTCATGGTCATTGATCTTTTATTGGTGCAGATCTGCTATTAATCTAGACTATTATGGAGTAGATTTCTCATTTGACTGACAGTTTCAATGGTGAATGAATAAAATAAAAAATGTAATGAATGTGAGTATGAAAATCAAAATACAAGCAGAAAACTATGTTTTAATTTATTACACCCATAGTTGTAATTTTATTTATAAAACCATAGTGTTTACAGCTATACTGTATTTGAACGGGTATGCTTCTGTAATTCATGGCTTGTTCACTTCGGTAGTAGACCTAGGAGTAACACCATTGGTCGATTTAGGTCTACCCAACAGTAATATCTATTTCTATTTACTCAATGAGATTGTATGCCTCTTCATGCAAAGAAGAATACTGTCGATTTATATTTACTCCAAGAGATTTGATGCCTCTTCATGCAAAGAAAGCTATTGACTGTATTTTTGTATTTCTCTCATATCTTTTTGTAAATTTTAATTAGGTCACATTATTATGGGTCAAGGCTCCATTTATCCAATTATCACCAAAAAATTGAAAGGTGTGTTTTTGTTTAGAGAGTTTTTTCCCCTATTGAATTTTTTATTAACTGGCTTTCCATTCACTGCATTGACAGTGGGTGATTATAAGAATCTTTTTTTATATTTACAAACCCATTTCTTTTACCTTTTTTGTACAAATTTTTATGGGTTTTTTCCAGGGTCCACCGCATGAAGGGCAGCGAATCTCCCATTTATGATCCAGCATCGGGAAACCCATTTGCAGAGCTTCCAACACCGTCCTACACAGCAGAGATGTCGAAGGTAGCAATGGAGGCTGCGCTGCAAGAACTGGACAAGTTCGCCAATGCGCCTGACAATGTTGACGAGGAGATGTGGCGCCATCTATGTCATTATCGCAGGCAGAAGGTTGACAGCGAACATATGGTGAGCTCATTCATTGTTGTCACGCAGTCCTCTCCACACTGGAGCACGGTCTTGGTGGAGCTGAGTTCATTTCAGGTTTTCCCAGCCAGCTTAATTTCTTCTTCCACAGTTCTTCTCCATGTGCCCAGTGGTCTGTTTTTCTCCTTTTTCCAGGTGGGGTCCATTTCAGAGTGGAACTATTTCAGACTATTTTTGTGGAAAACTGTTTCGTGTGCCTAAGCAGTTCCATTACCCATGAATCCCTGGTGTATTTGGTTGATAACCGGGGCGTGCAACCCTTTCTAAGTTTGTGTGGAAAAAACCAACTACTATGGTAGGTTGAAAATAGGCAATTCGTCCAATTTATTGTGGAGGGTGACCTTCGACGTAATTGCCACTGTGCACACCGCATTAAATGTAAGATGCCTGCAGCATAGCCATAGGGTGCACAGTCAGAATAAATAGTCTGTCTGGATAAATACATCAGTGTAGAAGACAAACTGGTACATGTTAGCAACAAGTGTGACCAAAAAACCCTTGTCACTGTTATATAATGTTCCAGCATAACAATTCACAAGGGAAAACGATACTTATTTAAGACTGCACAAGTACAGTACTAACTAGACTATTTAAAAATTCACTACACACAAAAGTGGGGTGTAAGTAATCCCCCCCATACAATGTTCAGCCTGTGTAAGGGGAAAATATACACTTGAAGACAGCACAGGCATAAAGCCGCTAGTCTGCTATATTACAATTGAAATGCAATGCACCATAGTGGGTGATAGCACTGTCACATGTATAACATAACTGACAGTAAAACAAATACAACCTGGGATGAAGGGTGGGATTCAAAATTTATACTCAAATCAAAGTCGAAAAATGGTGTTGCTAGTTTAGCACAGTGCAGAAAAGTAATCTGCAAACCTGCGCCTCTATTATCTTCCCGCAAATTTTCCCCGCAGGTGCCACTGACCAATGGGATGCTTTTTTGTGGAGAACTGTTTCTGTGCATGCAGAGAACATAGCCACCTTCTTTGCTTCAGTTGATGTTGGTGCGTTCAGCTGTGAGTTGGCTCTGAATCCTCTTGTTTCTACACCAACATAGTACTGAGTGAACGTTGGATCTGTCCACTTTCATGGTTCACACAGGTCATGACATAGCCAGGGAGAAACATATTCGCAATGTCAAGGAATTTGAATTATTTCAATGGGAGATCTGGGAATTTTGCCATCTTGGATAAATATTTAAGTTTTTACCATTTCACAAAATTATATAACATTTTACTGATACTGTTAGTATTTATGTGAAATGAATATGCATCTTTTGTTGTTGGATGCAGGACAAAATATTACATGTGCTTTTGCAGTGACATGGCAACATAGATATGCTGGATATGCATGCAGAAAGATTTAGGTAGCTGAAAAACATTATTGAAATGTTGGGTAAAAGACAAGTTCTGATATTGATTTGTAGATATTTATGATGAAACAGAAAGCACAAGTTCTGGCTGACATGTTGCATTATAGACATTCACAATGATATAGTTTTAGATGACGCAAAACACTGAGGTTCTGAGTGACTTGTAAACATTCACGCCCTGGGTGGCCCTTTAGGAGATCATCGTAGTTGTGTGAGAGTTGGTATCGGCCCTCATCTCAATTCATGCTGTCTTTGGTTAATATTCATAACTTTGAACTTTATAATATATGCAGATGAAGCAGAAGGCCCAAGTTCTGGCTGACATGAATACATTCCTTCAGAAGAGAATTGATGAAGATGAACAAGTTGGTCAAGATATCAATGAACTCTCCAACACAATCACCAAGTGAGTATTTGTGTTACAAGGACTTCACATGTAGAAGTTGACTTGCTTGGCAGACAGAGCGTAGTGATAAATGTTCACTTTCTTCAGTTATTCTAGAGCTATATAATATCTAACAAAAGAGCATTACCAAATAAATAAATAAATGTTCGCTTTCTTCAGTTATTCTAGAGCTATATAATATCTAACAAAAGAGCATTACCAAATAAATAAATAAATGTTCACTTTCTTCAGTTATTCTAGAGCTATATAATATCTAACAAAAGAGCATTACCAAATAAATAAATAAATGTTCGCTTTCTTCAGTTATTCTAGTGCTATATAATATATAACAAGAGAGCATTACCAAATAAATAAATAAATGTTCACTTTCTTCAGTTATTCTAGTGATATATAATATCTAACAAGAGAGCATTACCAAATAAATAAATAAATGTTCACTTTCTTCAGTTATTCTAGTGATATATAATATCTAACAAGAGAGCATTACCAAAAAGATATTTTTTTCTTTCATTTGATTACTTGAATGATTACTAATTATAATGTAGTACTAATTATAATGTAGTACTAAGCTTGGATAAACTTGCAACTCTGCTCACTTCTTGTTAGCGCACTGTGAATCAGGTTCATGGACGTTCAAGGATCGAGTAACTTGCAAAAGTGTGAATAGTCTTATGTTATATTATATAGAGGAAGAGCCACATTTGCTTTTTTTGTCGAAGTTTAACCGGATCCAGTCAAAACTAATTTAATAATCTGTCTGATGATTTCAACAGCACTAAATGACAACTATGCACGAATGAGCTGACATGTCTTAGTGGACAGTAGGTAGGTTCAGTTTATCATGAAATGAATGTGAGACGAGAGGAACAAAACAAGAGAACTGAGGAGGGAGTTGTAGGCGGTGCACTGTAGTCTATCTTCTATTCAGGCTATATTCCCGTCCCAACACGAATATAGCTAATGTACCGTATTCGATCTAATAAGCGCTTGAAAACAGACGGCGACACATTTCAGTTGTTCCACGCTAGTCAAATTACAATAATTGTGGATGCTGCTGATTAAAAAATGGAGTGTATGCTAATTAGGGCATGTATGCTTAACAAGTCGAATATGGTATGTGATTGTTGCTTCAGATTGAAGGAAGACAAGTTGAGGTTCGCCTGTAACCTCGAGGTGCAACTTGTCTTGAAACAAGGTCAAGTTGAGATTGACAACAGTGCCTTCATCCCAGACTTCCAGAACAGTCTTCTCGTTCACCGCAGTGTCATTGAGGACCTCAACACTAAGATCAGGGTGAGGTGTTACCAGGCATGACACGTAAAGACAAAAAGAGAAATTGTAAATCTGATATCTAAAAGACAAAAGTTGTTCATATCGGTGATATTTTCTTTTTGTGTGCAACATATGAGTTGTGTATGTATGTATAATTATATATATATATATATATATATATATATATATATATATATATATATATATATATATATATATATATATATATATATATATATATATATATATATATATATATATATATATATATATATATATATATATATATATATATATATATATATATATATATATATATATGTATATATATATATATATATATATATATATATATGTTTACTTAGGGAAGGTTCACACAAGATCTTGCCAGTTCCCTCTGTCTTGGGCTCTCCTTGCCATTGTGCCGGTAAACTGTAGTAGACCATGCTTTTTCATATATTGTGTATGGTAATTCTATGGTACAATGGTTTACCTGTTTCAAAACACCATGGTATTTTACCATGGAATATGATGGTATATTTTCATAGGGTCATATCAGCCCAGCAGCCGTCAGTTCTTCCAAGGTTCACCTCCATGTTGTGTTTGGTCAGCCCCTTTTCCTCTTCTCATCTAGCTCCAAGTCAATGTTGTTTTCGCTGATGACAAATAGTCAAAGCTTTAGGATGTGTGATGAAGTAATAGACTCATCTTTGTATTGTCTCAGAACCTTGGTGAACATAAGATTGTATTGTCTCAGAACCTTGGTGAACATAAGATTGCATTGTCTCAGAACCTTGGTGAACATAAGATTGTATTGTCTCAGAACCTTGGTGAACATAAGATTGTATTGTCTCAGAACCTTGGTGAACATAAGATTGTATTGTCTCAGAACCTTGGTGAACATAAGATTGTATTGTCTCAGAACCTTGGTGAACATAAGATTGTATTGTCTCAGAACCTTGGTGAACATAAGATTGTATTGTCTCAGAACCTTGGTGAACATAAGATTGTATTGTCTCAGAACCTTGGTGAACATAAGATTGCAAGCATGGAAGACAGCAAAGACTTCCGCAAGGGAATCATACAACTTGAATGGTATGTGGCTACAAATAATTTTTACCCTAGCAAAAATTACACAGGTATATTCTTTTAAAATGGAATGTAGTTAAAATAATATCCATACAAACTGTGTTATTACCATGATACTTTATCTGTTAATATTTTCAAAAATAAATTTAGCGATTGTGAGTAAATATGCCAGGTTTATGACATATATGTAAACTCCTTTATGACAGTAAAAGACCAATAAATTTGAAATATAACATTTTCATTGGATGATTTGTTGGTTACATTCCCTTTAAGACACATATAACTGTTCTATCCAAGCATTATGTACTTATCACATAGACAGTGGCTGATAATATGACTGTATAGTGGCTGATAATATGACTGTATAGTAATCTTGTTTAGCAAGGGTAGTTACTCGGTCTCCTCATTTCTCTCACTCAGCACCACTTCTTAAATGCACTGCATCCCAGTCTGATATCACATTACTTTTAAGATCTGCACAATTACCTATCAAGCACTTTCATCCAATCAACCAGCATATTTACGTTCAATGCTCACTGCTGCAAAGACAGCCTTATAATTGAATATTTACATTCACTGCTCACTCCTGCAAGACAGCCTTATAATTGAATATTTGTACCATTGCAGTGACATTGTTCACTGCTCACTCCTGCAAGACAGCCTTATAATTGAATATTTGTACCGTTGCAGTGACATTGTTCACTGCCCACTCCTGCAAGACAGCCTTATAATTGAATATTTGTACCGTTGCAGTGACATTGTTCACTGCCCACTCCTGCAAGACAGCCTTATAATTGAATATTTGTACCGTTGCAGTGACATTGTTTTATTTCACTTGCAGGGAGTACAAACGCATGACAATGGAGATGGTTGACCTTCAGAACAAGATGAGGGACATCCAGAACATGAAAGTGACGCGTGAGATACAGTCGGTGGGTAGACCTGGCTGCTGGTGCACTTCTTGCTTTCAGTGTTAACATTATTGAAATAGTTGTCAGTTTCTATATCATTGAGAGCAGGGCCTAAACATGGGCAGCTATCTGGCATCATTACCGACGGAGTAATTACAAAAAGCTGTAATATTCACCTTAAGCAATATTAATACATTATATATTAATCTTTTCTACATATTTAACTCTATGTTATAGGTAACATATACATAGTTCATGTGTACGTGTGTATATATGCATGCATACAAGCGCATATATATATATATGCAGGTGTACGTGTGTATTAAAAATATATAAACACACATGCATGGAATATGCATAAATGCACACTTACTTTTAGGTAAACTTATTTTGTTGATTTAACAATAACATAAATTTTTTTGCCGTGCTCCCCAGCAGAATCAACCATCTGTTGACAACTTTAACATAACATATTGACTTCGAGATTGCCTGACCCTTTCCTTCTGATGTGTACCTGTGATCGGGTTTCCAAGGATTTAGCCATGGTAGAAGTTTTCATATTAGTATTACTGGTTGCAGTATCTGAACCAGGAAGATCACGAAGCAAGGAAGGCGTACGAGATCGCCATACTGGAGCAGACCGTAGACGTGCAGCGACGTGTAAGCCAATTATTGAATTTGTATGATATATTTATAACCCATCATTCTGTATTGAGTGATGCAGTACATGTGTGGTAAACCCTATAAGTATTAAATGTCGTATTTTTTCTTGTTTTTAGATGCTGATCTCATCTGTTATCCTAGCCAAATATATTTGTTGCATTCCTTATTTGCCGTTTTCATCCATATCTTTCTTGGTTGCATTTCCGATGCAGTGAACATCATTATATATATATACATATATATATATATATATATATATAATGATTGTGACACTTTATATATATATATATATATATATATATAATGATTGTGACACTTTATATATATATATATATATATATATATATATACATATATACACACGATTGTCACACTTTATATATATATATATATATATATATATATATATATATATATATATATATATATATATATATATATAAAGTGTCACAATAGTACATCAGCAATCATACATAACACCTGTAACATCATTCATAACACCTGTAGCATCATTCATAACACCTGTAGCATCATTCATAACACCTGTAGCATCATACATAATAACTGTAGCATTCATACATAACACATGTAGCATCATACATAACACTTGTAGCATTGTACATAAAACATGTAGCATCGTACATAACACATGTAGCATCATACATAACACCTGTAGCATCATACATCTGCAGCATCATACATAACACCTGTAGCATCATACATCTGTAGCATAACACCTGTAGAATAACACATGTAGCATCATTCATAACACCTGTAGCATCATTCATAATAACTGTAGCATTCATACATAACACCTGTAACATCATACATAACACCTGTAGCATCATGCATAACACCTGGAGCATCATTCATAATAACTGTAGCATTCATACATAACACCTGTAACATCATACATAACACCTGTAGCATCATGCATAACACCTGCAGCATCATTCATAATAACTGTAGCATTCATACATAACACCTGTAGCATCATACATAAACCTAAGTATTCTCTTCACTTAATCACTGAGCCTTCTCAGTTCATTTCACGTCTTCCCAGCCAGCTTCATTCCAAAGAACACGGCCAAGCCATATTCCCTTCATTATTCATGATAACTGTAGCATCATACATAACACCGGTAGCATCATACATAACGCATGTAGCATCATTAATAACACCTGTAGTATCATACATTACACCTGTAGCATCGTATAAAATACCTGTAGCATTCATACATAACACCTGTAGCATCATACATAACACCTGTAACATCATACATAACACCTGTAGCATCATACATCTGTAGCATCATACGTAACACATGAAGCATCATTCATAACACATGTAGCATCATCCATAACATCTGTAGCATCATACATAGCAACTGTAGCATCATACATAACACATGTAGCATCATACATAAACCTAAGTATTCTCTTCACTCAATCACTGAGCCTTCTGAGTTCATTCCCTGTCTTCCCAGCCAGCTTCATTTCAAAGAGCATGGCCTGTAACCATTCATGATAACTGTAGCATCAACTATAACACCTGTAGCTTCATTAATAACACCTGTAGCATCATACATAACACATGTAGCATTATACATAACACCTGTATCATCATACATAACACCTGTAGCATCATATATAACACATGTAGCATCATTCATAACATCTGTAACATCATACATAAACCTAAGTATTCTCTTCGCTCAATCACTGAGCCTTCTGAGTTCATTCCATGTCTTCCCAGCCAGCTTCATCTCAAAGAACATGGCCAAGCCATATTCCCTTCATTAAACCAAGTTTTGAGAGGTGCTGATTCAACTTTGTTTTGCAGCAACACGAGAGAACAGTGCAGGATCGCAAGAGGTCATTGACAGACTTGAAGCGCACAATTCGAGGCAAGAAGGACGACAATTCAATGTTGAACACTGAACTGAACGACATCAATGTGGCCGTTAATGAACGCAGACATATACATGAAGTAGTCGGTGAGTTCTCAACATTCAGGCACATCTTATGGATCACTGGGAACAGTTGAGGTTATTATCTAGAACCTTAACAAATAGCTCTACATTAGCCGTTGCAAGTAGAACTTATATCCTTTAGCAAATAACTCTACACCAGCCATTGCATGTAGAACGTATATCCTTTAACAAATAGCTCTACATTAGCCATTGCTATTAGAACGTATATCCTTTAACAAATAGCACTACATTAGCCATTGCACGTAGAAAGTGTATCCTTTAACATATAGCTCTACATCAGCCATTGCATGTAGAACGTATATCCTTTGACAAATAGCCCTACATCAACCATTGCACGTAGAACATATATCCTTTGACAAATAGCTCTAAATCAGCCATTGCATGTAGAACGTATATTCTTTGACAAAGAACGTATATCCTTTGACAAATAGCTCTAAATCAGCCATTGCATGTAGAACGTATATTCTTTGACAAAGAACGTATATCCTTTGACAAATAGCTCTAAATCAGCCATTGCACATAGAACATATATCCTTTGACAAATAGCTCTGTATCAACCATTGCACTTAGAACGTATATCCTTTGATAAATAGCTCTACATCAACCAACGTAGAACGTATATCCTTTGACAAATAGCCCTACATCAGCCATTGCACGTAGAACATATATCCTTGGATAGCTCTAAATCAGCCTTTGCACATAGAACGTATATCCTTTGACAAATAGCTCTAAATCAGCCATTGCACATAGAACGTATATCCTTTGACAAATAGCTCTAAATCAGCCATTGCACGTAGAATGTATATTCTTTGACAAACAACTCTACTTCAGCCATTGCACTTGGAACATATATCCTTTGATAAGTAGCTCTACATCAGCCATTGCACGTAGAATGTATATCCTTTAACAAATAGCTCTACATCAGCCATTGCACATAGAACGTATATCCTTTAACAAATAGCTCTACATCAGCCATTCCACGTAGAACGTATGTTCTTTAACAAATAGCTCTACATCAGCCATTGCACATAGAACGTATATCCTTTAACAAATAGCTCTACATCAGCCATTGCACATAGAACGTATATCCTTTAACAAATAGCTCTACATCAGCCATTGCACATAGAACGTATATCCTTTAACAAATAGCTCTACATCAGCCATTGCACGTAGAACGTATGTTCTTTAACAAATAGCTCTACATCAGCCATTGCACATAGAACGTATGTTCTTTAACAAATAGCTCTACATCAGCCATTGCACGTAGAACGTACGGTGCACGTAGAATGTATATCCTTATAGGTCTCTCCTCAGTTTGATTTGATTTTTCTCTTTTTGGACTCATTTTGCAAACATTTTAACCTATGTAGTATCCTCTACTACACGCAGCTCATTTATACAAATGTGCTATTTTGTCTTGGTGAAATTATCAGACAAACGATTACATTTTTTTTTACGAGATCCATTTAATCTCCTCTTAATTTTATCGTGTCTAGGGTTGTTGAATCACATTTTTTAGGTCTCTCAGTTCTAGAATCAGTTTAGTTGCTGTCCTCTGTATTCTTTCTACAGTATCTATGTCCTTATGCTTTCCTTTAAATTCAGACGACTGAAATTGTGTATGTGTAGAAAGTCAGCAACCTGGGACTGTGTTGCAGCTGACAAGACAACAAGCTTTGACCACGAGGAGAAGTACAGAGACATCGTACAGCGCCGTAAGCTGGTTGACCTGGCCAAGTCCCAGGCCCAGGAAGTGGCTGTGCTGAGGGCTGAGGTGGAACGTCTCCGCATGAGGACATTCCCTGCCCTCGTACAGGTCGAACGCTAGGCAGGCATCACACTGGACTAAGGGGCTTTGTAAACATAAATAATTCAAATAATAAAATGGATAGGATTGACCCCACCCACCCATCCACCCATCCACCCACACCATTATCCAAAAACATAATTACAGGCACTGTACACACATTGTCATGCAGTGAATGGGAAGTCAATTATTGCAAAATTTAAACCGGGAAATAACTAAAAAAATTGCATTTTCAATTTTATTGGTGATAATCCAAGTGGACCCTTGACCCACCTATATCCATTTTTTGGGATTATTGGAATTTTTTTATAATTACAAAGTCCTTAGAGACGATGGTACAGTCAGTTATGTAATGCTATCACATTCAAAGCCAGGCCTTACAGCAAGATGGTCAAGAAATGTAGATCAATAAAAACGTGTTTTGTTTATGGCGTTACACATGTAAAATTATAATAAATGTTTATTTCGTTGGTGATAATTTTCAACAAGTTGGGAGAATAAATGATTATCAGTTTACTTTTAACATGACTGTTAAAGGTAACTCAGGCACTGAATTCTGGGGCATAGTTCTTCTTCCACTCACCAGATGGTATGGCAATCAGGCTGTCACATATGTGGCTGTGCCGGTATCCCCATGACAGGTGTTTCCCAGTTAATCTGCACCAAATTAAATCCCAGAATTCAGTTCCAAAAGAATGCATCTGGTCGGTTGCCAATACACTGAAGTGAGTTAACTTTAATAGTTGTATTAAAAGAAAATGTACAATGAATGTTTACTTCATTGAAAGAGTACAGCTGTATATCAGTGCAACTGTGGCAACAGAATTGTGGATATTGTTGGTTATTAGAAGTTATTTTTAATTGTAACTGGGTTAAGTGTATTAATTGCCAGTTGGTTGCCAATCCATAGTTAACCCAAACTTTCAGGGCCCACTTTGTTGTGCATTAAGTGACTTTTGTACCTGACCTTAACCATCGGATGCATTTGAGCAACATGTGAAGTTTTTGTTCCAATACATGGTACATTAATTGCCATCCATGCACCTTTAAACCTAATTTTCACATAAGACTAGGACAAAATATTTATTTACCTGCAACATATTAACGTGCTTCATGTTAGTATGATTTGTATGTGTGCCATGATGTGTTAATTATTTGTTCCACAGCTAACATGAAATTACAGTAACCTGCTTTGTTATGATTACTTGAAGCCACTGATAAAACAAACAATATGTTGTTTTGCAGGGTTTGAAACAACAAATAAATCAGTTGGTTATATGATTTGATAGACTGTTATTTGTGAAATGTGGTATGTTTGGTATTCTTTTCTGCAGCTAAATATGGTTGTCTGCAACACAATGTTACATGTATGAATATGCTTGAATTAAAATGTATTTACACAAAGTTGTAATGTTATGTGTTCCATTACAAATGTACTATTCTGCTTTTCCATGCAAATTGTTCAGATCATTTTAATCATGTACACAAAGTACGAATACGCACGCAAGTACACGCGCGCACGCACGCACGCACGCACACGGACGCACGCACGTACGCCAGATATATGACCAAGAGTGAAGTGTTTACTAACAATAATTGGCTTATTTGTTTATTTCAACCTAAATTAAAACAGTCCGCGAATGGTCAGCTAGACGTTCATTAAAAAATTAGCAAAAAAACATGTTATTAATTTAGTATAGCTTACAAATATGCTAAATAACCATAACATGTTATTAATTTAGTCAGTATGCTTACAATATGCACATGAAATTCGCTAAATAACCATGACAGTAGCATAGATTATGCATAAACATTATGGCTACACTTACAGCGTTGTGTGTCTGCATCATACGTGAATAATGGTTTGCATACATGCACTACATTCCGGTTGAGGGAACAGTAGACGATAAAGTGGGGAAAGACACAAGAGATGCTAGGGAGAGCTCACCTCAGCCTGGGAGGAAGTTAAGAGGAGGGAAGGTGACAGGTCATAGGGAGACAGGACGTAAGGAGACGGGAAGGAAAGGAACGGGAGGGAAGACAACCGGGGTGAAGGAGAGGGGAGTAGGGGAGACAGGAGGGAAGGAGAAGGGAGTGGGGGAGACGGGAGGGAAGACAACCGGGGTGAAGGAGAGGGGAGTAGCGGAGACAGGAGGGAAGGAGAAGGGAGTGGGGGAGACGGGAGGGAAAACAACCGGAGTGAAGGAGAGGGGAGTAGGGGAGACAGGAGGGAAGGAGAAGGGAGTGGGGGAGACGGAAGGGAAGGGGTCAGGACAGAATGTGATGGAGGGGATCGAAAGGAAGAGTTATTCTGCAGCAGTGATAGAGGGGGTGAGGAAGAGAGCGAGGGTGTTTGTGGGGGATTCGATAGTTAGGAAGACCGACAGAGTCTTAAACAAGGGAGATGATGTGGTGGTCTGCTTGCCTGGAGCCAAAATAGAGGCGATAACTGAGAGGGTAAAAACATCGTAGGGGTAAGGGTGGATCTGTTTTAGTACATGTAGGGACAAATAACGTAGAGAGGAGGGTACAACTGCCATAGTTAGGAAATATAGGCAGTTGGTCAGAACACTAAAACAGACGCGGTTGAGCAGGTAATACTGTCAGGGATTTTACCTGTGATGGGCAGGAGGGTCATAAATATCGAAATTGTCGGGGGATGGCAATTAACATGTTAGTCCAGAGGCTGTGTAGGGAAGAGGAAGTGGATTTGTGGATTTATGGGAAAGTTTTGTTGGGAGGGGTGATATGTACATGAAGGATGGGCTTCATTTAAGTGGAAAGGGGGCGGCAGTATTCGCGGACAAACTTTCAGCAGCAGTAGATAGCGACTTGGGTACAATGACAAATATTTTGGAAGTAAACATTCTTTAAACTAGAAGAGCAGGGGTTACCTAGAGGTGTCTCAAGCAGAACAAGAGACCACTAGCACAGATAAACCAATATCAAATCATCCGAAAAACATCTCTGAAAAAGGTTATAGATGCGTATGTTTAAATGCAAGGAGCATAGTAAATAAGAAAAACGAATTAAACATTATGGTAGAAGATATTGACCCTCACATAATTGGTATAACTGAATCATGGGCCAACATAGATATAACAGATGCTGAATTAGGACTGACAGGATACGTAATGTTTAGGAAAGATCGAATAGGAAGAAGGGGCGGGGGAGTTATTTTATATGTTAAAGAATCTATTCAGGCTTATGAAATAAAACTAGAAAGGGAAGCAGATTGCGATGAAGCTGTTTGGTGCAAAATTGTTTCAGGAAATTCAAAATTAACTGTTGGATTAGTTTACCGAAGTCCAAACATAAACGAAGAGGACAACACAAAAATAAAAAACGCTATAAAGGAAGTTAGTAAAGGGAATGTATCATAATGGGAGATTTTAACCATGGACACATACAATGGAATTCTCTAGAGAGCACAGGGATTGAGGATCAACAATTTCTATGTTTAATCCAGGATAGCTTTCTTACTCAGCACGTACTAGAACCAACAAGGGGAGAAAATGTATTAGATATAGTTTTGTCATCACAAAAAGAATTAGTGGACAATGTAAAAATATTTGAACCATTGGGTAATAGTGACCATAATCAAATACATTTTGACATCAATGTAAAATCAGAAAGTAAAAATAAGAAAACGTACAAGAGAAACTTCCACAAAGGTAACTACAAAGATATGAGAAAATACTTAGCACAGCTAGATTGGAATAACATGCTGATGAATAAGACTGCAATTGAATGTTGGAATATTCTAAAATATGAAATTGAGAGTATCATTGATAAATTTGTTCCCTTCCGAAAACAAGGAAAACGGTGTAGAAAGAAACACGTGTCAAAAGAGGCAATTAGAAAAATAATGCTAAAACAAACTATGTGGAGGGTTTATAGGCGTACCAGAAAGGAAGAAGACTATGCAAAATACAAAGAGGCACTTAATGCAGCTACAACTGAAATCAGACAATCTAAAAGAAGCTATGAGCAAAAACTGGCATGTAACATAAAAACTGACAGCAAGAGTTTTTATGCATATGTCAGGAGTAAACAAAACGTACAAGACAAGGTTGGACCTCTAGAAGACAGTGCTGGAAATATAATATCACAGGGGTTTTTAATGGCGGAAGACCTAAATGGTTACTTCAGTTCAGTGTTTACAAAAGAAGATATTAGTTCATTACCAGTTGCTGATGCTAAATTTCAGGGGACTAAATCTGACTATTTAGGACCGTTAGTTGTAACTCCAGAATTGGTAGCTAGGAAAATAAAGGCAATGAAGGATAACAAATCACCGGGAGTGGATGGGATTCCTCCAAAATTACTAATGGAAACAGTAGATCAAATCAGTATACCACTTGCAAGAGTATTCAACTTGTCATTAAAAGAGGGAGTTGTTCCGTTTGAATGGAAAGAAGCAAACATCATACCATTATTTAAAAAGGGTTCGAGAAATAAGTCAGAGAATTACAGACCAGTGAGTTTAACGTCAGTGATTTGTAAATTATTAGAAAGGTTAATTAAAGACCATATGGTGGACTTCCTCGTTAAGCATAAATTATTAAATTCATCTCAACATGGATTCCTTAAAGCGAGGTCATGCTTAACAAATGTGTTATGTTTTTGGAAGAAATCACTAAGTGGATAGACGAGGGATCGCCAGTAGATATTATCTACTTAGATTTTCAGAAAGCTTTTGACAAAGTGCCACATCAAAGATTGCTACTTAAATTAAAAGCCCATGGTATCGGGGATAGCATAACTGACTGGATAGAACAATGGCTGACTGACAGAAGACAACGAGTTGTAGTAGATGGCGAAGTTTCAAATTGGAAATCGGTTTTGAGTGGGGTACCTCAAGGATCAGTATTAGGACCTATATTATTCTTAATTTATATCAATGACTTGGACGACAGTATAACAAGTAACGTACTGAAATTTGCGGACGACACAAAACTGTTTAGAAAGGTTAATACTGATGGTGATAAACAACATTTACAAAACGATCTAGACAGATTAGTGAAATGGTCTGAGAAATGGCAGATGCTGTTCAATTTTGGGAAATGTAAATGCCTACATACAGGACATGGGAACTTGAATGTAAACTATAAAATGGGAGCTACTGTTCTTGGTACTACTGTAAAAGAAAAGGACTTAGGAGTTACAATAAGCGCTGATATGAAAGTTTCAGAGCAGTGTGGTATTGCAGCTTCAAAGGGTAATCAAATTCTTGGATTGATTAGAAGAAACATAACATACAAGGGAAAAAAGTTAATTATACCTCTTTATAAAGCAATAGTTAGACTCCATTTAGAATACTGTATACAAGCATGGAGACCATATCGTAAGAAGGATATAGATACGCTTGAACGCATACAAAGGAGAGCAACTAAAATGATTCCAGAACTTAGAGACCTTAGTTATGAAGAACGCCTGAAAGAATGTGGTTTAACAACTCTAGAGACAAGGAGGTTAAGAGGAGATCAGATTGAAGTTTTTAAGATATTGAATGGGTATGAAAATATTGATAGAAATATGTTTTTCTCACTCAAGAAGGATAGCAGAACTAGAGGACATGAGGTAAAATTAGTAAAGGATCAATGTAGATTGGACATCAGGAAGCACTCGTTCTCACAGAGGACAGTAAATGAATGGAACAAACTGTCTACAGATTGTGTAACTGCTAGCAGCGTGAATATGTTTAAAAACAAGTTTGACACATATATCAGGAGGGCGGGTTATAAGTAGGTGAACATTGTTGGACTCTCGATAAGCCAATGGCTTCCTTGTCCACTTGCCATCTGGGCCTTTGGCTTGGATGGCAAATCTTGTTAAATCTTGTTGTTAAATCTACATTATATGTACAAGCACTACAATACATGTACATGTACTACGATACATGTACATGCACTACGATACATGTACATGCACTACGATACATGTACATGCACTACGATATCATTCAAAACAGTTGGAAAACGTGTAGTACGATGACCACATATACGAAGAATCAGTCCTGATAATTACAAGTAGCACCAGACTCCGTCGTCTCCGTCCAAATATTCCAAGGCAGTGACCAAAGCAGTGAATACAGACTTGAATGTATACAGAACGTTCGCACGACTGAGCTATCTTGTCTCACAGAGCGATTGCAGATTAGTTATGTTGTTAAAACCTCTGGGTTGAGTAGTCGAAGGAGAAACTAGACCGTGTCCATCATACCTCTAACAAGTGGCTCTTTGCGGACTCTACAATGGTCAAGTTAATACTGTGTGCAGTGCAGTGAGTCTAGATGGCGCAGGGAAGGCCATATCAGCATTCTCATTCGTGCTTGAACTCCGCGATGGATGCCAGCCAGATTAAGGATGGATGTGTCATTCAATTTCTGAGGGCGGATTGGATTTTTTAAATATTTGTTTGCCATATTGCTGTGGAAGCACGTGCGTACGTGCATGGAAAGTAGGGGAAAGTCCCTAACGCGCACCCCCACTTCGTTTTGTGTCAATAATTTTGAACCTGCTGTTTAAAAATACGGTTTGCTTTCATTTATCAACGCGGGTACACTAATTAAGCAATGTGCATGCATATCAACTGATAATTATAAAAAATAGAAATTATATTAGAGAAAGAAAGAAAACAGCATCTGGAGCATTTTGGGGAAGTGTGCCTCCAAAGCGCTCCAGATGCTTCCTAAAAGCGCACCTACGATGCGAATAAAATTACATAGCATTTCACTGCAATCAAAGAGCAAACGTAAGGCGTAATAATTACTTAGACACGGTGTAAGCGTACACTCGCCAACTCCGCTGTTAGTCTACGTAACGATGGTTACAACTACGGGTACAATTATTTAACTGCAATGAAAGCAAACGTTAGACACGGTCTACAGTCGCCGACTCCGCTACTGCTCTGTACGCCACGATGATTATAATTGCGGGTACAATTATACCATTTAAATGCAATTCTAGCATAAATTGTTAGACACAGTGTACAATCACCTACCCTGTTACTAGTCACACACAAAGGTCACATACAGGTTTGTCATAGCCACGCCCACATTTCTCGTGGTGCCACTGGCAACACTCTGGGCACTGCAGCCAACCCTCAGTCGGTGGGTCTCCGTACACCTCGTTGCAGTAGATGCACCGGTACACACTTTCTGTGCGGCCTGAACCAGGCCTACTCTTAGGCCTGTCAGCGACTGGTTGTCGTGCATTTCCGTTTGCAGGTGCGCGTTTTCCCTTGTGAAGCTCACGTCTGTCCGACTTCTTGACAGACATCCCACCAGCGCGACTCTTCGTCTTCTCGCCCAGTTTAATTTGTTTTGAACGTAGCAGATCTTTGTATGGCGAAGACGTGGGAAGTTCGGAAGACAGCGTAAGACGTTTCCCCGCCCGAGTCCCCGCCTTAGGTAGTGGGAATACCCTTAGCGCGTAAGCTTTGATTGACGTCACGTACGCAGTACTCCGTATTCTCGTTCGACGCTCCTGTACGACTCGCCATGCTCAAGAGCATTGAGAGCCTCTTCTAAAGCCTTCCATACGCACTAGTAGACCTATTGGTGACACGTTTGTAGTCACGCTCCATCTGAAATAAACGGTGCTTTTTAGGTTCAATATAAGTATACTACATTATGCAATTATAGTGTGTTATACATACGCTAATATTGCAAATTATACTGTATTTAGCCTTTTAGGTTAATGTAGATTGTACATGACATTGCTGTATGTATTTGTATATATTGTCCCCAAACCACACTGCCAGTTTTAAGCATCAGGATGGGGTGCGTTTTGGGAATATAGCAGGGAGCGTTTTGGGAATATAGCGGGTGCGGTTTAGGGACAATGACCAGTGACACTAAATCGGCCATTTACAAAAAAATTTATTCCGAAATGAAATTCCGATAACGTGCGTATGGTTCTGTAATAAATTGTAATTACTAATACTATCATCGTTAGAACAAATGCACAATATTAATTACATTGCCAAGACTTTACAGAACGTCATATTAAAGTCAAACACGATCAAAAACTTACCGACATACTTTCTCGAAAATTGTCGATTTCTAGACGACAATTCGTTTAGCACGTGCTTTAAACAGCGACATCTACCGAACTGAATATATAACGCATACATAGTGTTGCTGTGATCCGCTAGAGCAGTGGTGGGGCGCTTTAGGGAACAGGTGCGCGTTAGGGACTTTCCCCTAACCTGTTTTTATTAACGATTTATTGAAACGGCCAATATGCGTGAGATTTACAGATAGTTGCGTGAGATGGAAGCCAGATGCGTGAGTTTCACGCCAAATGCACTTCCTAATCCTTTCATCAGCATAGAAACTCTTGCTGTCATTTTTTATATTACCTACCAAATTTTTTTCAAAGGTTCCTTTACATTTTCTAATTTCAGTTGTAGCTAGGTTAAGTGCCTCTTTGTAGTTTGGGCAGTCTTTTACATTTCCAATGTGTTTATATACCACCACAGCATATGTTTGTGAGCAACTTTTCTAATAGCCTCTTTTGACAGGTGTTTCCTCCTGGACCTTTTCTGCTGTTTTCTTAATGAAATAAATCTCTCAGTAATGTCCTCAATCTCATCTCTTAAATAAGTCCAGCATTCTGTTGCCGTCTTGTTCTTCAGCAAGTTATTCCAATTTCTATTTGCTAGATATGTTTGCCTTTGTTGAAGTTCCTCCTCCATTATTTTTTATATGTATTGCCTGTTTTTACTTTTATATTAAAATGGATCTGGTTATGATCACTGGAACCCAAAAGTTCGTATATTTTAACATCGTCAATTCATGTCATTGTGCATTAATTTGACACAATGACCGCGTATGAATGATTGGCGGCGGCAGCTTCACGGGCACTGTGTCGCTGCTGTTGGCACGGCGTATGTCGGGTATAGAGCGGCTGCGGTGATTGCGGCTCCAGGGGTAGTAACGGCTCCAGTTATATGGAGCGTGTCAGGTCACACAGCACAGCGGCCCGGCTAGATCTGTCGGCACAGTTGTCCCGACCCAGTTGGCTAACTTGCGTCAATCACGAAACACTGGAAGGCTGCTTTGAGTAAGACTGTGAATGCCCATCCTTTGCTATGGCTTGGGCAATGTCTACCAGTGCGACACTACATGCAGTAACATTCGCTATCGGTAAGTGGGCATAGGTTTGTCACACAAATGTGCCGTTTCACCTCCGCCTATAGTGAGGACACTCATGTAGGACAAACTCTCAATTTAATGCTTAAGGTTGCGTACTCCAAATCATGTAATTTTATTGTTATGGCTAAGGCGGTGAGTTCCCAAGGTGGCGATATTGAAAGCCTAAGGTGGTGACATTAGACGCCTAAGGCGGTGACAATGGACGCCTAAGGCGGTGATACTGGAAACCTAAGCGGTGATAGTCGACGCCTAAGGCGGTGACACTGGACGCCTAAGGCGATGACACTGTGTAAAGTTCGACCCCTGTCTCGTCGTTTTTGGGCGCGTGCGCGAGAGTCGATTCTCACAAAGTTCGCTATTAGCTCGCCAGATTCATTCACGTCTAGAATGAAATCAGTTGTAACACAAATCAAACCGATTGCCACAGTCCAGCAAATATGCCCAGCGTATGTATCTCATATTAGAGTGTCGTCAACAGAATTAATTGCTAGCTTATCCAGCTGGATTTTATTTCGCCAATAGACTTCCACACTGAACTTTTCAAGTGTCTTGTTATCGTTTCGTGGGGAATTATTTGAAGAAGGAACATTGGTGGAACGGCAGTTACAGATAATTCGACCATCACGTGGGAGCTAAGTCGGGTTATACTCGATTATACTTGCCTTAGAGCAAAATCTCCACTCCTTAAATTTGGACGATGTTCGGGATTGTTAGCGCAACAAGTGAGACGGATTCAGCATTAGTCAATATAACGAACGTTCAAGGAATTAATTCAATTACCGTCGTGTCTTTGTTGATCGATTATGTCACTACATCGCTTTCGCTTAGCGACTTCCCCAGTACGAAATCCTCGGGGGCATTTGAAACGAGTTCTGTCATTAATGGCCCCTGCCCTACAAACCATGGGCTTTTTCCAGTAACAAACCGTTGGCTGAAAAATACCACCTTGTACAACCTATCGTGTCACGTCAAGACATTATCCTTACTTCGTTCAGGACCGTCAGGACGCGACAACGAATAACTCACATTGTTTTACCAGAAGATCTGAGTTGGTTAGTTCATGAACCGCGCGTAACTCATTGATAACCATCTTGAATCGTTGGAGCTTAGATCGTAATTATGGGATTTCAGTCGGGGTTGCTATGGTTATTAAAACAACCCAAATGGCAACGTGACTTCGAGTCTCGTCGCCTCCCGTCACCAAAAGTCCATCAGGCTGTAAGATTCTCGCTTCTCATAAGGGCGCGTGCATTCGTCGAGAATACTCACAGTTGTGTAGTTATTGTCTTTGTCACTCGCCAGATCGTCTAGCTGCTTACTGATAATACCGCAGACGATCAGATCAGTATAATAAGCCGTGAACGCATCTTCCAGGTTCGCAAGATTTTATTAACGCAGAAGTGTTGATCGTACAACATAGACTGGTCTCTCTGCCATTGTTCTTGTGTCTCCCATTTAACATTTAAAAGTCTTCAATAAATTTAGTGTTCTAATGGTAAGGTAGGTATGGACCGGCGTGGCCCACCCTTGCCGATAATTTTGAGTCCAAATTGAACGAGGTGTGTGATAATTTAGATCGCGCGCACCCGTTCTTTTATGAATCTATTTCTGGCCTATTTATACCAGAGGTTTCAATAGAACCCCGCCCCAGTGGAGGCGCGGTTAACCATTTTAGGAAATCGAGAAAGCCGTTATTGGCCGATGTCCATATACAACCGTCATCCCCGTACATGCTGGAAATGACAGTCGTATGCAAGGTATCGAGTCACCTTCTGAACCCCCAGGACTGGGAGACCTTCTTATGTCCTTGGGGACGGTCAGTTGCCAACTAAACTAGTTTCTTATGGCCTGCATTCTAAATCGGGTAAACATTTCTCCCGTTTGACCGTCCAGTTATTATTACAGTCGGGGCGACTATACCCCTCCCTACTGTGTAGACTAAATAATAAGCAAACCTGCAAACTGGCCAGAAACTAGCTTGACTTACATAAGTTGTATCAACCTGGGTTTTCTTTATGTTAACGTTAAATTATTGATTAAATATGTCTGAAATGACCACTATCTCTGTTCTTACCATTTTAGCCTGACCAAACCTTACATTCCTCCCAACCCATTTTTGTTAAAAAACAAACGTCCGGATAGTTTGTTTTTAACACAAACACGAAATACTGATAAGGGAGGGTCAGCTGTCAACACAGTTGAACACTGGTCATTTCGATTTGGTCTACCGTACAATTGTGTCCGCAATTTCTAAACTATACGTGGATATAGTCGGTACCGAAGAAACCATCGGTACTTACAAGAATCAAAAGTATATTTAAATGCAATTCCTACTTTCTACGTAATACAGATATGTACGTTTCACTCAGTCATCATAAAGATGCTGTTCCGTCAGGCGTGTTGGCCTGGGTGTAAAGATAAAACATGAATAGGTCTGTTATGCGACCTAGTCGAACTTAGCAACCTTAAAAAGGATGCTGAACAAACTACATAAGAAAAGGTATACAATTACTACTGTGGCCACCGAGATTTGAGAGAAAAATGCGCAATGATTGTGCCAAAGCACAGCATTTCGTCTTAAAACAAAATAAATGCTTACAATTCGCGAATTTGAGCACGTCCTCAATCTGTTTAGTTCTCATCAACTGGGGCTGATCGCCTCGCGTCAGGTAGACTGACGGTTGCAGTGGCGTCGCCTGTTTAGTTCTCATCAACTGGGGCTGATCGCCACGCGTCAGGTAGACTGACGGTTGCAGTGGCGTCGCCTGTTTAGTTCTCATCAACTGGGGCTGATCGCCACGCGTCAGGTAGACTGACTGTTGCAGTGACGTCGCCTGTTTAGTTCTCATCAACTGGGGCTGATCGCCTCGCGTCAGGAAGACTGACGGTTGCAGTGACGTCGCCTGTTTAGTTCTCATCAACTGGGGCTGATTGCCACGAGTCAGGTAGACTGACGGTTGCAGTGACGTTGCCTGTTTAGTTCTCATCAACTGGGGCTGATCGCCACGAGTCAGGTAGACTGACGGTTGCAGTGGCGTCGCCTGTTTAGTTCTCATCAACTGGGGCTGATCGCCACGAGTCAGGTAGACTGACGGTTGCAGTGGCGTCGCCTGTTTGTGTCACATGCGAAACTGTAGCGGGACCTTCCACGCTAATTTCTGAACGAATTGACCGTTTCATACACAAGGTAGGCGCCGTAATTTCCTGTTTCCTGTACAGTCGTATTACCACGTAGACAACCACGGCAACGAGACATAATATCAGAATTATTGCAACAGTCCAGGATACATGGCCTGGGTAGCTACCCCATATAATGGTGTCACCCACTAAATCATCGGACAATTTATCTAATTTTATGTTCTTTACTTCGCCCATAGCTTGCCAATTTGCTACAAATCGCTTTGTTTCCGATCCACCGAGTACAATAAGACCTAATCACCCGCGTAAGTGTGTGTTACGTCGCGAACGTTCAGTCGGAGCATCGGGGTGTTTGGGGTAGTGTCACAGGGTAGGTTGACCCGTGTGTCGGTGTCTTGTTACTGAATGACAGGTATGCGCCCTAATCGGTTCAGTCATTAGTATAAGTATTTGTTTTTCTACTCATGTCTGATTTGAGGGCAAACTTATGTGTGTTAGACCAGTGGAGCAGTATAAGGTTTGTTTCTGATATATATATATATATATATATATATATATATATATATATATATATATATATATATATATATATATATATGTGTGTGTGATTATTTTTCTTTCATGCGGAATTTAATATAATAATGTATGTATAGGTGTGTGTGATTACTGTGTAATGACTGAAGCAATGCATTCTTGCCTACCGCGTTTCTGCAAGAACTCTGTGGGCGCCTCGCTCTTCCATTTTCTGAGGTGTTTAATTTCAAGGTCCGCCTCGAGTTCATCGTCAGACTGGTCAGCAGCCAGCTGTCCGCGTCGGGACAAGCTCCTTAGCTGCGGGTCCCATAATTGCGTGGCGTTGTGTGTGTTGTCACACGTGATTGTATCAGAGGACGGCTTCTCTCCTCGTTGTGGCCCAGACGATAACGAGACGGCTGGTCGCGACTATCTGGGTCATCCAGACAGGGGGTTGTCTGGCGCTGTATAGTGGGGCCACTTTGTCCCAGATGGTAATTAGACGACCCGTTGGGATAACCGGAGAAGCGTCACGGGGTGTGTGTGAGCTCGTACGGCGTGGTTGGGCGGCCGAGCTTGTTTACGTACGGGTCGAGGATTGCATTGTCCCAGTTTTGATTCGAGTAAACTATTCTGACTTTCTCCGCATTGAGAACTTTTGACTTTCCCGTCTGCTGATTGTGGACATAAATAACAGGGCCTCGGACTCGTGTGACGGTCCATCTAGGATTCCACCTGGCAGTTAATGTTAAACGTTCTTCGGATTTAATCATTACTGAATCTCCGGGCGAAATATCATGTCCCTTAGTTTTCTGAGCTAATTTGTCTATGTTATATTTACGACTTTCTTCTGTCATAGAACGAGCTACCTTTAACGCTGTAGCTATAGCGTGTCCAACCGATTCCCACATTCGTTTTCATTGGAAGCGCGTAATGCCTTCTGCATAGGCATTCGTAAATGTCTGCCTGTCATTAAAAAATAAATAAAAAATTCGTCGAAACGGACGCACGATATACAAATAGAACATCATTTAGCACCTCTTCCCATCGGGAGGGTTGATTGTTTACAGCCTTCTGGATCATTTGTTTAAGAGTCCTGTTGAATCTTTCGATTTTACCGTTAGATTGAGGATGTGCCGGAGTTGACATGCGATGTTCAATACCATCTGGCTTAGGTAGCGTTCAAAAGCTAAAGCTGTAAACTCAGCTCCATGGTCTGTCAAAAGAACACGGCAAACGCCATATTGTACTGAGTACATGCTTCTCATAACATGACTCATTACATTTATCGAGTAAATTTCGCCATTACTCTAATCTTTGAAATCAGTTCCCGGATCAACCTACTTCATTCAGCTTACCAGGTTCTAACTCAATTGACTAGTAATAGTAGCAGAGAAACTTACCCTTCGCATAACAGAAGTCCAGGTTGGCTATAACATAGCAGAACCGCCTTTATTCGTAGGACATCTCTGCATCAATACAATTTGTTGTCTTCTGTCTGATTCCTACTATAAGTATATCTCTCTTCCATCAAGACTAGAAATCAAACGTGACTATCTGTATTTATGGCATGCATTTATACGCTTTCTTGCACCAGGCACAGTCATGATCAGTCCTCCCAGAAGGGAGGGCATGTCCTTATAAGTCAACAGAACAGTCTCAGTCGTGGACCACTATTCTGGACATCCTAGGCTAACCTACACAATATATATCTGGACACTCCCCTGCCTGCTTTATGTAACTACACTGTACGCTTTCTAGAACAACAACTTTGAGTGCAGGACGGGTCAGTATAATAAGCCGTGAACGCATCTTCCAGGTTCGCAAGATTTTATTAACGCAGAAGTGTTGATCGTATAACATAGACTGGTCTCTCTACCATTGTTCTTGTGTCTCCCATTTAACATTTAAAAGTCTTCAATAAATGTAGTTTTCTAATGGTAAGGTAGGTATGGGCCGGCGTGGCCCACCCTTGCCGATAATTTTGAGTCCAAATTGAACGAGGTGCGTGGTAATTTAGATCGCGCGCACCCGTTCTTTTATGAATCTATTTCTGGCCTATTTATACCAGATATTTCAGAAGAACCCCGCCCCAGTGGAGGCGCGGTTAACCATTTTAGGAAATCGAGAAAGCCGTTATTGGCCGATGTCCACATACAACCGTCATCCCCGTACATGCTGGAAATGACTGTCGTATGCAAGGTATCGAGTCACCTTCTTAACCCCCCAGGACTGGGATACCTTCTTATGTCCTTGGGGACGGTCAGTTGCCAACTAAACTAGTTTCTTATGGCCTGTATTCTAAATCGGGTAAACATTTCTCCCGTTTGACAGTCCAGTTATTATTACAGTCGGGGCGGGGCGACTCTACCCCTCCCTACTGTGTAGACTAAATAATAAGCAAAGCTGCAAACTGGCCAGAAACTAGCTTGACTTACATAATCGGCAGACAGTACAACAGTCATTAATGCAGTCAAAGGCATTAACGTGTAAACCACGCCACTAGATGACTAGCTTCCAATCGGCATTTTTTTGGAACGAATTCCGTCGGAGCCAAATTTCGTCGCTTTCTGAAGTGGGAAATCACAGGGTCCGTCTCGATGTCGCTCTGAGGTGGAGTTACGACCCTGGTTTGGGGCTCCCAGGTTTCGCCTACGCGACTGTCGCCGTCGTCGGCCGTACAGCTGTCGCGGACCGTCTCGGAACTGTCCAGTGTTATCACTGTCATTCCTCTGCCGGGGACCGTCTCGGAACTGTGCAGTGTTATCACTGTCAATCCTCTGCCAGGGACCGTCTCGTAACTGTGCAGTGTTATCACTGTCAATCCTCTGTCGGGGACTGTCTTGGAACTGTCCAGTATCGTCATCGTCATTCTGTTGTTGGACGTCTGGCCTGTCATTTCGCAAGCGAATCAGTTGTCGTTGATATCTGCTAGGTATGTGTTGTTTACGCTTTGGCCGGGGGTGACAGTCATCCCAAGTTTGCTCTGGGTTAACAATGCGGACTTTCTCTTCGTTCAAAACTTTAGTCTTACCCGACCGTTGATGGTGTAAAAATACAACAGGACCCCTAACACGCGTGACAACCCATTCTGGGTCCCAGCGGCTTGTCAATGATACTCGACCTTCTGCTCTAATTACAACAGAATCTCCAGGGGAAATTTGTTGTTCGTTCGCTTTTCTGGCAAGTCGCTCACGATTATATTTCCGACTGTCCCCGGTCATCGCTCGTGCGATTTTAAGGGCCGTCGCTAAATTGTCCAGTCGATTGCCAAAAGCTTGCTCGTTGGAAACACGTAATGTCTTTTCCAAGGGCATTCGTAGTTTCCTACCAGTCACAAGAAATTGTGGTGTAGATCTATAACTAGTCGTTGTCGATACACTCGTTCAATAGGCCAACAGGGCATCATTTAGAACAGATTCCCACCTGCTTGGTTCGTTATTTACCGATTTCTGGATCATCTCCTTTATCGTCCTGTTGAACCTTTCAATCTTCCAATTTGACTGGGGGTGGACGGGGGTGGACGGGGGTGGTGGTACGGTGCTCGATGCCTAACTGTTCCAAATACCTTTCAAACTCCAATGTTGTGAACTCACTTTCAAGGTCACTGATCAGGACTTCGGGACAGCCATGGCGGGATATAAACCCGTTAGTGAAGGCATTCCAAACATTCTCGTTAGATTTAGAAGGAACTGGAAACGCTTCAGCCCATCCTGTGCAAAAGTCAACTGCAGTTGTACATATTCCCAAGCGGAGATTCCACAAGGGGAACTATCAAATCTACTGCTACAATTTGGATCGGGTAAGACGGTATTGGCATCTCGCCCATCGTGTGTCGTTGAAAGTGCCGATTGTGTGTCATACAGACGCAATTGCGTAATTGCAATCGAACATCCCTACGCAACCCCGTTCATACATATGCTTCCGTAATGCGTCTGATAGCTTTCCATAGCGCTAAATGTCCATATTCCCTATGGGCTCGGTCGATAACGGCTTCCCTGTAGGCTGTTGGTAACACTAATCGGGGATAGAGGGGTGCCGTTAAATTAGGTGATTTCGTATTGTACAGTACCCCATTTAGAATTTAATAATTTTCGTCATCTTCCTCTTTACCCCGCTGCCACAGTTCCAGAAATCCCTTCTGTTGATCATTCGTTACCGTTTGGAGGTTTAGCCCATCGTGGATTAATGACAGTATGTCGGTCACGTCATCGTCGTCGGGGAGAGCGTCAGGGTCAAACAGTTCGTCCGTATCGATTACGGCAATGTCGTTATCGGTGTCATGTTTAATACGCGATAACATATCCGCTCTGACTTCACGTTTCCCTGGTCTGTAAGATATGGTCGCCCCAAATGCTGCGAGTATGACCCCCACCTCTGTATGTTCGTACTATTTATCGACTTTGTGAATAAACTCAGCAAAGGTTTGTGATCCGTATAAACGTTATACTGCGCTCCACACAGATAGGGTTTGAGCTTAACAATGCAATAAACTACTGCATAAGCCTCTTTCTCAATTGTCGCCCACTTCCGCTGTGTGGTCGACAGAGTGTGACTGACATACTGTATCACTTTTTCCACCCCATCATCGGAATCTTGGACCAAAATCCCCCCTATTGCATAGTCACATGCGGCTGTGTATAACTTATAGGGTTTGTGAATGTCGGGTGGTGCCATCACGTGTGATGAAATTAGTAATTGTTTTAGTTCGTCAAACGCTTCCTGCCTTTCATCGTTCCAGGTAAACCGTACCTGTTTTCGTGTCAATCCTATAACAATTGCACATTCCTAACATTGATCTGACTTCCTTAACATTGGTTGGTGGTTGCAAATTTGAGCCCCGCCTATCTGAGTCTGTCGAACACAAGTCGTAGGTGCCTTATATGCTCCTCTCTGTCGAACACAAGTCGTAGGTGCCTTACATGCTCCTCTCTGAGTATGTCGAACACAAGTCGTAGGTGCCTTACATGCTCCTCTCTGAGTCTGTCAAACACAAGTCGTAGGTGCCTTACATGCTCCTCTCTGTGTCTGTCGAACACAAGTCGTAGGTGCCTTACATGCTCCTGTCTGAGTCTGTCGAACACAAGTCGTAGGTGCCTTACATGCTCCTCTCTGAGTCTGTCGAACACAAGTCGTAGGTGCTTTACATGCTCCTCTCTGTGTTTGTCGAACACAAGTCGTAGGTGCCTTACATGCTCCTCTCTGAGTCTGTCGAACACAAGTCGTAGGTGCTTTACATGCTCCTCTCTGTGTTTGTCGAACACAAGTCGTAGGTGCCTTACATGCTCCTCTCTGAGTCTGTCGAACACAAGTCGTAGGTGCCTTACATGCTCCTCTCTGTGTCTGTCGAACACAAGTCGTAGGTGCCTTACATGCTCCTCTCTGAGTCTGTCGAACACAAGTCGTAGGTGCCTTACATGCTCCTCTCTGTGTTTGTCGAACACAAGTCGTAGGTGCCTTACATGCTCCTCTCTGTGTTTGTCGAACACAAGTCGTAGGTGCCTTACATGCTCCTCTCTGTGTCTGTCGAACACAAGTCGTAGGTGCCTTACATGCTCCTCTCTGAGTCTGTCGAACACAAGTCGTAACTACCTTACATGCTCCTTTTGAAAAGACCGTCGCACGTTTGCGTTTGACGAATCAAATCACGGATTTGTTCTCGCGTCGCTTGGATTGCCCGTCTCTCCTGTTCTTGTTGGGCTGACCCGATCGTATAGTTCTGGAATTGTTGGTTGTCCATGTTGAAATGTTCGAAAGTCAATTGACCGTTTGTTGTTGAATAAATCGTGCGCATGCTCGCCAGTTGTAAAGTTCGACCCGTGTCTCGTCGCTGTTGGGCGCGTGCGCAAGAGTCGATTCTCACAGAGTTCGCTATTAGCTCGTCAGATTCATTCACGTCTAGAATAAAATCAGTTGTAACACCAGTTGTCCAGGTATCGTCTCGATTAGAAACAGCAAGTCACTTCACGTACATTTCACAATCACATAAAATCGCCACCCCGGCACACCAATACCCCGTATACGTACAATCGGTAACATCTTTGGTTTAAATTTAAAAAGTTCGTAATTTAGAAATCAAACGTAACGCTAGTGCAAGCCGGCTTGGCTTGTCTATACGGAAAATTTTGAAGGTCTGAACGTTGGGAGCATTTTCGTAGCTTCCCTCGTGGAGCGTACGCGTCGTGTCTCGAAGTCAGAAAATGCCAACAATGGCGGACGATGGGGAAGCGGAGCTTTTCTGCAAACTGGAAAAAATCAAGGATATTAGGCAAAAGACGATGCAACTGGAGAAGATAAAAGCAAAACTGAAAACTGAGTTATCAACGGCTGAAGTGGAGGAGATCTACCTGTCTCAGTACAAGGCCGAGATGGAGCTACTGATGCAGAAGAAGATGGCACATGTTGAGGAGCTGCGTCTCATTCATGCCGACCTTAATCTGATGGAGTCAACCATCAAGCAGTCAGAGCAAGACCAAAATGTTGGAACAGGTGAAAACTCTGTATGATTCATACGAGCCACTCAAGGAACACTACGACATGCTGCGAGTCGAGATCGGCCTTGACCGTCTGCCAGCATTGGCGACTGAAGACGACAAGCTCATGCCAGAATTTTTCAAGAAGCAGAAGGTGGACTACCATCAGAGCAAGCTACCAGATCCGTCCCCCGCAACGGCAACGATGCCTCTGGCGATGGGCTCATCCAGCACCCTCTCGGCAGCAGCTGGGGCCGCAGCAGCGGCAGCCACGTCTCAGAGCATGGGGGTTATGTCACAGTCAAGTGGACCCAAGGCATATATACGCCCCCCGCCCCCGGCTCCTGCTCCATTCCGACAGCCACCGCCCCCGATGAAGGCGTGCATGTCCTGCCACCAACACATTCACCGCAACGCTCCCATCTGCCCTCTGTGTAAGGCCAAGAGTCGATCACGAAACCCAAAGAAGCTAAAGAGAAAACTCGATGAATAGCACCTAGACGCACATCAAATATTCCACCAGGTGCCGCTACTGCTGCAACATTGACAGGATCCATGTCCATATTGCATTCTCGCTAGCCAGGGGTGGTAGTGGTATTACTATTACAGTACTGCTGGCAGATCAACCTGTCGAAATGTGAAAACGCCAAGTGTGGATGCATGCTGAATCATTTGTACTTTGTCCCACTTCCTGTTTTGGTCCACGTTTTTCTGGAACTAGACACGCCCACGCCCAAACTTCAAAGAGAGTTCCCACGAAATGCCTGTCATTACCCGTCCGACTAGCAATGACGGGTCCATTACCATCTGAACCCCGTAAATCTGAGCGAGCAATGAACACAAATGTATATTTTTAAAGTAGAATAATCAACAAGTAAAACAAACCAGACAGTTTTAGTTATCGTTGTGGTAACCAACAATCCAATAATTACGTAACTTCATAATCAAAAAAAGAATGTGGTTTAACAACTCTAGAGACAAGGAGGTTAAGAGGAGATCAGATTGAAGTTTTTAAGATATTGAATGGGTATGAAAATATTGATAGATATGTTTTTCTCATTCAAGAAGGATAGCAGAACTAGAGGACATGAGGTAAAATTAGTAAAGGATCAATGTAGATTGGACATCAGGAAACACTCGTTCGCACAGAGGGCAATAAATGAATGGAACAGGTTGTCTACAGATTGTGTAACTGCTAGCAGCGTGAATATGTTTAAAAACAAGGTTGACACATATCTCAGGAGGGCCGGTCATAAGTAGATGAACATTGTTGGACTCTCGATAAGCCAATGGCTTCCTTGTCCACTTGCCATCTGGGCCTTTGGCTTGGATGGCAAATCTTGTTAAATCTAGATAGTTTGCCGCGCTCCCCGAGTGCGCAAATCAGTCCCCCTTTTAAAGCAAGTCAATAGCTTTCTCAGACATTTTTAGTACCAAAGTACGCATGCATGAACATCTCCTAATTCTATCATCCAAAACCGTCTCACGCATACCTGAAGAAAACCCATTTGTATTTTCGCATAATTATTACATGTGTACGGTGTGGGTGGGTGGCTGTCCTATACATCTTGCCAAACTTTTCCCGGCTCGCTATATATATATATATATATATATATATATATATATATATATATATATATATATATATATATATATATATATATATATATATATAAGCGGCCGGGAAATGTTTGGCAAGATGTATAGACGTAACTTGCATTTTAGCTTGACCATTGCGGAACTGATTAAATCTGAGCTTGTTAGAACTTACTTTGCGTCGTTCTTAACTCAATTTTAAATTAATACCAAGGTCTATTCTGATATGTTGCACGTACACTTTCTACAGCGAAGCATACATCCGGCACAATAATCTTTATTTACATTCACAACTTCGAGTCACATTGGCTGACTATTCAGGTCCCTGACGTGATATATATATATATATATATACACTTGCATATATGTATACATATATACACACATATATATATATATATATATATATATATATATATATATATATATATATATATATATATATATATATATATATATATATATATATACGCACACACACACACACACACGCACGCACGCACGCACGACCTGACTATTCAGGTCGCTCACGTGATTCAAGAACGCCAATCACGATGCCTTGGCGCTCAGGGAGCAACACATATTTGTGCGTATTAACCTGACACGTATATATATATATATATATATATATATATATATATATATATATATATATATATATATATATATATATATATATATATATATATATATACATATATATATATATATATATATATATATATATATATATATATATATATATATATATATATATATATATATATATATATATATATATATATATATATATATATATATATATATATATATATATATATATATATATATATATATATATATATATATATATATAATATATATATATATATATATATATATATATATATATATATATATACATACATATATGTATATATATATATATATATATATATATATATATATATATATATATATATATATATATATATACGCACACACACGCACGCAGCGCGCACGCACGCACACACACACACACACATTTGTTATACTTTTAAATTTACATTAAGTTATTACAGTTTGTATGTACCCCTATTGATGTGTTTACGGGTAGAGATCGCCTAGGAAGATTAGCATAACCTACATAGGATAGCTACATTATAGTAGCACTGTAGCAATCCACAGTCCTGCTTCAACAAAAAAAAAACATTTGCTACATTACAGTAACACTGTAGTTATCCACAGACGCTACTTTAACTATAATACTTTTCTTTCCCGTGCAACACCAAGTAACTCAGCTAATATATCTATATCAGTCATGTGCATAGGTATACCATTCTTTTATTCCCTCTTTCCCTGCAGTTCTCAGCCTACTTGGCCTGTGTCAGGGCGGCCCTAGCGTTTCCATCACGTCGATCTATGCGAAGAAGAAACCCCGAGTGCTGGTGCAAGGCCTGCAGGCCTTCCCACCCAAACAAGGTGGCAACAGTGTATTGACCAACCGCACGGTATCCGCTGAATGTCACTGGGACGTGGTCAAGTACGCAGTAGCCAGTAAGAACGGGCAACTTTGGGCAATCACGAGTGAGTAGCAACAGCCGTTACCCGGAATTTCATGTTATTGATCGCTAGGCGGCGGGTGTGCATAAACGTAATGCATCGCGGGATCGATTGTCGACGGAAGTACAGCCTGTAATTCAAATGAGCGAGTCGATAGAATAGCTGTTTCAGCAAAGAGTATATCGTACCAACAACAATGCTTACTGATTTTAAACAGAACTCATAACGCTAGCATCGGAACGCAAAAATCGGCTGATCTGACGTTTGAATAACATCAACTGCTATTGAAAACGTTGACATATACACGCGATTGTTTCAGCGCACGGCAACAGATTCGCAAGAATTACGTGTTGTATTTCCGTCTGCAATCCCCCCTATTTCACCTAGGCATGAGTGCTACAACAACCAGGGGCGTCACTGATTGTTCCTGGCAGTCTCTATTCAAACAATGAGAACAAATTCGACTGTGAATTATGGGAAGCTCGGGCCACATATGTATCAAGGGAATTTCGCAATAATGTTGACATGTAGTGAATATCCACCCAATTAATAATGATCGTGTTGGTACCACTATAGGAATGAGGGTCAAAAAGAGGAATTGGTCAACACAGGCAAAGAGAGAATAAGTGCCCGAGGAAGTGATATGGAAATTACGTTGTGTCTTGAACTAGTTTAATTTTGTAAGGATACAATTATGATAAATATTCGCTTCACTATTCAGTTAAACATATTTATTCCGGCCCATAGTTGTTTGAAACATCATTGGATTGTGAATCATTCAATGACTTTACTTCCTTGTCAATGAGCTAGTTACTTTGTGTGGCAATTTTGTTTTATCTCCTTGGACACTGGGTCTGCTCAATGTATGTGACGACGTTTAATTTGGTCTAACGTTTGGTCTTGTTAACAAACATATGCTTTGCTTACTCGTCTTTGCCAGTGTTGGATTCAGACGGGCAACTGCAGGCAGGATTGCTGAATGGAAACTTTCACTGGCTCGGAAACTATGAACAGTGTATGTATGTCAAAGCTTCTGGTGCCAATGTTACCGGCCTCGTGGCAGCAAAACATGACTTCGACGGAAGATACTGTCGTGCTTACTACCTGGCGGATGTGAGTGCATTATCAGTTACGTAAAAATAGTACTATTATTATTATACAGACCACAATGACAGTAACATACAGTTGTTTATACTTCATTAACTGGCTAACTAACTAACTTACTAACTAATTAACTAGCAATGATATCATAAATAACGATAGTTAATTATACATGATAATATAAAGCATAAGTCACTGATCGAAATTTTAAATACAATAAAATAGCTACGGAATCATAAACGAGTACAAAACCCAATTCCAACAGTTAATACCACTAACACTAATTAACACTAACATTACCAACACCAGTTAACACTAACCAAACACTAATTTGCAATAACTAACCTTGGCTAAGATTATCTAGCACTCGCTATCCCTATCTTAGTTACATGAAGCCTTTTAAAGCAACAACTCCGCCTCTCCTGCTATACAATATGTATCTTCCTGCTCTTACAACATGTATCTTCTTGCCCTACAACATGTATCTTCCTGCTCTACAACATGTATCTTCTTGCTCTACAACATGTATCTTCTTGCTCTACAACATGTGTCTTCTTGCTGTACAACATGTATCTTCTTGCCCTACAACATGTATCTTCTTGCTCTACACCATGTATCTTCCTGCTCTACAACATGTATCTTCTTGCCCTACAACATGTATTTTCTTGCTCTACAACATGTATCTTCCTGCTCTACAACATGTATCTTCTTGCTCTACAACATGTGTCTTCTTGCTGTAGACATCCGTCTTCTCCCTCGGTATGTGCGTACCAAGCACTTGCGACAAAGACGACGTTCGAGCATTGATCTCAAGTAAGTGTCTATGCTTGCTATCCTACTTTTATTGACTGCCTTGCTGGCAGTTGAGCCGATCACATCAGGGCCCGAGGTTATAAAAACTACTCAACTCAATTGAGCACGGTTTCATACTCAAGCCTCGCTTTCACACTATGCTCAAACTCAGGCGAGGTTGTTGAGCACGAAATGCTGAAATCCTGAGTATGCTCAAGACCGTGCTCAACGTCGTGCTCAAGCATAAATAAAAATGGCAGCTCACGCATAAATGTATTGAAGTCGTTGAAAGTTCGTCCGTTTTGTGAAGATAAGCTGTCCGATTTGAGCGTCCAGGCCGCCTACTTCCGAGTTTTATCCGTATGAAGAACTGATGGAATACGACATTTGTGAAAGATTTTGTTTGATGGCTCAAACTGCACTATTTAACGAACATTTACCAAATGTAACAGCAGCAGCGACAGACACCGCAAAACAAGTGATAGTTTACTTTTAGTGGCGGCTTTTTCGGCGACGGGGACCATTCATTTACAGCTGCTGCAGGACGACAACATTCTGTTTCAACTGCCGAGTCAGTCACGATTCACAAGAAACGTGTTTGCAGAAATTAAAACTATGTGGTTTAGTTGCATGATTTATAACATGCCATACTGAACATTAAGCCATACCAATACGATATACAGGGGCGGATCCAGGGTTTAGAAAAAGGGTGGGTCCAACGTAATGTATGAAACGCCAAAGGCGTGAAACGAGGCGTGAAGCTCCTCGGGGTGTGTGTGGTAGGGGAGTATTCCCCTTACTTCCCATTTGACGTTTTTTTTTTATACAAAACACCTGAAAGGTGTAAGTTGGGACACCAATTATCCGGTTTTAATCGAGTTAGGGTCTAATGCAATCAACCCAAACTTCAGACATGCCACATCGTACGTATACAATACGGATTTTTGCGAGGAATACGGCCTTGGATCGTGTCCCGTTTTAATACGGATTTGCTGAACATATAAATAAATAAAAATCGTGATAAAGTAGTCCTATGTATTTTCTTGTATTCGTCACATAAGTAAAACTTCAAATGTCAAATTTACAGTAGACGCCGTGCAACTACTTTTGAGTCTAGAGTTTCGGCTAAACGCAGTGGATTTTGTTTCATTTACACCTATAGGTAGGCCTTTTCCAAACGAGTATACTACAATTGAGTAAACCAACACGTAATCGTCTTAACTCTGTGTCAGCATTATTGCTAACTAGAGGCACGATAGTGTAGTAATAGTAAACATATATATTTATTCGCACGACAAAGTGTACAGTTCAATTACAATTGAAGTACCTTTGCACACAAAGAGACTAACACGTCTTTGACTAAAAAAGTGCTACACGCATTCTCAATATTATTCAGCACATCCTTTGCCAAGGAAACTGTGTTTAATATTTTTTCATCCAGCCCCTTCCGATATTGGTTCTGAATGATATAATAAAAGTGGCTAGGTTTCATATTACAGAAAGTCGTGGCATCAAGTTTGAACTGAGACGAAGTGTAATTGAAACGTTTAGACATATATGAACCAATACCCCGAAGGGCTAGATTGCCCTCTCAAGAGAGTCTATCCAAATTGTTATTGCATTTTAAACTACTCTGTATAAAGCGCACCCTTCGATTCATTGTCTGAATTTGAATCGGGAGACATTCTGCTAAAAGTAGTAGTAGTGCCATATAATAACTGTGAGTGCAAACTGGTAGAATAAAACGTTTCCTGAGACCTTTGCGCCATGTAAATGAAAATGCATCATAGAAATACATACACAATAGAAAGAGAAACAGTATAGCATAACTAATTGACGTTATGTACTTATATTACAAAACCCAAAAATGTAAATGTAATGATTAGCACATCCGCCTTTCATATCAGAGTGTTGAATTCAAGACGCAAACCGGACACGGTACATCTGGTGCTTGGCGATAAAGTTCTGAAAAAGCTAACTAGTTTAATGAGACTTCAAAAGGCCACAACATTCTAACCACGGTATAATTATACAGGCCGTAGTCAGTTAATAGAACGTTGCCGGGTGCTGGAAACTGCTAGATACTAGAAAGTCCGTTTATATCAGCTGTGTTTTAATAACTGTTGTTCAACAGTGTGTGCGCGCGTATGCGTGTGTGTGTGCGTGCGTGCGTGCGTGCGTGGGTGCGTGCCTGTGTGTGTGTGTGTGTGTGTGTGTGCGTGCGTGCGTGCGTGTTTGCGAGCGTATGCGTGCGTGCGTGCGTGCGTGCGTGCGTGCGTGCGTGCGTGCGTGCGTGCGTGCGTGCGTGCGTGCGTGCGTGCGTGCGTGCGTGCATGGCAAACATAATTAAGCTGCTGAATCGCTTAGTTGGGGCATAATGACGTTAGCCTGGCTGCGAGATGTTACATTTTGCTATTTTTTATGTTTAGACTGTTTTATCTTGTGATTCGTATCGTTCTGTCTGTTAAATCGTTCACTGTGTGCTCGACTTTCCACACACCGTGTGATATTGGTGATGGGATGATTTTTCTCCGGCGCTTTTTCCCGCAAAAGAGACGCTTGCAGCCGAAATTCTTCGTCCACCACTGTTTATATGCGGAAGTATCTTTGTTATCTTTTTCAAAAAGAGAGTTCCATTTGGCCGCTTGTGCATTGGAAACAACCGCGTCGTTTCGTACTCAGCTGAGTATGTACTCAAGACGTTTTATAGCCTCGATTGAGCACGAAAACTCTGGTGAGCATGAAATCTCAGACTTGAGCACAGACTTGAGCTTGAGTTTGAGTACGGTTTATAACCTCGGGCCCTGATATCACCGGCTGGTGATACTGGTCTAATAATTAAAAATTGTGATAAGTATTCTTTATGGCAATTATTACGAAATAGCAAGAAAGTTGTGAATTACAAATCAATAATGTTACTTTAGGTAGAAAAATTTAATACTTATGATATACTTCTGATAATAATATTATTGTGACATATTATGCCGGAAATTTTATTTGAAAAAGAATTCACTATGGCAATTATTATGAATTAGTGAGAAATGTGTGAATAACAAGTCAATAATTTTTTAGGTGCACAAATATAATATGTATGGCATACTTCGGATAATTATGACGACATATTATACATATTTTGGAAACTATGGCTGCGGCCGGAAATAAAATTTGTGAAAACGAATTCACTATGGCATTTATTAATGGTAAAAAATAGTAAGAAATGTCTGAATAACAGATTAATAATGTACTTTTAGGTGCACACATGTAATATTTATGACACATTTATAACATACTGGTAATTATTATGATAGATTATGGTACGTACGTTTGCAGCGGGGAATGATTCGTTGCGCGTGGTTCACATAGAATGTTCGATCGAGATGCACTTCTGGAAAGACGGGAGAGCAATTACAGCCACGTTAGTATGACACATGGCGTTTCAACGCTGATAATTTACTAATTACTATTATATATATATATATATATATATATATATATATATATATATATATATATATATATATATATATATATATATATATATATATATATATATATATATATATACAGTATATAATTTGAAGAAACGATTTTCTGTTATTCACAACTATTCAGATTTACTTACTCAACGTTTCAGCTGCCGTCAGTGGCCTTCGCCAGGAGCTGAATTCTGGACGACTAGTTCTTCTTCTGCTCGCCAGTTGGTATGGCAAGCAGATCCATATGGTATCTTTAATCCATCTCGCGTTTCTGTTATGTTCTGTCTACCATCTTTCCCCCCTCCCAGTCAATGAGGCAATGGTTTCTGTCTGTATTGTCGGTGAACGTAGACTTGTGCTCTACCGTCGCCGACGCTCTCCGTTGTTCCCGGGTAAGCCATCTGGTCGTGATGGTATCAACCTCCTTCTTTTGATGGACTCGTATTTTCCTGATGTTCAGACATGGTCCGACACCGGTAGCGATCTCATGATGTTTTAATATCCGCGGGAGAGTGAACATATATTTGCTCTTGTTTGTTGTTTTTTTTTTCTGATTCTGATACGATGTTGTTGCATCTATCCAGTAATGCTTTGGTGACACTCAGTTCCCCGGTTGAAGCGGACGGTGACAACTAAAGTTTAGATATTGATCAGTGTGTATCTTCTTCCGATACACCAGGACTTTCACTGTTCCATCTCCCACTCGTACCATAAGGGTGTCCAGGAAAGACAGGGACTTATCGCTCTCTTCTTCGTATGCAACGTTATGCTGCCTGTAGTGTCTTAGCTACTGAGAATCTCTGTCAGTTCTTCACGTCCCCTCCTCACTAGTTCCATCACATCATCCACACATCCCTTCCTCACTAGTTCCACCACATCATCCACACATCCCTTCCTCACTAGTTCCATCACATCATCCACATATCTCTTCCTCACTAGTTCCATCACATCATCCACACATCCCTTCCTCACTAGTTCCATCACATCATCCACACATCCCTTCCTCACTAGTTCCATCACATCATCCACATATCTCTTCCTCACTAGTTCCATCACATCATCCACATATCTCTTCCTCACTAGTTCCATCACATCATCCACACATCCCTTCCTCACTAGTTCCATCACATCATCCACACATCCCTTCCTCACTAGTTCCATCACATCATCCACACATCTCTTCCTCACTAGTTCCATCACATCATCCACACATCCCTTCCTCACTAGTTCCATCACATCATCCACACATCCCTTCCTCACTAGTTCCATCACATCATCCACATATCTCTTCCTCACTAGTTCCATCACATCATCCACACATCCCTTCCTCACTACTTCCATCACATCATCCACACATCCCTTCCTCACTACTTCCATTACATCATCCACACATCCCTTCCTCACTAGTTCCATCACATCATCCACACATCCCTTCCTCACTACTTCCATCACATCATCCACACATCCCTTCCTCACTAGTTCCATCACATCATCCACACATCCCTTCCTCACTACTTCCATTACATCATCCACATATCCCTTCCTCACTAGTTCCATCACATCATCCACACATCCCTTCCTCACTAGTTCCATCACATCATCCACACATCCCTTCCTCACTAGTTCCATCACATCATCCACACATCCCTTCCTCACTAGTTCCATCACATCATCCACACATCCCTTCCTCACTAGTTCCATCACATCATCCACATATCTCTTCCTCACTAGTTCCATCACATCATCCACATATCTCTTCCTCACTAGTTCCATCACATCATCCACATATCTCTTCCATAGTTTATGTTTGCATGTTGCTGCCGTTGTGAGAATAGCTGCTGTTCCAGCCATTCCATTCAACTTCATGCCTCATAATAATCATGGACGACTGCCGATTTCACGAACCGTTCGTACTGTATGACGGAACTGATGTGGACGTTTGACGTAGATCACGTAATTAGGAACACTCGTAGAAAACACGCATAGCGTTGCTACCAATTTACGAAACTACTACTGTTATTGTTCTATGTTACGTAATCTACGTCAAACGTCCAGATAGGTTCCTTCGTAATATCCCCAACAACCGGGCAATTTAGAATTTGTTTAAATGTAAGTACAGTACAATCCCAACTGGCCCCTGGGCCCGCCTACATAATTTCAGTTTCATACATGAGAAGCTGACGTACATGTGAGGGAACAGTCAAACAGACAGACACAACGACAAACTATTTATAGCATATCTATATTTTAAACATATGTTTCATATATTAGTGTTATTTCCACGACACAGCTGCATAATTGGTCTCTACCATTTTTTTCTTGACAGAGTTGTTCTTCTTTTCTTCGGCGCTCTCATTCTCGTTGCGACCTTTGTTGACTTCTGCACGTCGCGAAGGAAACAGCCACCAGCGCCATCTGCCGCCAAAGATGACACACATGCAGCAGAAACCTATGTCGCCGTTCACGATGACGGCGATCTCAAAACATCAAAGGTCGACGGGGAAGTTAGCAGTCACCCGCGAGCGAACGATGACGTCATCGTCCATTCGTCCCTGGAGTTGATGACGATAGAGCGGCTTGGTGCAGCGCCACCTAGGGCACAAAGTGAGTACAGTCGATATAGTATTATCGATTGAGGATTTAGAAAGGAACTGCCTTGTGCCTATATAGGGCCTACTTTACTGAATTAATTGTATCCTTCCGCTATTGAAATTGAAGCGTCCCTCATCATCTAGGTTGGAGGCCCGGGCGCGTTTGAGCTTATAGTTATGACAAACACGTGCGCGTTACAGACGTGAAGTGAAACAAGTATGATTCGCTTATGCTATTCCGGCGTGAATCACATAATGTACAATAAGCTCAGTTAAGGTTAAAAAGTTAAATATGTTAATAATAAATAAACAGATGAATAAGCGATAAAATGTCCAAGCCATTAAAAAATGCGTAACAGTAATTATTAAGAAGTGACATTAAACAATATTTAAAATAATTAATAGGAAAAAAATTAATAAATAATTTTTTTAATCCATCGCAAATGGTCATTAAAACGTCACTGCTGCCGCCTATTCAGTAAAGAATCAAGTCGTGAGGTCTCGCCACAACTCCCGCCACTGTCCGCCGTCGAGCGCGCGTAAAGCTTCGACGTCGGCGGGTTTTAGCTCTCGTTTTCGAAAGGCGCGAGCGATTAGTTGCTAGTTGGTCGGGCGAAACTGTGTCGCCTAAACAATCGGACAACTAATCGCTAATGTAGACATTACGAGACTGATTAGCAAGACCAATTTGTGGCAACAATTGTGTCGCCAGAATTGCGGATGGGTTAAATTTGGGTATCTGTCGGGCGACCGTTTGAAGCATTGGCCAATAAGTGACCGCCGTCGTGACTTTTAATAAAAATTCAAGTAGTGATTGGCGCCAATCAACAGGTCGCAATTGCCGTGTCTAGTAGACACGTTGCTCGTGGGAACGTGATTTAGTTGCGCTTTGTCATAAGACACGATGTTGCTTGACCAACTGGACAACTAATCGTATTTATATAAGTAAATTTCTCTATAATACTATCGATCCACTGTTTTTGTGGCCGCCACTCGCTCTGTATCCACTCGCTCTATATCCACTCGCTCTATATCCACTCGCTCTGTATCCACTCGCTCTGTATCCACTCGCTCTATATCCACGAGTTGCCGTGTTGTAGGCTCTTGCAGCTGGTTGATTTGGTTGTATCCTTACACATTTTATTCTTTGTTTTTCTATTAATTTTTTGTATCTCTCATATTTTCGTTCCTGGTCTTGTCTCTTTTTATGTTATCTTATTTTTATCTAATTTTATGTATATAGTGCTAGCTAGAGTATGTACAATGATATACACAAAAGTGGGGGAACAAACCCCCCCGGCCCCACCCCCACTAAAGGTACGTTATCACATCCTATAAAGTCAAACTTGGTTTTCGCAACTGTTGCTAGTATGAACCTCTCACTGTTCACTTGTTAGCAACGAGCGCCACCTGGCGGACTCTGTGCGCCTTTTCCCTCTACCGCAATGTGCCACGGATCATCAGCGCGCGCCACGCGACTGGCAGCTACACGAGCTTGCACGGCGTACGAGTCATACTCGCCGCTTGGATCGTGCTCGGTCATTCTTTCGACATTGCCACGATGATGCCTGCAGATGGGTTCCACTCAGCAGCCGGTAAGGACGTCTGCGATTAATAGAAGCTATCCGGAATAACACGTGGCGCCTCTGGTGCATAATGTGCCACTTTTAATATAATCATTAAGGTGAAATCGCGTGAAATGTCAACCGAAGCAGAGCTAGTGTATACCGAGCTGCGTCACTCTGCCAATTAACATGGAGGAACAGACGAACAATTGCACATATGGCCATCGCATCGCTGGTGACAGTAACAGTGTTGTTGTTGACTTTTTGTCAGTTGATGTTGGGGGTGTCGATCTATTTTGTTTTAATTTTTTTATGACATAGCTGCAGCCGTGGGAAATTGAAAATAGTTTTAAAAATCGGTAAATTACTTTTCGAAATATGATTTTTTAAAAGGACGTTTCCAGCGGCAGCCTTACGTGTCTTGTGTGCGACATTCAGACACTTTTCATTTTTGCAGATCCATATTAAATTATAGCCGACTTTTATCTTTGATCATTGCATTGTTCTACATGTTGTTGAATAGTTAGGGTAGACAATATTAATTTTTCATCAAAAATGGATTTAAGAAAAATTATTATAAATATATATAAATATATATATGCATGACGCACAAGTCTAAAATCAGATGGGTGCATTAGTTATTGGCAAATATTGCCAACAATATGTGAAGTTATGTAGTATATTAATAAGTTGCTTTATCATAATTAAACACATTTTATATTATATATATATATATATAAAGATATATATATATATATATTTATATATATATATATATATATATATTATATATATATATATATATATATATATATATATATATATATATATATATATATATATATATATATATATATATATATATATATATATATATATATATATACATATATATATATATATATCCTATGCATATTCATATAAATGTGTACGACACATTTTCGTTACATGTGTGATGCGTGTGAAATAGACTTAGTAATTGACAGTTTTCTTAGTTGATAATGGCTGTTTACATAACAATATGACATTTTAGTACACACTGTAATAACACAACATAATGAGGCAACTGATAAAACAAATAGTTGCATGTGTGACATACTGATTTATCATGCCCAAGTTTATATTAACTTCTGATCCATTTATCATTAACTTTATCTTTCATTTAATCTTTACAAAACCTTATTTTCGGAACTTACTGTGTGAAACATGCATTTTGCAAACAATGTCAGTTATACTGATCCATGGCTGTGTGCCAATCCGAGGCTGAACACATGCAAATCAGACATTTTAAAGAGTTAGGTCAATTATTATTAAACTTTGTTTGTTCTCGGCAAACATTATGTTAGTATGAAATACAAATTTTAGTAGCATTAGTTAATGTATGTATTTATGTTTATTGTGGTCTTCACATGTTTAATTAATTTATGCATTTTTTATATAGTGGGAAATGCTTATTATAAGTATTGCACTTCCTGCATTTCCCTTCAATATTTCATTAAATCTGCCTAAGTATTTACAGATCTTGATAGGTATAGCAGCAAAATGGTGCTGACATGTCACTGTTGTATATAATGTTGTATTGTACTGCTTCATGTTGAAATGTTGAAATAAATAAATTCCAATTCCAATTCCATCGTTAACAGCGATTTATGTCGATTCCCTCTCACCCGGAAATGTAACTAGAGAGTTGGCGCATGCGGAGTCGAGTTACCGGATGCGCTGATGAAAGTGGTAGCTGCCCCCTACTTGGTGGCGCTGAACGTCAATTTACAAAATGGCGCAGGTCGGAGTGACCCAACTCGGTGTACAATACCTCTGACTGAAGTACACCACGTAATTCGCGCAAATCTTTTGTCGCGCGCAGAAACAATTGTGTATCTCTGCCAACGCAGGCTCAGTCACATTCGAAGTTATTCAAAAGTCAGATCAGAGTTTTTTTTCGTTCCGATGCTAGCGATGCGATTTCTGTTTAATATCAGTAAGCGTTATTGTTGATATGATGTATTCTTTGCTGAAACAGTAATTCGTTTGACTATCTAAATTGAAGTACAAGTTGTACTTTTGTCGACAGTCATTCCCGCAATGCATTGCAGTAGTTTAGAGATCCATCTAAGCAAGCAAATGTGGTCGCATGAGTACGATTGACTTCCGTTTCCGGTTGCGCGCGCATGCACACAGCCTTATGGGTAGTTCGAGCGCCCATGGCGGTGAACCCTAACCCGTCCCCTGGCGACTGGAGCTAACCCTACCCTTCTGTCGTCTGCGGTGAACCCTAACCGCTAACCAGACGAAGGAGTGGTCCAGGAGTCTTGACCTAGGATCAGAGGTCATCCTCGGATGTAAGGAGCGGCCTGCGAGCGCGGCGGCGGCGGCGGCGGCGGCGGCGGCGGCTGCACTCGTGAACAGGGATCAAAGGGTTTGTTACCAGTAGCAGCGGTCATTAACAGGGTCATTATCAGGGATCAATGAGGCTAATGAGGAAACGAGAAATCAACACAACACGGTATCGTACGAGTGCACACGTATTTTATTGAACAACACAAGCAGCATGACGATACAACAAGGGTAGCGTGTAATATCACTACGACTGATAAGATGATGCCATGACTTGCGAGTGTTGACCACTACGCCATAGGTCGCGAGCTTAGGGGTGTCTCCACCTCGCCAGAGGCTCGAGGGTGATGATGAGGCGACTTGCGGATGTTGACCATCACGCCAGAGGTCGTGAGCTTAGGGGTGGTGCGTCCACCTCGCCAGAGGCTCAATTGATGTACGATGTACGATAGTGCAGTCTACCTTGTCGCAGCTGTTTAAACCAATCAATCGTTGGCTATTAAATCGGTGCCGAATATATTGATCATCGGAAAACCGTTACAACGAAGCAATACATAAGCTACACAATATTGTCCACAAACGTTAGACAGAGGACTCTGAAGTCTCTTGCTATTATGAGTCCACTCGGAACAATGTTCGTTCATGAAGGTGCGGAACGCCACGTGTCGTGACGGCAGATCGTACAAGCAGAAGTAATTGCCGCGTCCGTCGGCATCCAATGTTCGCCCGGTTCGTCGCCGTCGTCGGTGTTGCACACGAAGGCCGCAGGCAGAGCATCTATCATCGTAGGCAGTCCGTGAAAGATCGATCTGGTGCGCGGGTCCATCGCCAGTAGTCTATAGTGATCTGCAGGGTGTCCATCTCAGTAGTCGTAGATGACGTTGCGGCTCTTGTCTATTTCCAACACGGACTCGAAGTCGGCGTAGGCGCGTCACGGAAGTGCAGGTTTATGCGCAGGTCGCCCTTTTGTACCAGATGGAAGCAGGCACCATCGCACTGGTCGGGGGTCAGGTCAAAACCGTGCCGGTAGTCGCTGCGAATCAGCCCGTTCCCCTCGTCCTGCCATATCTTGCCGGTCGAGTAGAACAGGCTCATGTAACTCCGGATGAAGAGGTCGTCTTCGAAATTCGGCTGGAAAGGTTTGGAGGGTATCTGTCGTCCGTCCACGTACACTGAGTGGAAGCTGATGGCGTTGTTCTTGGCGGAAAACGGATTCTTGATGTACACACCGTTGTACGCGTCGTTATCGATGCAGCACAGCACCAGACGTTTCGGCAGGGTGCCGAGGAACAAGTTCTCGCAGTACTGGAACAGAGGGCGCTCCAGGTACTTGTTAATAAAGTCGTAATAAAACTGCAACATGCGCATCTTGGCGTACTGCAGAACGAAGAATCCCACGTGTACGGGAAGGGTGTGCGTGACGGTTTTTTTTCATCTCTATCTCGTTCGCATCGTCAACGACGACGTCGAGTTGTCGGAACCGTCTTCACCTTGCAGTAGTTGACGTCACAATGTCGGTCCACGTTGGTGATGGTCTTTCCGTAGCCCGAGTTCCCCAGCAACTTCATGTTGTCCGCGATGTTGGCCTTGTGTGTGTGGACGTCTCCCTCGTGTCGGGCCGTGGACATTGCATCGCCGATCCGCTGGAAACACGGAAACGGATCGTACTCGATGACCTGTTAGACGTGCATCACCTCGAGGCCGTGGTGACAGGGGCGTGGCGAGCAAGATCTTATCGCCTCATTAGCTGCCCACGAGTATGCGCCTCGGAGTCGCCATGGTGTTGTGCTCTTCGGCGTATCGGCGCATGAACGATCCGAGATCGTGGCGCGTCATACGGATGTTCTTGAACACTGGCTGCATCTCGGCAAAACAAAATGTTCGCGCAATGCTTCCGGTACGCAAACGTCGCACTCGATCAGGCTGAATACGGTTCCGGCACGCACGCCGCTCAGGATCTGTTGCGACGTCATCGTCCACCGAGCGTGTCGACGTCGCGGAAATGCAGCATCCAGACATTTTTTCACGGCCGGATCTCTTATCATCTATTTCCACTCGCATTCCCACAACTCGACGACCTTGACAAAGGCGGTGTTCTTTTGGGTATCGGCGAGTAGTTGAACCATGGGTTTCCCGTTGACGACGTTCACCCCTTGTTGGTGCACGAGTGACCATGATAAAAACATCCGTGGAACTCATAGGCCGTGTCCGTCTCACTGCACCACCCGTCTTCCGGAAGTTTGCCTATCCTCTTCTCTCGACCGTTGATCTGATGTCGTATGGCGCGCCCCGTGCGTTCGGATTCCCAAGTCAACCATTCCGCAGCCATCTGTCCGTACAGCTGCGCCGATTCGGTGTGGAAGTCGTTCTCTTCCCGTCGTCGCGTGTACCATCCCATAGGCATGTCTTGCGTGAGCGACCAAAAGTACAGCACGTTCGCATCGTATCCGACGATCCACCGACACGGACTAGCAGCCTCTCCTTACTCGTTCTGATGTAGCCTGGTGATCTTTATTCTTCTCGTTGAAAATCGTAAAGTAGGTCTTCTCTGGAAGGCCGTTGAACTGGTAAAGCAAGGTCAGAACAGGTACTCTGATGCCCTGTTTGAACATCTTTGCAACGTTGCTCATAGAAGGCAAACTGTCTGTCGATGGCCTGCAGAAAGGGAACCACGCCCCTATTGTTGTACCAAATGAGAAAGTCTCGCAAAGTCGTCATGTCGTTGTCGCGCCAGTCTTCTTGACAACTGGCGTAATCCTCATCGGAAATACCTTCGTTCTTCAGTTGACTGAAGAAGGCCAATTTCGATGGAAAAGCGGTGTCGTCGAGCCTCTCCAGACAGTATGGGAAATGACCTTTCATCACCTAGTATCCGTACGCTTTCGGATACTTGTCGTTGCTGAACCCCGGGGGCTATGTAATTGTTCCTCTCTCTTTGACGTGGACAGGAAGTAGGGTACCAGGAACTGTTTGATGGCATTGAGATCATACTTACCCGAATTGAATCCAATGACGGGAAATTGATGCATCCATCCATAAAGTTGTCCCATCAGCGTTTTGTATGGATTGATCGCTGGTCGAGATTTCTTGTTGTCGGATGATCGTGCACCGTGCTCCCGTTAGTTCTAATTCGTCAGTGCTTCCGCAAGTTATTCCTACACATCCTCGTATGAGTCTTTGATCTTGTCGTACATGCGTACATCTTGGATGAAGGAAAAATGTGTCTCGTGAAGGTTGTACGTCATCTCCAAGAGTCAGGGCTAAACACCGGTTATCATTGTACCTCTTGTAATGGTTGGGTTCCTTTTCCAGGCCGATGAAGGCTTTGTTCTTCTTGATATAGACAGGAAGGGGGTCGCACGTACACATCCTATCGGATAATCCGTGATGCGGTTGACGAAGAACGTGACATGAGTTCGCACACCCACGCAGAATCCGGTCTTTGATTATTGGCCCACTGCAAGACGTCGGTTTCTCGGATGCGTTTGAGAAAGACGTTAGTCCTTGCTGTTGGTGATGAGACTGGGCTCGTGTAGGGAAGCGTCAACAGCAATTGCACGAGGAATGATAGTACTTGTATCGACCCGTGTTCTTGTTCCTCAGAACGAACCCGTAACTGAGGTTGATCTTGAAAGAGTGGGTCTGTTCATGGAACATGATCTTCAAAGGAGCTTCTAGAACGGTCGAGTCTAGCGTGGTTAATCTGTAATCGTACCTGCACTGGAGGGGTCCTCTTGATGTGCATCTCCTGATGGTTGACCAGTGGTCTCGAACGACATCTAGCAGTTCCGTTGAAAGAGTGTCGGCAAAGGGAAGTTGAGCGGGTGGTTCGATGGGATCTTCTTCAGTAACGAGTGTGGGACAGGGTGTGGTGTCTTCTCTTTTTGCTCTCTTTGGTAATGGCGGCTCGTTGACATCGATACACGCGGTTCGTGCATGTCTGGTCAGAAGGGTACGTGTATTGAAATTCCGCCCACATTTTGTACACGTGTAGGCGATGGTGTTTGTTCTACAACTACGACTACTACTACCACTACTACGGCTACTACGACTACATACATACCTTACGTGACGCTGTAGAATGTCCCGTCTCCCGAACGTTGCACCGCATTTCTCACTCACGTATTTAGTGCTCTTTGCGTGGTCGCTAGGTAGCTGCTGGTGGCGCAACGGAATAGGTGTGGATGTCCCAAGTTGGCATCGAATGACTCTTCACGTGTCGTCATACCTCTGCATACGTATCGAGGGCGAGTCCACAGTGGCGACATAGATGTCTTTTCACGGTGCAGACTGCGTCTACAACTGAGAGGTCACGGACCCTCAGCACATCTATATAGTATATGCGTGTCCGGGTGTGGTGGTGGTTGTGTGACTTGTTGTTGTCATTATGAGGTTCGTCACCCGTTTCTCTATAAGTATCACGCATACTGGCGGCTCCATAAGTGGCACTCGTGGTGGTCATGTTAAGAAGTACTATGGCGACGGTGACGGCGATGCTGAACTGTAGCCTAGCAAGATGACCTCGTCCTCCTCCGCTTCCGATTCCTTTGCACACGTCGGTGGGGGTGTCATTGTTACTGATTACACCCTTTGATCTCACAGTACGGCTTACAGCTGGATAGAAGCACACAATGCAGACTGAGTCTAATACACACCTGTTCACGAGTGCATCCGCCCCCTCCCCCGCCGCGCGCGCGCCGCTCCGTACGTCCGAAGATGACCTCTGATCCTAGATCAAGACTCCTTGACCAGTCCTTCGTCTGGTTAGCGGTTAGGGTTAGGGTTCACCGCAGAAGACAGAAGGTTAGGGTTAGCTCCAGTCGCCAGGGGGCGGGTTAGGGTTCACCGCCAGCGGGGGCACATGCTACCCAGAAGGCTGTGCGCATGCGCGCGCAACCGGAAATCAATCATACTCATGCGACCGTATTTGCTTGCTCAGATGTACCCCTAAACTACTCAAAATCGAAAGGGTTGGCATTTGAGTAATTAAGGAAAAATATTTAGAACAAGAGCTGCGATTTCATTTCAGGGTAACTTTATGTGTGTAACTGTAGTTAACATTAATATATGACTAAAATATTTTAGTGAATTAATCTATTTGATATATCATGGAACAATGCAAATGTCGCACGTTACATTGTATATATTTGATTGTATTCCAACTTGAAAAGGATATAATTTTGACAGATATGTGAGAGTTATTTACGGGGAATATGCTAGGGAGCTGTAGAGGTAAAACACGTTTTAAAAGATGACGACGAAATTGTCAAAGCTTCGAAATGGCATTTCAATCTTCATGTTGTTTCGGGGCCCGCCAGACGGGGCATTGTTTTATGCTAAAAGTCTTCAGAGGTGGAAACATTTTTTCTCAATGTAATATATATATATATATATATATATATATATATATATATATATATATATATATATATATATATATATATATATATATATATATATATGAAGCAACTGAGGCACTTGAACATATTATTTATATAATGGCTAGTTGTCAGCGTTGGTAGTATAACCTCTCACAGTAGCTCGTTTCATATAACATATATATATATATATATATATATATATATATATATATATATATATATATATATATATATATATATATATATATATATATATATATATATATATATATATATATATATATATATATATATATATATATATATATATATATATATATATATATATATATATATATATATATATATATATATATAATAATGACATGAGTAAATGCAACTGGTAACGCGCTCACCGTGTTGACATATGTTGTCCTGCACGGTGTGACATCCAGTGTTGACATATGTTGTCCTGCACGGTGTGACATCCAGTGTTGACATATGTTGTCCTGTACGTGTGACATCCAGTGTTGATATATGTTGTCCTGCACGGTGTGACATCCAGTGTTGACATATGTTGTCCTGCACGGTGTGACATCCAGTGTTGACATATGTTGTCCTGCACGGTGTGACATCCAGTGTTGATATATGTTGTCCTGCACGGTGTGACATCCAGTTTTGACATATGTTGTCCTGCACGGTGTGACATCCAGTGTTGACATATGTTGTCCTGCACGTGTGACATCCAGTGTTGATATATGTTGTCCTGCACGGTGTGACATCCAGTGTTGACATATGTTGTCCTGCACGGTGTGACATCCAGTGTTGACATATGTTGTCCTGCACGGTGTGACATCCAGTGTTGATATATGTTGTCCTGCACGGTGTGACATCCAGTTTTGACATATGTTGTCCTGCACGGTGTGACATCCAGTATTGATATATGTTGTCCTGCCCGGTGTGACATCCAGTGTTGATATATATTGTCCTGCACGGTGTGACATCCAGTGCAATAAAAACTGGTATAGCACTGTTGACACGGCGCGCGCCGATAGTTCTTGAAAATCGCTAGTAAATCACTGTTTTATTTGATTAAATGTGTTGAAATGTTAGTTCTGAACCCATATGATAAATACCTATTCGAAAGATAATGGGGTTAGTATTTAGTCAGTGGAGATGGATACGGAAATACCCGGGTTTTTCCCAACGTCTATTTTTAGTAACTACCGAAAATGGTAAACATTTACTTATCCATTTACACTTACTAACTACTGGGGTTGTATTGGGCTAACAAGCTCGTTCAGTGGTATATTTACACTTACTCACTACTGGGGTTGTATTGGGCTCACAAGCTCGCTCAATACTACATTTACACTTACTAACTACTGGGATTGTATTAGGCTCACATGCTCGCTCAATACTACATTTACTCTTACTAACTACTGGGATTGTATTGGGCTCACAAGCTCGCTCAATACTATATTCTGAAGCAACTCGTGCATAAAACCCAGTATCGTTCAATAAGTGTATATTATCATTATTATTGCTATTACTTTTATTGTTTAACTACTTCAGAAAACACGCTGGGACAATACAAATTAAGAGACAACTTTCAATCTCAAGTACTGGTTACATACAATCTCGCTGTCGATGGATTCTTGCTACTAAGGTAAATGTATTATTATTGTTTACTCTCTAATGTTTATTATTAAATTATATAGCATATATATAATATATATATATATATATATATATATATATATATATATATATATATATATATATATATATATATACACACATACATACATACATACACACATACACACATACATACATGCACACACACACACACACACACACACACACACACACACACACACACACACACACACACACACACAAATGAGACGGATGTCGGTAAACATGATACTTCGCAAATGCCATTTTTATCAAAAAGTTACTAAACCACAGATTTTGAGATTTTCCTTGAAAATCATTCCTTGTTTGACATTCATTTTAGCGATTACTATAGTTAATAATGTCTATTTAGGTATATTTGATGCATTTTAGTGTTATCTTTGAAGAGCTGTTCGATGTGTTCCGCTTGACTTCCATAAAACAAAGTCGAAAATGCTGTCAATTAATCGCTGTTTTTTCCACAATTTGTGGATGGTACCTAAAAAAATCTGGCATCGTTACAAAGCTTGGCATCTCATCTTTCCATATGTGGTCAAGACATTATAATATATTCCGAATGTGTCGAATAGGAGAGGGCGAGAGGCATTGTTTGCCCTAGCTACGTAAGCAAATCCGGCTTGGAGACAGTGCCCCTTGCTGGACCATCCGTTCTTCGGGACAGTTAGCGAGGTACTGTAGTCGCTTCACGGGGCAGGGGACGAGTTCGGCGACGAAAGAGTGGACGTGGCTGCTGTCCCAGTGATAATTAATTGATTGTTATGATGTGTCGCTTTTTATGTAGTTCACTTGTTGTCTATTATCAAATATGCCATTGTTAACAATCTCTCGTCAGTTATTTTACTATGTCTACGAAGTCGAAGAGTATCACATTAAGCAAATATTATTATAATTCTTTTAAACTCCTTTTTCAGTATACAATCTGCTACACAACTGAGAGAAAATATTTTCAAGAAAGGTGTTTAATTTTTGTTTAACTTCCGGGAAACAACTGTTTGGCGTCAAATACTGATGTACCTTTTAAACATGGTTACTTTGATAATGTTTTGTACCATTTTCTACCAATGTAAAGATGACTAAGCTGACTAAGCTGACTAAGACACTGAAACCCTTGTTTTGGTAGCAGTATTACTTCCACAGATATGATGCATGGTTTTGAAAAAATAAGATTTATTTCTTGGAAGACGCATGTTTTACTCACACATGAAGGTGATTTAAAGGTATGTAGTTGTTACTAAATTGAAAATTATGAATACAAAGTTCTCAAAATAGGGTGGAAGCATATTGAGTAATAAAATAATTATTTGCTAGAATTGAAATATCTGGTTGCTTGATGCTTGATGTGAAAGCTGAGATCCTGCTCTTTTCAACGATGCATATTGTTGTAGGCAACTTTAAGTTTTAAACAGGTGCCCTTGTTACAATTTACCCAGAGTTGGGAAAAATAAATTGTGCAACGATACGCATGAAACAGATATAGTCTAACACTGATGGAACAGTTGAGAAATATTCGGATAATGCTGTTAAACCTGGCATAAAAGCCGCGCAGGTGTCTTAACATATCTTCATCGTCTTTCAAGTCGTTGCAGATAACTACCCCGAAATATTTTGTCTTTTCAACAAATACAAGTTTGTTATTGATCATATAAATATCTGGACATTTCAGATGAAAGCCACATGGTTCGATAACGATACATATCGACTGTATAGGATTACATTAATATATATTTTTTTAAATATATTCAGCAAAGCCACTGACCACTGGGACTAGGCGCAGTAACACATAAAACATATGGTTAGTGCAGCGGTTGTGTATGTGACAACCTATACCTGCACTATTTAATATATAATCTAGACACTTATATCATATGGTGTTATGCACAAATAAAACCAGATACAAAGAGTATGATATGATAAAACAGTAAAACAGAATGGCACTATATATGTAATAATAATTTAACCGTATATTAAAATAGTGAATCTTTTGGTTTGCATTTTAACATCGTTAATGCTCCATACAACTTGCGGTAACGCATTCCACAGTTTTGGTGGTGAAAGCGCAGTCTCCCAGTGTGTTTTGCTTTGTCACTGGATCTCAGTCTATATAGATAGATAACTAGATAACTAGGGAGGGAATATAATTAAATGTATTCGTTTGTTGCACGAGTCCAGATAGGTATCAACTGGTAAGAGTCCGTTCGCAATTATCAACATTTACCTATTCGTACAAAGCGTACTGGGGGGGGGGGGTTAAATGCTCGCGTGCTGTTTTTGTAATTTTGGTCACATGCGATATATGACCACCGTTGCGTTAGGTAGAACCGTGCGATGAACTGTTACAAAACTACGGTTGTTTTAAATCGTGCAACCGTTCACCACGTGGTGCTGTAATACAGCCCAACATCTTAGAAGTTCAGTGGAAAACAATTATTGATATGACACCACGAAGTTGTTAGGAAAACACATAGATGAAACCTAATTATTGGAGACAAATGGTTGCAAACTTATTCTGATTATCTTATGGAATGTTCTATATCCATGAACTGCGTCATAACATTGTTACATCGGCATACGTTTTAATGTGGAAATTATCAACATTTGAAAGTACTGGTTATGGGAGGAATAGAGCGTTAGTACGGTTTGTACCAACACGCAAATGTCGACACTTGTTAGCGGTCCTTCTCTGTGTTTATTTCACAATACTAGTTATTTAACAAGATTTAACAAGATTGCCATCTCGAACAACAAGCTCTAGATGGCAAGTGGACAAGGAAGCCATTGGCTTATCGAGAGTCCAACAATTTTCTCATCTATGTGTAGCCCGCCCTTATCAGATATCTGTCAATTCTATTTTTAAACATATTCACACTACTAGCATTAACACAATCATTTGGCAGTTTGTTCCATTCATTTATCACCCTCTGTGAGAAAGAGTACTTCCTCATGTCCTACCTACACTGCTCCTTAACTAATGCTGCTTTGTGTCCTCTGGTTCTACTGCCTTCTTTAAGTTTGAAAAACATATTCCTATCAACATCCTCATAACCGTTCACTATTTTAAACACTTCTGTTTGGTCTCCTCTTAGTCTCCTGGTCTCTAGTGTTGTCAAACCACATTGTAATAAGCGACTTTCGTAACTAAGGTCTCTTAATTCTGGAATCATCTTAGTTGCTCTTCGTTGTATTTTTTCTAGCTTATCTATGTCTTTTTTACGATATGGCCTCCATGCTTGAATACACTATTCCAAATGTGGTCTAGCTATTGCTTTGTACAGGGGTACAATTATATGTTTCTCCTTATACGTGATAGTTCTCCTAATTAGCCCTAGAATTTGATTTCCTTTCGAAGCAGCAATCCCACATTGCTCTGAAACTTTCATGTCAGCATTAAATGTTACTCCTAAATCCTTTTCTTGTGTGGTTCTACCTAGTACAGCATCCCCCATTTTATATTCCTCGGCCATATTTCCATGTCCATACATTTACACTTCCCAAAATTGAATAACATTTGCCATTTTTCTGACCATTTAACTAATTTTTCTAGATCATCCTGTAAACTTTGTTTATCTGTATCATTAGTAACCTTTCTGAATACTTTTGTGTCATCTGCCAATTTGAGTACTTTGCTAGACATGTCATCCTCCAAATCATTTATGTATCTTAAAAACAGTATAGGGCTTAACACTGATCCCTGTGGTACCCCACTCAAAACAGATTTCCAGTTTGAAATCTTACCATCTAGTATTACTCTCTGTCTTCTGTGTGTAAGCCACTTTTCTATCCAGTTGATTACATCATTGCCTATACCATGTGCTTTTAGTTTAAGTAACTATCTTTGATGTGGCACTTTATGGAAAGCTTTCTGAAGATCTAAGTAGACAACATCCACTGGTGACCCGTCATCTACCCACTTTGTAATTTCTTCTAAAAAACATAAGAGATTGGTTAGACATGACCTTGCTTTTAGGAATCCATGTTGAGATGTATTTATTAATTTATATTTTACGAGGAATTCCACCATGTGGTCTCTAATTAATGTTTCGAGTAATTTACATACAACTGATGTTAAACTCACTGGTCTGTAATTTTCTGGCTTCTTCCTCGATCCCTTCTTAAATAGCGGCGTAATGTTTGCTTCTTTCCATTCTGAAGGAACTATTCCTTCTTCTAGTGACAAGTTAAATAAGTTTGCAAGTGGTGTACTAATTTGATCAACAATTTCCTTTAGCAGTTTTGGTGGTATCCCATCAACTCCAGGTGATTTATTATCTTTCATCTTCTTAATTTTCTTTGCTATCATTTCAGGAGTTATAAATAACTGCCCTAAATGTTCTGATTTATTGCCCTCAAATTTAGTCAATGGAACTGGAAGTGAGCTGATATCTTCTGTGGTAAAAACTGAGCTAAAATACTCATTCAGGACCTCTGCCATTTGGAACCCATCTGAAATTATGTTTTCACTGTTGTTTTCCAGTGGTCCGACCTTATCTCGAACTTTCTGTTTACTCCTTACATAAGCATAGAAACTCTTGCTGTCATTTTTTATATTACCTGCCAATTTTTGTTTCTAATTTCAGTTGTAGCTAGGTTAAGTGCCTCTTTATAGTTTGTGTAGTCTTCTACATTTCCAGTGTGTTTATAGACCTTCCACAGCATCTGTTTGTGAGCAATTTTTCTAATAGCTTCTTTTGACAGGTGTTTTTCCTGGATCTTTTCCCTTGTTTTCTTAATGGAATAAATTTCTCAATAATGCCCTCAATCTCATATTTTAAACAAGTCCAGCATTCTGTTGCTGTCTTGTTCTTCAGCAAGTTATTCCAATCTATATTTGCTAGATATGCTCTCATCACTTTATATTTGCCTTTGTTGAAGTTCCTCCTCCATTGTTTTTTTATATGTATTCCCTGTTTTTACTTTTATATTAAAATGGATTTGGTTATGGTCACTTGAACCCAAAGGTTCGTGTACTTTAACATTGTCAACTAATTCATTTTGAGAAGACAAAATTAAATCTAACACATTCCCACCTCTGGTTGGTTCCAAGACATGTTGAGTAAGGAAACAATCCTGTGTTAGAAGTAGAAACTGATGGTCGTCACCTCCAGCACTCTCTAATGATTCCCATTGTATACGGCCATGGTTAAAATCACCCGTTATAACACATTCTCCCTTGCTCACCTCCCTTATCACCTTTTGTAATTTCACATCTTCCTCTTGTCCTATGTTAAGACTACGATAAACTACTCCTATTGTTAATGTTGAGTTCCTGGTAACTATGTTACACCAAATTGCTTCCACACTATCTGCTTCACTTTTCAGTGTAACTTCATATGCTTGGATAGATTCTTTAATATACAAAATTACTCCACCTCCCCTTCTTTCTCGTCTATCCTTCCTAAACATTACATAGCCTGTCAGTGCTAACTCAGCATCTACTATATCTTCATTTGCCCATGATTCTGTGATGCCTATTACATGAGGATCAATATCTGCTACCATAATGTCTAACTCACTTTTTATTTATTATGCTCCTGGCATTTAAGCATACACATTTAAGTTCATTGTCTGAAATTATTGGTGAACATTTCTTTGGATGTGTATTTGTAGTAGTACTCCTTTGAGTTTTCTCTGTCAGTTCCCCCTGCGCATCTAGTTTAAATAATTTATGGTACCTGTGCCCTCGTCGACAACTCTGACAAACTCACACGCAAGAACTGCAGCGCCCTTCCCTGTCAGATGAAGTCCATCTCTCATGAAAAAGTCACCTCTTCCCACAAAGTTTAACCACATGTCTACGAAGCCTACTCCCTCCTCCATACATACCTTCTGTACCTGTGTGTTGATCGCCATCCTTCTACAGTTCCTATATTCCTCACCCCTGCCTCCCATTATTGGTAATATCCCCGACAATACGATCTGCCCAACTCGTGCCTCTTTAAATGTCTTGATCAACCTCCTATACTTACCAATGCTGGCTGCCGTTCCCTCCTTACCTGTATTGTTCGTTCCCACATGCACGAGAACAGCACCTCCCGTGCCACCACCCATGACCTGTCCTGCCTTCTCTGCTATATCCTCTACTTTTGCCCCTGGTAGGCATACTGTTATGTCATCTCCTCTATTTACAATTTTATCCACTTTCCTAATGATGGAATCCCCCATAAATACCCGGGCTTTCCTCGCTTTCCCCTGTGATACTACATCAGCAAAGCTCCTTTCCTGTTGCACACTACTAGTATGCCCCCTTTCTCTCATATCATCGACCTTTACTGTCTTACCACCTGGCAATCCCTCTCCACTCACCCGCTTACCTCTCTGTTGTTGCATTCTCTGCCTTCTGTCACCTTTCTTCTTCTTACCAGCTTTCTCCCTCACATTGCCACTGCTCTCCTTGTTCTCCTCGGTCTCACCACCTCTGCTCTCCTCGGTCTCACCACCTCTGCTCTCCTCGGTCTCACCACCTCTGCTCTCATCATTCTCACCACCTCTGCTCACTTCTGTCTCACCCTGCCCTGTCATCATCAAAATCATACGCCTTAGCTCAATCACCTGCTCCTGCAGATATTTCACTGTAGTACACCCCCTACACACGAAATGGAAATCATCCGCCTGCACCTCCGCCCACGAATTTACACACCCGGACTTTGCAAAGTCTATCCAGCTGTCGCAGCTAAAACATATCAAATTACGTTTTGCCTTTACTTGGCGTTTGCACGGCACCATGTTAGAAATTAAATTTGTATTTGTTTATAATCCGTTTATAATCACTTTATAATAGGTAGTCTTCACAAAGACTGTTTTTGTGTGGTAATACACACTTTATAGTATGTTACTTATGTCTTAATTAAATTTACAGCTACTGCCTTGCAACTTACTTTCTATGTAACAGCTGACTAACAAAACGTAATATCGCTCGCGCTAACGAAATTTCAGTGACCTTATTTAAATAACACTGAATTACTACCTACGGCTAGCTTTTAACAATAAATGTTGCTATGGGAGGAGTAGAGCGTTAGTACGGTTTGTACCAACACGCAAATGTCGACACTTGTTAGCTCTGTGTTTATTTCACAATACTAGTGTTGGCGCTGTACATATTGTTAATCTCGTCCTGATATGACATTTGTTAACGGTCCTTCACTGTGTTTATTTCACAATACTAGTGTTGGCGCTGTACATATTGTTAATCTCGTCCTGATATGACATTTGTTAACGGTCCTTCACTGTGTTTATTTCACAATACTAGTGTTGGCGTTGTACATATTGTTAATCTCGTCCTGATATGACATTTGTTAACGGTCCTTCACTGTGTTTATTTCACAATACTAGTGTTGGCGCTGTACATATTGTTAATCTCGTCCTGATATGACAGTTGTTAACGGTCCTTCACTGTGTTTATTTCACAATACTAGTGTTGGCGTTGTACATATTGTTAATCTCGTCCTGATATGACATTTGTTAACGGTCCTTCACCGTGTTTATCTCACAATACTAGTGTTGGCGCTGTACATATTGTTAATCTCGTCCTGATATGACAGTTGTTAACGGTCCTTCACCGTGTTTATCTCACAATACTAGTGTTGGCGCTGTACATATTGTTAATCTCGTCCTGATATGACATTTGTTAACGGTCCTTCACCGTGTTTATTTCACAATACTAGTGTTGGCGCTGTACATATTGTTAATCTCGTCCTGATATGACATTTGTTAACGGTCCTTCACTGTGCTTATTTCACAATACTAGTGTTGCTGCTGTGTGTGTTATATATATATATATATATATATATATATATATATATATATATATATATATATATATATATATATATATATATATATATATATAGATATATATATATATATATATATATATATATATATATATATATATATATATATATATATATATATATATATATATATATATAAATTGTTAATCTCGTCCTGATATGACATGAATGGATTGACTGCAGCGCCGCCCTGGTGACCGTGTCGTTCTCGAAGCACCTCTCACGCCAAGGCGGGATGCCGAAATTATTTCAGATAGTGCGATACTATGTGCATCGTTACTTGAGGTAAGTACGACTGTCTGATTGAATGCTACGATGATTGAAAAATACAGTTTCCAGCATATACAGTGTAACAAGTAAGCATAAGTGGAACTAAACACGCACGCACGCACGCGCGCGCGCACACACGCACGCACGCACGCACGCACGCACGCACGCACGCACGCACACACACACACACACACACACACACACACACACACACACATAGCTTGAACGTATGTGTACGCGTGCGTTGACAAACCGTGTCAAGTAGTTTTACATCCTGTTAAATATTGTGAAATCTCCTACATAGGTTGACCCCTGCATACGCCGTCATTATCATGTTAGCGGAGTGTTACTACCGTTACGTCGCTGTCGGGCCCCTAGCACCAGAAAGTATTTTCGGGGAATCGTGTCGAAACACATGGTGGTCTCTTCTTCTCTACATCGACTTCTTTGTGAATAAACAGAGGGAGGTAGGTAGTTTGTTTAGCGACCTTGCTTGCATTCACATTCATACTAGTTATCTTGTCATACGTTTCATGTGTCGATGTCATCACGTTTTTCTGTTTAAGACTTTGACCCGGCTGGTTTGTCAATTTTTATTTTTTTATTCCTCTTTGTGTTTACTCTCAAAACGGAGATGATGAACATATTCAAAAGTGGTTTACTTGCACATATATTTTCACTAGCGCATCAAAAATCCATAATTCAATTCAACGTCAGCAGCCAAAGTTGCCCATATGTCAACCAATCCAGTATTGCAACTGATATTAATACTAGGTCAAATCACTATTGTGAATGCTGGCAAAATAACATCGAACACATGCCGCTTCGTGAGCTGAATAAGGAAGGCTGGTCTCGTTGTGCCGCCATTTCACACTTCAACATATTTGGATTTAAAACAGAAAAAAACAAACAATAACACATTTACTTCTATTATTTAATAAAACAACTACAATTAACATGTGATCATACTAATACCAATGGTTTATTTTATAATGACATGGGTACATTTAACTTGTTATGGTGCGCACAACTTAAAGGTTGGAAGTTCAATATCTCACTAACTATCGCCTCGAAAATCGGGAATCACTTATGTTCCCAACATTTTCGTTGATTTTATTTGTGTCTTCACATTTGCGACTTTTGTGCTGATAATGCTAAACCAGAAGTATGTCGCTAAATGAGGTTCCGTATACCTGTCAACCCAAACGTTTAATCAACGTTTACAGATTCAGCAAGGCAGGTATAGTGGCATTTACAGGCGATATATTTTGTATGTTATGTTATTGTAATTATATAAGTGGTGAGTTTAATTGTTTGTATAAATATTCCTTTTTCAAGAAGCTCGACAAAAGTTTATTTCGAGAGATTTTGTTTGCTAAGCCAAGTACTTTTAAAATGGATCAGTGTTTAATTTTTCAAGCTATGAAAAGCTAATGTCATTTAAAAATAATAAAAAAATCATAAAAGGAGATTTTAAATAGTTTTAGGTTGTAAGTTGGTCTTCCTGCAACACTTTCTCGTTTTATTTTTTCGGTAAAGCCGTTTACCAAAATAATCTTTAAATATTATTGAAGGTTGGGTTACATACACTTATAGCCGTCTCACATTGTAACAATTTACAACATTCTACTTCTCGTGTATTGAAGTGTTTGAGAATAAAATTTATTTGAATTTAAATAAATGGCTTACGCTAAGACCAAGTAAGTGACTGGAATACTAAACTATCCAACTGTCATTCGTTTGGTCGAGGATGTTTGTAGTGTAACACATCAACGTCGTTGACCTATCAAACGCACAAGATTAAAAAAAGTTAGCGAAACCACTTTTTCATTTGGTTTAATTGACTGCTGTGAGTGACCATACGTTGTTCCACTGCAGTGTGTCGGCTGGACTTGGTACTTGACCTTGGACTTCGAGTACTACGTCATCGCGCCTCTATTCGTGTGGCTCCTCTACCGGTGGGTCACACTAACTTACCCCTTATGGTCCGCCATCAATACGTGTGGCTCCTCTACCGGTGTGTCGCACTAACTTACCCCTTATGGTCCGCCATCAGTACGTGTGGCTCCTCTACCGGTGGTCACACTAATTTATGGTCCGCCATCAGTGCGTGTGGCTCCTCTACCGGTGGTCACACTAACTTATGGTCCGCCATCAGTGCGTGTGGCTCCTCTACCGGTGGTCACACTAACTTATGGTCCGCCATCAGTGCGTGTGGCTCCTCTACCGGTGGTCACACTAACTTATGGTCCGCCATCAGTGCGTGTGGCTCCTCTACCGGTGGTCACACTAAGCATGTTCCAAAGTTGTAGTTCACAAAGCGAATATTTGAATCAAATCACACACACACACGCACGCACGCACGCACGCACGCACGCACGCACGCACGCACGCACACACATATATAATATATATATATATATATATATATATATATATATATATATATATATATATATATATATATATATATATATATATATATATATATATATATATATATATATATATATATATATATATATAGACCAAACGAACAACTCATTGCTTGCATTCTCGCGAGAACGATTAGTGAGGCCAAATTGTGGTTACAATAGTGTCGTCCGAATTGAGGTGAGCTACAAATCGGGCGTCTGTCCGACAGTTTCAAGCAGTGGCTAACTGCCGCGATCGAGTGTAGGTGTAAGCCTCATAATCTTCACCTTGAAGTGCTTGAAGTATCTAGACACGTAGCTCGTGTAGACGCATACATAATTTTAACTGCGCTTTGTAATGCGACGCGTTCTCGCCTGTGGCATAAACCGCTCGTTTAAACAGGTCTGCGATTTCTTCGTAAGAATGAGTTAACATAATTGTTTCAGTAGTGGTGTGTGCGATTCACTTTCGCTTGGCGTAGCTTTGGTGAGTGGCATATAACCTAACCTTATATTTGGCAATGACGTCTTTGTTTGTTTTAAATTTATTTCTGTGTCTACGTTGTCTTTATACTTTTCAGCTTTAAGATTTTCGGCGGAATTTTCCTATTTCTCGGATACGCTGGAAGTCTGACGGCTCGACTTGTCATACTTCGGTGAGTTCGTTTTCCAACGAATCCGATATCCCACTGTAACCGATTATCTTCTCTACCGCTTTAATTAAAACGGTGCGCGCCGAAGGATTACTTAAAACGGCGCGAACCGAATAATTAATTGAGTCTATTTAGCAGGCGGGCGGGCGGGCGGGCGGGCGGGCGGGCGGGCGGGCGGGCGGGCGGGCGGGCGGGCGGGCGGGCGGGCGGGCGGGCGGGCGGGCGGGCGGGCGGGCGGGCGGGCGGGCGGGCGGGCGGGCGGGCGGGCGGGCGGGCGGGCGGGCGGGCGGGCGGGCGGGCGGGCGGGCGGGCGGGCGGGCGGGCGGGCGGGCGGGCGGGCGGGCGGGCGGGCGGGCGGGCGGGCGGGCGGGCGGGCGGGCGGGCGGGCGGGCGGGCGGGCGGGCGGGCGGGCGGGCGGGCGGGCGGGCGGGAATCCACAAATTTATTCTGGATAATTTCATTATGCGTTTAAAAGACACAAAAGGCACCTATAAGTGTTACTGGAACATAACCATTTACAAGTACAATTAAGGATATTACGCCAGTGGTTTTCTGTGAAAACCTTAAATACACAGCATCTTAATTTCAATGGACGCGCCATACTGTTAGATAATCGAGAGAGCCCGGGTTCGAATCCCCTTGATGCCATTTCGAAGCTTTGGCAATTTCGTTTACCCCACGTTGCCACAACCCGTTTGATTAAGACTTTGCGTTGGTTCTGATTTCATAGAACTGCGCATGCGCTTTTCGGTCGAGCTGGTTAACATGTCAGCCCTCAGGTAACCGGACAAATTGACCAGAACATGTAACTTTTAGAACACATTCTGGGTAAAGCACACTCGTGTTATTCTTGATTTTAGTTGCACGATGTTAGTCTGTGTCTCTTTTAGGCGCATATATTCACCAAGAGATTACTTTCGTTTCGTTTTAATGTTTAGTACATATTTTATCTAAATTATGTTGCAGCAAAAGCTCTCATACCTAGAATTGCTCGGACTGTATATACAGCCGTGGACGCGGTTTGGCCCTTACGCCATTGGAATCGCCCTGGGAATGATAATGTACAGGACCAAGTGCAGGGTCCACATGCCCAAGGTCTGTAATGTGTATACCTGCTTACTTGTTGTGCTTTTTGTAATTATATATATATATATATATATATATATATATATATATATATATATATATATATATATACATGTGTGTGTGTGTGTGCGTGCGTGCGTGCGTGCGTGCGTGCGTGCGTGCGTGCGTGTATGTAGGTGTGCATGTATACCTGCATGATGCTGATGTATACCTATGCCCACACGTTACTAAAATATTCACGCGTACATAAATATATGCACGCCTGTATAAATATATACGCACATAGACGACTGTAAAGTTTGAAGTATCCTGTCATCGCAGTCTGTGGTCATCGTTGGCTGGCTGTTCTCCTTCTGTGTCTCTTCGGCCGCGATGTACGGCGGCTATGGTCTAACCGGATGGTCCGGGGCGCGCCATGCCTACATGGCGATGTGCAGGAACGCCTTTGCCCTCGGTATCGGCTGGCTCGTGTTCGCTTGCTGCACAGGCTATGGAGGTAAGTCACAATGTGTTCACGTGCTTGTTTTCGTGATGTTTTCATTGTTATTTGTATGTTCAAATGATGTAAGTTAATAACTTTAAGTTAGATGTGAACTATTTGACGCTGGTGGTGATGGCGTGTAACCATATGCCTTGTTCGGCTGTTTGCGTCTCTCTGCGTTTTCTCTCACCACTTCGAGACGAGTCTACCATCTCAGTAATGTTTGATGTTGTCTCTCGATCCAACTTTTCTCTAACATCTTGTGCTTTTCTCTGCTATTTCCCCTTCTATGTTGCTAAGTACTAGGCTATCGCAAGAGTTGACGTTCAAAACTAGACATATACATTTCTGCAGTTTTTCAGTGAACCCCTGTGACATACCATGTACGTCATGTAACATACCATGTACGTCATGTAATATACCATGTACGTCATGTAACATACCATGTACGTCATGTAACATACCATGTACGTCATGCTGCATGCGATGACTCGAGTTAACTGTTGCAATCAAACCTAGACGTAGTACCACACTAATCAAACCTAGACGTAGTACCACACTAATCAAACCTAGACGTAGTACCACACAAATCAAACCTAGACGTAGTACCACACTAATCAAACCTAGACGTAGTACCACACTAATCAAACCTTGACATAGTACCACACTAATCAAACCTAGACGTAGTACCACACTAATCAAACATAGACGTAGTACCACACTAATCAAACATAGACGTAGTACCACACTAATCAACCCTAGACGTAGTACCACACTAATCAAACCTAGACGTAGTACCACACTAATCAAACCTAGAAGTAGTACCACACTAATCAAACCTAGAGGTAGTACCACACTAATCAACCCTAGACGTAGTACCACACTAATCAAACCTAGACGTAGTACCACACTAATCAAACCTAGAAGTAGTACCACACTAATCAAACCTAGACGAAATACCACACTAATCAAACCTAGACGTAGTACCACGCTAATCAAACCTAGATGTAGTACCACACTAATCAAACCTAGACGTAGTACCACACTAATCAAACCTAGACGTAGTACCACACTAATCAAACCTAGACGTAGTACCACACTAATCAAACCTAGACGTAGTACCACACTAATCAAACCTAGACGTAGTACCACACTAATCAAACCTAGACGTAGTACCACACTAATCAAACCTAGACGTAGTACCACACTAATCAAACCTAGACGTAGTACCACACTAATCAAACCTAGAAGTAGTACCACACTAATCAAACCTAGACGTAGTACCACACTAATCAAACCTAGACGTAGTACCACACTGATCAAACCTAGACGTAGTACCACACTAATCAAACCTAGACGTAGTACCACACTAATCAAACCTAGACGTAGTACCACACTAATCAAACCTAGACGTAGTACCACACTAATCAAACCTAGACGTAGTACCACACTAATCAAACCTAGACGTAGTACCACACTCATCAAACCTAGACGTAGTACCACACTAATCACGCGGAAACATATCCTTGTCGTTCAGATTAAATTAAATTCATTGGAGTGTTTAATTCAAAACCAGACATTTCCTGAATTAGACAATGAGGAGATCGACTTGTGTCATGCGAGTGCTTGTCGTTCAAGATGGTATTCTCCGTGATGTTCTCATAAATTTTAATTATACAAATATGGATTCCTACAGACACGATGTGAATTTATGTTTATCACGATAATTGCTAACCAAATACGTTTAAAATATTTCTTCAGGTTTCGTCAAAAGATTCCTCTCGTGGAATGTCTTCATTCCATTCAGTCGACTCACGTACACCTTGTACCTGATCCATCCACTCATCATATACGGCTACACGTACGGACGGAACCAACTCATATACGTACAGTATTCAACAATGGTGAGTAGATATATGTCGCGACTACACTCTGAAAATAAACCACTTTTATGTTAGCCCTGGACAGGGCTGTTTGGAATTAAATGTCATAAGAATCATAACGAAGTCAACAGTAAAAAATGTAGACTATCATTTAACTGAGAGTCAAGAACCCACTTTAATAATGACTAACACAAATATCTATAGTTGAACGAAAGTTGAAAGAAATAGTACAAAATCAATAGTGAAAAACGTGAACAACGCCAACAAAAACCACCATTTCACCACTGCCACAACTTACATTTCATTCTTTATTTAATTTCGAAAATCCTAATTTTGTTCAAGAAATCTCTCAATTTCAGTGTGGCTAGTGTTTGCGTTGAAATATGTCTAGACAAAAATAACGACTGTTTTTGTTTGAAACTATGTTACGTATAGTCGAGTGCACAGGTGGATAAACGTAAAGTCGTAAACAACAATCGTGTTGCCCAGCCGTACAATCCTTTATACCACTCTGCAACTAAATGTTTTGAATTTATAATCAAGTTGTGGCCGTGGTGATACGCCGTGTGGCGCCACTGTCGGGGAGTTTGGTTCTGCGTATGTGATACGCCGTGTGGCGCCACTGTCGGGGAGTTTGGTTCTGCGTATGTGATACGCCGTGTGGCGCCACTGTCGGGGAGTTTGGTTCTGCGTATGCGGGTGTCGCTTTATTTGATATTCGGTCGGTATCTGAATGCAAATGAGCATTCGGAAATCGCCAACAATTAATGTTAATCTCACGTCACAACACCTAGACACCTAATGGTAATTAATGTTTCATAAAATGTCTGATATTGTTATGACACTGCGGTGTTGGAATTCATTATATTATGTTTTTAGTTAATTACTACAGCCGACATTGTTATTGCTATACTTACTAACAACAATTCCGGAGGGGATAACTTGGTAGTTACATAAACCGTCCCATTCCGTCTGTCATACTCCACGACACTGGCGCAACTCAGTACATCACCAAGGTGAGATAGTAACGAGTTTACCAAGAAGCATTCATATACTACATATGTGTTCTTGTTTGTCTCTAGATGATGCTGTTCCTTGCCTATTGGCTGCTGGGAAACATGTCCGCCTCCGTGTTGAGCGCCTGTTTCGAGTTGCCCTTCATGGAACTGGAGAGAGTTATATTCTCCCGCAGGAGAACCTGAACGGGCTTCTGCTTTTATATGTTACACCCAAAGCTGTACAAGCGACCACCTGACTCCAGCGATCGCCTGTCATTAACAACCACAGTAAACTCCTATCGAAGTACCACCTGTATTAAGTGACCAACTCTATTAAGAGACCAGCTGTATTAAGTGACCAACTCTATTAAGAGACCACCTGTATTAAGTGACCAACTCTATTAAGAGACCACCTGTATTAAGTGACCAACTCTATTAAGAGACCACCTGTATTAACTGACCAACTCTATTAAGAGACCACCTGTATTAAGTGACCAACTCTATTAAGAGACCACCTGTATTAACTGACCAACTCTATTAAGAGACCACCTGTATTAAAACAACACTTTTTAACCATCCATTGAGCGGTCGCTTGAGACAGCTTTAATTGTATTTTATGATATCAACATCGACATCAATATTAGGAAGACTTTGTTATGCTATGCGACGCTTCCTAGAGTAATATAGAATAATAAAATGTACATATTAATGATCTGAAAGAACGGCTATTAAAATGTATTAAAGTAGACACCTACCCTCGAAATTGATGATTGGACAGCATATGTTATGCTTTAAAAATGAAACATACATTTATTTCAAAAGTATCAAATCAAACAAACATTTAAATTTGTTGGGAAATTAGTTTTTACTAAAACACAACATATTTTTTATCAATTGTTATTACATATGGGAATATACTTTAATTTCAAAATATATTGGGAAATGAAATAGGTTTAAGGTCAGTGTTTGAACAAGTGGCAAGATGTGGCACAAGTCAACGTCAACGTCGACGACGGCTCATCCACATTAATGGTCGCCACTTTGCTAGAATCCGGACCCACCTCAATATCGCCGTTATTAACAGGCGGTTTGTACAGTAGCCGTGCACAATCCAAGCACAGTACATACTGAACTGTTTGTACAGTAACCATGCACAATCCAAGCATAGTACATACTGAACTGTTTGTACAGTAACCGTGCACAATCCAAGCATAGTACATACTGAACTGTTTGTACAGTAACCGTGCACAATCCAAGCATAGTACATACTGAACAGTTTGTACAGTAACCGTGCACAATCCAAGCATAGTACATACTGAACTGTTTGTACAGTAACCGTACACAATCCAAGCATAGTACATACTGAACTGTTTGTACAGTAACCATGCACAATCCAAGCACAGTACATACTGAACTGTTTGTACAGTAACCATGCACAATCCAAGCATAGTACATACTGAACTGTTTGTACAGTAACCGTACACAATCCAAGCATAGTACATACTGAACTGTTTGTACAGTAACCGTGCACAATCCAAGCATAGTACATACTGAACAGTTTGTACAGTAACCGTGCACAATCCAAGCATAGTACATACTGAACTGTTTGTACAGTAACCGTACACAATCCAAGCACAGTACATACTGAACTGTTTGTACAGTAACCGTGCACAATCCAAGCATAGTACATACTGAACTGTTTGTACAGTAACCATGCACAATCCAAGCATAGTACATACTGAACTGTTTGTACAGTAACCATGCACAATCCAAGCATAGTACATACTGAACTGTTTGTACAGTAACCGTACACAATCCAAGCATAGTACATACTGAACTGTTTGTACAGTAACCGTGCACAATCCAAGCATAGTACATACTGAACTGTTTGTACAGTAACCGTGCACAATCCAAGCATAGTACATACTGAACTGTTTGTACAGTAACCATGCACAATCCAAGCATAGTACATACTGAACTGTTTGTACAGTAACCGTGCACAATCCAAGCACAGTACATACTGAACTGTTTGTACAGTAACCGTGCACAATCCAAGCATAGTACATACTGAACTGTTTGTACAGTAACCGTGCACAATCCAAGCATAGTACATACTGAACTGTTTGTACAGTAACCATGCACACTCCAAGCATAGTACATACTGAACTGTTTGTACAGTAACCGTGCACAATCCAAGCATAGTACATACTGAACTGTTTGTACAGTAACCATGCACAATCCAAGCATAGTACATACTGAACTGTTTGTACAGTAGCCGTGCACAATCCAAGCATAGTACATACTGAACTGTTTGTACAGTAACCGTGCACAATCCAAGCATAGTACATACTGAACTGTTTGTACAGTAACCATGCACAATCCAAGCATAGTACATACTGAACTGTTTGTACAGTAACCGTGCACAATCCAAGCATAGTACATACTGAACTGTTTGTACAGTAACCGTGCACAATCCAAGCATAGTACATACTGAACTGTTTGTACAGTAACCGTGCACAATCCAAGCACAGGACATACTGAACTGTTTGTACAGTAACCGTGCACAATCCAAGCATAGTACATACTGAACTGTTTGTACAGTAACCATGCACAATCCAAGCATAGTACATACTGAACTGTTTGTACAGTAGCCGTGCACAATCCAAGCACAGGACATACTGAACTGTTTGTACAGTAACCGTGCACAATCCAAGCATAGTACATACTGAACTGTTTGTACAGTAACCGTGCACAATGCAAGCACAGTACATACTGAACTGTTTGTACAGTAACCGTGCACAATCCAAGCACAGTACATACTGAACTGTTTGTACAGTAACCCTGCACAATCCAAGCATAGTACATACTGAACTGTTTGTACAGTAACCGTGCACAATCCAAGCATAGTACATACTGAACTGTTTGTACAGTAACCGTGCACAATCCAAGCATAGTACATACTGAACTGTTTGTACAGTAACCGTGCACAATCCAAGCATAGTACATACTGAACTGTTTGTACAGTAACCGTGCACAATCCAAGCATAGTACATACTGAACTGTTTGTACAGTAACCGTGCACAATCCAAGCATAGTACATACTGAACTGCAGAACATGTAAATAAATTATTAAACATTATGTACGTAAACAAACATTTAATCACCTTTTTTGAAGCTCCAATTCGCATATTTTACCTTCATTGAGCGCCATCTTACCATTTTTATTCGCAAGATGGCGACACTGATAGCGAGTTAAATATGCGAATTCGAGCATCGAAAAAGGTAATTAAATGTGTTTATACGCACACCATGTTTAATAATTTACATTTTCCGAGGTTCAATATACACTGTGCATGCATTGTGCATGGTTACTATACATATTCCATGCTCTAACTGAGATGGGCCCGGATTCTAGACAAGTGCTTAATGTTGGATCTGCAATACATACATTGGACGATCTTTGTTGGTTCTCGCAGTCATTAGTTTCGTTTCAATCGTTTCACGCTCACATCGTTCACTAAACCACATTTACTGCTGACCAATGTCGCCATTTGGCGAATGGCTTTGCTTTTTTTTATTAGCCAAATGGTTGTCTGCCTTTGCACTAATAAAGCCGACATGTTACATAAGTTGAGTATGGACTCAAATAGCATGGTCATATCCAGTGATAGAAACGATGGGGTCTGGGGAATCCAGAACCCCCGATAAGGCACGAGCGACCTTCCATAAGAAAGTATAATGTAAGCTTGGAGGGTCCCACGTTTTATTGTTTTATTTATGTAATTACCCTTCCGCTGTTGCCCCTGTTGCTGCGTGTGAGGCTACTCTGGTTCGTCTGTGCTAAAACTCGATGGTTTTCGCAGAACTCGATCGATCTCGCAGCAAGAACTCGACGGTTTTCGCATAACTCGACGGTTTTCGCAGGACTCGACAGGTTTTGCCGTTTCACCACCCTTTTTCCGCTATTGCGCCTTTTGGATAACGCACATGCTGCAAGTCACTACCTGGCTGATTGGGGTTATTAATTTGAGCTGAACAATCCACACACTGTCTTTTTATAAATGGACGGGGGAAGAGGGAAAGAGGACAAGAGGAGGCTGCTGCTCACCGACTGTTTTGAAGGGTAATTTTTCCAATGATGGTGAAATTGTAAAGGCCTTGAAGGCAAACAGCGGTTAAATTTATATTTCAAACATTGCTTCATTAAACCAGACTGGAAGTCAGATTTAATATCAGTCTGATCTGCTGGAATGATTAATTTATATTTTCAAAACGAATTCAAACGTTGCAATATGTAGAGGGAGTCAAAGAGGAGCACTACAAACCCAGGCCTGCCCAGCACCAGCGCTGCTGAGTCCCGGCGTAGCTTACCATATACCAGCACAAGCTCAGCCCAGTCTAACACCAGCCCCAGCATCAGCGACCAGCCCCAGAACTAGCCCCAGCACAAGCACCAGCGACCAGCACCAGCGACCAGCTACCAGCAGTACACCCCGTGGAGACAGCAGCACACCCCGTGGAGGCAGCAGTAAACCCCGTGAAGGCAGCAGTACACCCCGTGGAGACAGCAGTACACCCCATGGAGGCAGCAGTACACCCCGTAGAGGCAACAGTACACCCCGTGGAGGCAGCAGCGCACCCCGTGGAGGCAGCAGTACACCCCGTGGATTCAGCAGTACATCCCGTGGAGGCAGCAGTACACCCCGTGGAGGCAGCAGTACACCCCGTGGAGGCAGTACTACACCCCGTTGAGACAACAGTACACCCCGTGGAGACAGCAGTACACCCCGTGGAGGCAGCAGTACATTCCGTGGAGGCAGCAATACACCCGTGGATACAACAGTACACCCCGTGGAGGCAGCAGTACACCCCGTGGAGGCAGCAGTACACCCCGTGGAGGCAGTACTACACCCTGTTGAGACAGCAGTACACCCCGTGGAGACAGCAGCACACCCCGTGGAGGCAGCAGTACACCCCGTGGAGACAGCAGTACACCCCGTGGAGGCAGCAGTACACTCCGTGGAGGCAGCAATACACCCGTGGATACAACAGTACACCCCGTGGAGGCAGCAGTACATCCCGTGGAGGCAGCAGTACACCCCGTGGAGGCAGCAGTACACCCTGTGGAGGCAGTACTACACCCCGTTGAGACAGCAGCACACCCCGTGGATGCAGCAGTACACTCCGTGGAGACAGCAGTACACTCCGTGGAGACAGCAGTGCACCCCGTGGAGGCAGCAGTACTCCCCGTGGAGGCAGCAGTACACCCCGTGGAGACAGCAGTACATCCCGTGGAGGCAACAGTACACCCCGTGGAGGCAGCAGTACACCCCGTGGAGGCAGCAGTACACTCCGTGGAGGCAACAGTACACCCCGTGGAGGCAGCAGTGCACCCCGTGGAGGCAGCAGTACTCCCCGTGGAGGCAGCAGTACACCCCGTGGAGACAGCAGTACATCCCGTGGAGGCAACAGTACACCCCGTGGAGGCAGCAGTACACCCCGTGGAGGCAACAGTACACCCCGTGGAGGCAGCAGTGCACCCCGTGGATGCTCTTCCTGCAGAGATGCCAAGCGCAGTTTTGCGAGCAAGAAGGGTATTCAGGTGGTTGAGGAGATGGTCAGTGGGAGTGGGTCAGTGGGAGTGGGTCAGTGGGAGTGTGTCAGTGGGAGTGTGTCAGTGGGAGTGTGTCAGTGGGAGTGGGTCAGTGGGAGTGGGTCAGTGGGGGTGGGTCAGTGTTATGGCCATGCGGAAGAAAATTAGTAAACATAGAGACATTTTTGCGCATCAAAAGGCTGTTGAAATAGAAGATCAGAGAGAAAAAGAAGTGCTTCCCAACACGTCTGCAACTGTGAATGCTGCTCTCTTTTCTGAAACGGCTAATGTTTTGAGAACTGGATATTTCGTGGCAAAGGAGAGGTTAGCATTTATCAAAATGAGTAGCTTGCTTTCCTTGCAAGAGATCAATGGCGCAAAAATGGGCGAATCACACCGGTCTGATCATGCATGTATTAACAGGATAGAACATTATAGCAGTAAGTATGAGAAAAACAATGATATCCACATTGAAGAAGAACCGGGTCTCGCATCAGTCTGACTGTTGATGAAAACAGCACCTTTGGCATATGTCATATACCTGAGAGCAGATGTGACGGGGAGAGGGGACGGGGAGATGTGATGGGGAGAGGGGACGTGGAGAACACATTCCTTGACTTGGTTGAGCTTGAAGGAACAACAGCGGCGGATGTGTATCAGACACTTAAGAAGAGCCTCAAGCAGGCATACCTGTATGATGAATATTTAAAGTCTCACCTGGTCAGCATGATGGAGCCTCAGTTATGAGAGGGAGAGACAGTGGCCTGACTGCAAGGCTAAAGAAAAATGTCCCTTCCCTCAAGAGTGTGCATTGCTTTGCACACAAGCTGGAGCTGGCAGTGCGTGACCCCTTGAACTCGGTGACAGGATGTAACCACTTCGACATTTTTATGTCAAACTTGTATACATTGTATCACCAATTTAAAAAACAAACAATGCCAGACTGCTCACGGAAGCTGTCTTCGAAGTCAACATAAGCCTGCTGAAAATAAGACAAATCTTCACCATCCGCTGGGTTTCCAGCAGGTTTAGTACGGTGCAAGCTGTCTGGGAAGATTTCCTAGCTCTAGCAGTATTTATTAAATAATTATACACACTTATAAACTGGAAACAAGACCATGATTACAAACAAATGTTGCTATATTGTTGATTCATTCGAATGAAAAGTTGCCACAACAGCCATTTGAACGATGTTTGTTTATTGAAGGTATTCATACACAAACAGATGTCGAACACTTGTGTGCATTAAATCGACAAAAGAATGTTAGTCAACATGTTAATTAATATTTGCGTAATTACGTTATCTAAACACATCGCCTAGATTGTTAATCATGTTTTCCTTGGTGTTCCGACCAATCACCCAACCAATAGGACCACACATGGCCTACTTCAGCTATTTTGTTGTATAAGGATCGGACTGACCAGCTAGGATCGCACTGATTAGCTAGGATCGCACTGATTAGCTAGGAACGCACTAACCAGCTAGGATCGGACTGATTAGCTAGGATCGGACTGATTAGCTAGGATCGCACTGATTAGCTAGGATCGCACTGACCAGCTAGGATCGGACTGATTAGCTAGGATCGCACTGACCAGCTAGCATCGCACTGATTAGCTAGGATCGCACTGACCAGCTAGGATCGCACTGACCAGCTAGGATAGCACTGACCAGCTAGGATCGGACTGATTAGCTAGGATCGCACTGACTAGCTAGGATCGCACTGATTAGCTAGGATCGCACTTACCTGCTAGGATCGGACTGACCAGCTAGGATCGGACTGATTAGCTAGGATCGCACTGACCAGCTAGGATCGCACTGACCAGCTAGGATCGCACTGACTAGCTAGGATCGCTCTGACCAGCTAGGATCGCACTGACTAGCTAGGATCGCACTGACCAGCCACATACGAACACATAACAAATAGAATTGTCCGTCGACCTCATCACTTCCACGGATCGCTGATGGTCTACCTGGTGTCCGTGGAAGCTACGTCAGCCACCAAGTGTACACCATCTATGTTGGCAGATTTCAGACAGACCATTAGGAGTCTTGTAGGGCAGGGTTGAACTTGTTTCCATGTGTTGATTTTGTCCATACAGCACATGCGCACTCCTAGTCAGTGGCCTCTGTCACGTGGAACATGTCAATTTATAGAAATGTCTTAGTGTCAACCATTTGTGCCACTTCGTTGTATAATGCTCAGGAGAGAGACGATGGGAGGTGTTATTTGTTATATTAAACAATGCATATTGCCCGAAATTCATTAACTGTTACGTTTGGATTTTAAAAATAAACTGAAAATATACCTACTTGTTTAGTAAAATCAGTATGTTTTTATGAAACTTGATAACCTGTGGAATTTGTGTTTCAAGGTTTATCGTTTATTAATACTTATTTCATAGTTTAAACGTTGTTTTGCGATAGACAACCGAAGCACTTGATTACCCTTTGAGGCTGCAATACTACACTGTTCTGAAACTTTCACATCAGCTCTTGTTGTTACTCCTAAATCGTTTTAATTTGTGGAAGTCGTTTTCTTTTATAAATGGTTATTGCTTACGTCATGGCACAGTCATCGCGCACAAAGGGCTCGTGCGATGACGACGGATCTATTGTTTACGTCATCGCAAAGAACAACGTTCTGTCAACTCCCGGTGATAGCGGCACGGTTTCTCATTATGATTGTGACGTCAGACTCTGGATTTGACAATTTAATGTTGCAGATTTAAATCGTCCGTTACTTGTTTTCTCAACGACTTCCTTCAATGTTCGTAAGACTCTAAGAGAGACATTTCGGTGACTCGGCTTCCTCTACAAATCGAACAAAACACAGCGACGTAGACCAAGATCTGGCGACAGCGAGCGTCACGCTGTTGAAGTCGGCGGTACTGACGATGAACGGTGTCGATGGTCCTGGAGCCGACAGCAGCTAACTAAACCATTCGAACCATGATGTTTCGCTCAGCAGCCCTCGTGTAAGATGTCACGATATCTGATTTTTTCCGATCGTCTGTACCGCGTCAGATATAACCACGGTCCCCCGGATCCGGGGCAACCTCTTTCGTGAACAAAGTCAAATACAGCGTTACCGGTGTATATGTATTACTGTATACACGGTGGTAGCGACTGATTCCGACGCGGCAGCGACGTATCTGAAGACAAACGAGTCTGCTATAGCGACAGCGACAGCTACGGGTACCGGAAAGCAGTAACATCCACGAACGAGTCAGATAAGACAGCAGCGACCGTTATGTACTATGTAGTCGGCAGCGGCAACGTTGAAGACGGCAACAGCGACGATCGTCCTGGAGCCAACTGAGAACTGATGTGCCACATGTTTCAACGTCCTATTGTTAGTTCCCAACTGAAGACGGTAGCAGCATTGAAGACCAGCGTTGTAGACCAAGACCTAGCGGCAGCGGCAGCGGCAGCGGCAGCGGCAGCGGCAGCGGCAGCGGCAGCGGCAGTGAGCAGTAGAAGAAGTCACATATATGCTTCACTCACCGCTACTACCGCCATTAGCTCTAATACAACACATTCCGGGGCTGACTATAAATGAATTGGTGCCTTAATCAATGAAAACATCACGCGAGCGCGTGTCATTCAAAACCACTAATGGTGAGCCATTGGTGCGGGCGGTCTACGCAATACCAAACGCACGACTACGCGAAACGTTCTGTTGTAGCGAACAGTCAGGCTTCCACACTTTCTTCTTCTTCCCGTGCGTTTGATAGATCCATCACTATGACGTCATGTTGTGTGTAAGACTGCATCCATAGGTAACTAGGTCATGAACAAATTGAATCAGTTATGTCTCACAAGACAACTTAGAACGAAAGCCATGTTGAAGATGATAATATTTATATAATATATTTTGTGAATGTGCATGTTTCATAATGCTACTAACCAATAGGACTGTGCTTTCAGTTTCATTCACGAAACATCAAAAGTGGCTGCGTGAGATGATATTATGTGGGCATAGCTTGAAAAAAACGTTTGAAGTTGTTAAGAAATCGTTTTTGTCCACTCCTCGTTAATTTCGTTTCCTTGACTCCCGACTTCCAACCAACTACTGTCGAATGTAATTCCACGTGTATGCTATGTTTTCATGAAAAGACTATGTAACAACGTGCCCCTGTATACAACTGGCCCCGGTCTCCCTTAATGATAGGCAGTCCTGGAAATGCTCTTTGAAGTTTGGGTGCGGGCGGGTTTCTAATTCCCAGGAACACGACGACCCAGACAGCGCGTGGGACGAAGAACAAATTAATCAGCCTACATCCACACATGGCGTGGGATAAACTGATAAATCCACGTTTCAACTGGTCAATCTGCCATAGGTACTGTTGAGCTACTAGGCACCCATCCCTGGCTAGCGATGATGGGTAGCAACGAAACGTAGTAAGTTATTCTGCGCTCTCGTGAGACCGACACACGGTGGCGCTTCTTCGCGCAGCCTGGATAATCGAGGCTAGGGGAAATCCGTTGCACTACATTAAACTTCCTGGTTGGAGCCATCTGTCGGTGACTCGTCACACATCGTTAGAGCGTAGTCAACGGAAACAACGAAGGACACTAGACGAACATCGCCCAAATGACGTTGAATTTTTAACGCATTTCAAATTTCTCCAATAAGTACCAAATGGGACGCTGATCGGCCTAAAGTACGAAGGTGCGTTTGAATGGTTCACACGGCACAGGATACCCACGGCAAAAGGTAGGTGTAGGTTACAGTGCTGTTGCGTGACCAGTGTTGCCGTAAAATACATTGGCTGCTAAGTGTAGGCCGTTGCTACTAACAGCTGATTGAGACAGCGGACACCATTCAGGTTGGCGTGGTGGTAGTACCACATTCAGGCATGCATGTACGCGTAGTATTGAACGTGTGCGCACACGTGTATTCAAATGCGCTTAGATGCATGTGTATCTGTTCAAATGTGTGCGTGCGTACGTGCACTTGTGTGGTAAATGATTTGCGCGTGCGTGCGTGCGTGCGCGCGCGCGCGCCCGCGTGTGGTTGATCGTGCGTTAGTGTGTGTAGCTGCATTTAATGCCATTGTTTTTTTTCTGTGACTCTAACTGTGACAGTTTAACAGTGCAACCATCCACCGATGTTTCTCTACTACGACCTAGCGTAGTGTCGGTGGGTGGGTGGGTGGGTGGGTGAGTGGGTGGATGTTGTGGTGGGGTCGGTGGTCGTAGAAGCAGCCATGGTTGAGTGGAACTGTAAGCGCACTGTAATATAACTGCAGCGCATTGTTATAGTCAACTATCGTAATTCATTCAAATACCGCACACACACGCACGCACGCACGCAAGCACGCACGCACGCACGCACGCAAGCACACACACACACACACACACACACAGTTAAGGTTACAAAGCTCGTAATTAAGTCCGGAATAACACACGGCACCATACGTATTAAAAAACAGAACGATATGATACATATCGCGATACAGACCGAAACAGGGGTCGAGTTGGCACACACCCAAACAGATTATCTATGAGGAAGAGAAGACATTTCGGATATAATTGTTAGGATTGTAGCTCTCCAGTGAGTGGATCAGCAATGTTCTTTGATAAGCTGCCAGCAAACCGTTGATTCATTGTTCTTTTGTTTTTCTTGTTGTATGCAACCTCTCATAATAGGCCTGCGTGTGACTCACAATTCAAGTTATTTATCAAATCAGTTCACGTTTTCTTTCTTTCCTCATACATAGAACTTTCACTTTCCACTCTGTGGCATCACTGCATGTGTTAGAGATGTTGAGTCAACGACAGGTGACACATTTACCCACTCTGTGGCATCACTGCATGTTTTAGAGATGTTGAGTCAACGACAGGTTACACATTTACCCACTCTGTGGCATCACTGTATGTGTTAGAGATGTTGAGTCAACGACAGGTTACACATTTACCCACTCTGTGGCATCACTGCATGTGTTAGAGATGTTGAGTCAACGACATGTGACACATTTACCCACTCTGTGGCATCACTGCATGTGTTAGAGATGTTGAGTCAACGACAGGTTACACATTTACCCACGTGTGTGATCGTTTGTATCCTCTGGCATAGACACCAAGTAGAAGGGACCAACGGCTTTTAGTGTCTCTTGCGAAAGACACAGACAGAGTGGGGTGGAAGAAACTGCCCAGGTTTCAGATCGGCAGCAGGTGGACTGGAACCCTGAACCTCGCGACCGACAGTCCGACATCCTACCGCTTGCCACCGCGCCCCAACTTATAAATATATATTATGTATTTCGTTGCCTTTCCTTGATGTTTTAATTGATTACATCGTTTTTAATAAATGTGTCACCAACGTAACTAATTTACCTACTTTCATTGACAGGTACTCTGGATGTTAGGTCACTGCTGTTAACGACATGTATCACAAACACGACCAGATGAATGGACATTGTAAACAATCACGTCCTGATGCTGCAGCATATACACATGCAACACCCCAAGATACGGCAGGTTTTGTCACGAAGACTGTACCCATGGAGCTGTGCCAACTCAGAATGCTGCATGCATTGAGGTTCATATCAGAACAAAACAAGAGGCTCCCAAGCATGAGTGTGACGATCCATACAAGAGAGCGTAAAATCACATTTGAAGGCAAGAAACCAGATATAGAGGATGCTGAGGTTGCCATGTATGATCTTGTAAACAAAATGAAAGATTCATCTTTAAACATGTCTATCCAACTGATCAGACTAATGAGAAGCATCACCATGATAAGACACCTGGTGAATGTGTTCAAGAAGAAGGACATACGTGTTGTGTATGCGGTTCTAGGGGACACCACACTCGGGGTGTTTGCCCTTAATAGTGATCACCTGGAGGAAGCCATCAAAGTGATCAGCAGAGAAACAGATGAGACATATGTTGATGCTGATTCCACGGAAACATTACAAACACCAGAGTGGATTGAATTGAAAGACCAACTTCAGTCCCAGTATAAAGGCTTACTGACAATCACCGAGTATGACGGCCGCATCACTGTGTCAGGAGCAAAGAACCAAGTGGCTCAAGTCAAGAATGAAATACAACGCTTTATAATGGGTAGTAGTTCTGAAGCCAGCATGAGCAATAAAATGTTCGGAGTCACTAGGGTGGAAGTGGTTAAAGGGGATTTGACAACATTCCACGCAGATGCCATTGTTAATGCTGCCAACGGGCGACTGAAAAATAGTGGAGGACTTGCCAAAGCCATCCTGCGTGCAGGTATTGTCAATACTTAATGTTCAGAAATATGATTTCTTTATAATTCTGAAGAGAATTAAATAATTAAAATTGGGTAATACATGTACAGACGTGTTGTTTTGACACTGACATATTGTTATGTTAACTGTGTATTGGAATAGTTAACGCATGTTAACATTGCATGAAATATAATCAGAGTATTACAAACAATTTACGTTTGCCATTACATTTGATAAAGCAACACTTAAATGCTTCGCTGTTCCTTTTGTAGGAGGGCGATGTATTCAGCGGGAGTGTCACACGTATGTAGAGAAACACGGACGTCTTAACCCTGGCCAAGTCTATGTGTCAACAGCAGGCCGACTGCCATGCCAGAAAGTGATCCACGCAGTGGGGCCGAGGTGGGGAGGTGGAAGTAACAACGAGGAGAACACCCTCCGTGATGCCGTCTATGAAAGCATGTTGGCTGCTGCACGGTGCGGGCTGTCTTCGATTGCACTTCCTGCACTGAGCTCAGGAGGTTTGAGGTTTCCCATTGACAGATGCACCGAGGTCATCATCACAGCACTGAAGGATTTCCTTGAAGCTCATAAGCAAACATGTGTGAAGAAGGTGTCACTTGTTGATCCAGCTGATCGTGTAGTGAGTGCATTTCACAAGAGTCTTGGTAACATTGCTGGCATGCAACAGGTCGTGACGTCTGATCATGGTCACAGTGCACCTCTGACAGGTAAATATAATTTTGTTCTGTCAGATCTGTCTTCATTCAAGGTTTGCGTCAGTGAGCTAGCTGTGTTTGAATGAGGAGTCATATACTGAGTACAGTGTGTTTTACATTGTTGGTGGTGTTCTGTGAAACAAGCAAATTTTACTGTTTTATATTTCACCTAGTAAAGAACAACGAATGAATGAAACAGTCCTCTAAAAGTACTTAAGTGTAGTTCTATAGACACAATATTGACATTTCTAACACGATAACCTTCGGGGTTAATCATTTGTTCAGTAAAAACGTTGATGTCAGACACATTTTGAAATGCCCAGTACTATCACTGTAGAAATCAATTAACGAAATATAGACATGCTCGATGACACAATAATTACAATTAACGAAATATAGACATGCTCGATGACACAATAATTACAATTAACGAAATATAGACATGCTCGATGACACAATAATTACAATTAACGAAATATAGACATGCTCGATGACACAATAATGACAATTAGATAATAAGCTCGACTAAGGGAGGTATTCAGACAAGACATATTCTATCAGTATTATTTTGGAAGAAAAGTTACATTTTCAGCTGACAGCTGACAGAGAAAAGTCATAGATTGTTGTATGGGAATGCTTATGTCAGTATAATGTAGAATGTTGAACCAAACATATGTTATGTATGCATTCTACAATTTAAATTATTATTAAAACGCTATGATCGAGCTTTCTCTCTTCACACTTCTTTTCTCCGGCTCTCTGTTTGATATTCTAGTCTGTCTGTCATTGTCGGTCTGTCTGTATGTCTGTTTATCGCATTTTCTGTTGTTCTGTTTCAAAGCACGTGGCAAATCTACACATTCCATAGATTCTCCTTATAGCCGACCGTCGACCCCCGTGTCAACGTTTAAGGCACGACCGGCCAGTGCACCAGCAAAGCTTTCTTGTGGAACTACTAATCAGCCGGTATGTGAATGCAACACGTTTACCTACCACACACATGCATACGCATACAAACGCATACATGCACGCAAGCATCTATACACACTCAGCGAGAGTTCACATAGAACACCGTACAACATTGGATATTTTAACCATCATACAGAGCGTGTCATCCGCCTTGCAGTCTGTCATGTACCTCCAACATAGAGCTTGCAACTTTGCAGTACATCTGCCACACTGGAGGTGTTGTGACAGAAACGCAGGATATAACGTAAGACGGCGTTGGACCATTTCTAACTTATATATGCGTCACTGCATCATTGCTATCTTTATAGTGTGACAAATCATGGAAAAGGCAAATGAGCACCACATCCAGCTGCATTTCAAAATGCATTTGAAATTATTTGGAGACAAATATTGAGGAAGATATCGAGGTATAGTAGGGTGGATCCCAAGATTACATCACTGATTGAAGCTATGTATGAGAATGTTCAATGTCCAGTCGTCATCAATGGTCAACTGACAGAATGGGTTGAAATAGGAGTGAGACAGGATTGTCTGCTATCGCCTATTCTATCGCCTATCCTATTCACATGGTTCCTGGAGTTAGTCACGGCAGACCCGAAGTGATTATGGAAGGAGTAGAGCGTGATAGCAAGCTAGATACCAACCTCAGCTTTGACGTCAAATATGCAGATGACACAACACTTATGTTCACCGTGTTCAAGAAGCTATATACATACATACATACATACATACATACATACATACATATATGGTGTTCCTAAATTATCTAACCTATTTTTAATGCAAATAAAAATAACTAATAGTTAATAATATATATATATATATATATATATATATATATATATATATATATATATATATATATATATATATATATATATATATATATATATATATATATTAGATTGTAGTTTGCAACATCTCATAGCCCAATTCAACGATTCACGCACCAGTTCGACACGCTCGTCGCCGACAGACGGCCGTCCACCCTGTCGCTGTATCACACTGTCATTCCCAAAGAATCACTCCCAGACAGTTGGTTTCAATTGTCGCTCCTTTTTGTATTGCCGTCTGTAGTTACACTGCACCAGTTGATCATTGACTTGGTCTCTGCAAGCCACACGATGGCTTGAGTCTTCTCTTTCAGTCGATGTTTTGTTTTTTGAGGTTACTCTACTCACTGGATAGAAACCTGTCAGTATACACTCATTGTTTGTTACAAGGTGGAGCAAACTACATGTTTCTATGTCTGTTCAAAATGGGTAAGATAATTTATGATACAGTGAATAATGGGACCAATTTGTGTGGACAATCTCCGTTACAAAAGGATACAGAAACCTTAAACGAACTGGAACTACAACCAAATATCACGATATTTGACCAGCTTTAATTTAATGCACAGTACATATGTGTAATAAATACCGGAACATATTATTTTGTTTGGAATGTTATTTATTTTCCTTTCAAGGTGCCTTATATTGTGAATGTTTTATGAATTTCAGTATTACACAATTCGCAGAACATATCAAAATAATCAAAACTTTGAAAGTTATATAAGGATTTGTTGCTAAAGTGAGGTTTTGTTTTCGGAAATTACGAATAAAATTTTAAAACATTTGCTCTGCAGTTGTATAATAGAGAGTATGCTGAAGATGGTTCTGCTATTATAATGATATTATAATGAATTATAATGGTATCTTTGTTAAATAAAGAATGTCATTGATTGTTTATTTGTCAATGATGGCATACGCGGTACAAAAACTACCGGAGTTGATGCACATTTGTGCCACTTTTTGAACCACCTCAGTAAAAAAACATACACCAGTCTTTCGTATATATGACTAAAAAGTGTGTTAACATGTCCAAATAAAAAACTGTTATTATTGCCTTATCTTTCATAGTTTTCTTGGGCAAGAGCTGCAACAAATAAAAGCAATACTTTTTTGCAATTTTTAGACATTTAAATGTATATATTTCTCAAAATAAGCTTACCATATATGAAAAACTATTTTGTTCTCAGTAGGTAAACACAATGGCTAGTCAAATTAATACGTTTTGCAAAACAAAAAATAATTGTAATTATACACTTTTTCGTCTTTT
>BSQZ01000107.1:322500-365000 GCA_033239005.1 Lamellibrachia satsuma
TTCAGACAGGCAGGACATAATACATTATCAATCATTGTCCTCAGCAGTCATTGTCTTCGGTGGACGTGTTTTTTTAAGATCTTACTAATGCCTGCTACAAAATATATTATAATTATGAAAAATAAATGCAGACTAGGGAACTTCAGTTATACTTTTATTTTAATCAGGACACGCCACCCAAGTTCAACCTCAGCACCTTTATAATAACCATAACAAAGATTCTTATCCGCTGTATTGGAAAGTAATAAATCCTAGCTGCCCTGGACAGTTAGGACTTGTAGATTGTACGAACTGCTGGACAGCTAGGACTTGTAGATTGTACGAACTACTGGACAGCTAGGACCTGTAGATTGTACGAACTGCTAGACAGCTAGGACCTGTAGATTGTACGAACTACTGGACAGCTAGGACTTGTACATTGTACGAACTGCTGGACAGCTAAGACCTGTAGATTGTACGAACTGCTAGACAGCTAGGACTTGTAGATTGTACGAACTACTGGACAGCTAGGACCTGTAGATTGTACGAACTGCCGGACAGCTAAGACCTGTAAATTGTATGAACTGCTGGACAGCTAGGACTTGTACATTGTACGAACTGCTGGACAGCTAGGACTTGTAGATTGTACGAACTACTGGACAGCTAGGACTTGTAGATTGTACGGACTGCTGGACAGCTAGGACTTGTAGATTGTACGAACTGCTAGACAGCTAGGACTTGTAGATTGTACGAACTACTGGACAGCTAGGACCTGTAGATTGTACGAACTGCCGGACAGCTAAGACCTGTAAATTGTACGAACTGCTGGACAGCTAGGACTTGTACATTGTACGAACTGCTGGACAGCTAGGACTTGTAGATTGTACGAACTGCTGGACAGCTAGGACTTGTAGATTGTACGAACTACTGGACAGCTAGGACTTGTAGATTGTACGAACTGCTGGACAGCTAGGACTTGTCGATTGTACGAACTGCTAGACAGCTAGGACTTGTAGATTGTACGAACTGCTGGACAGCTAGGACCTGTACATTGTATGAACTACTGGACAGCTAGGACTTGTAAATTGTACGAACTGCTGGACAGCTAGGACTTGTAGATTGTACGAACTACTGGACAGCTAAGACCTGTAGATTGGACGAACTGCTGGACAGCTAGGACTTGTAGATTGTACGAACTGCAATCTTATGCAGCTTTCACCGTTGGCAGCCACACCCAGGATTGCTATAGAAAATAGTTTATTACAGTCATTGACAGCAGAAGACTGAACAATCACGACAGAGTAAGCATACGATACACAGCCAAACATGATTATCACAAAGTATGTAAATGTTTAATATTGTTGAAAGAAAATATGACACATATACCAGGCATGGGTTAATTTCAATTGTTAATTGTTAATTTGTTAATTCAATTAACTCAATTATGTTAATTTAATTTAATTAATTAACTTTCTAGAAAATCAAAATTTAATTTAATGTAATTAATTATTTAAACTTTACTGGAAGAGGTAAAAATTTAATTTAGTTTAATTGATAAAAAATCACAATTAATTTTCAATTAACTTTTTTATTGTGTATATTATTTTATACAATCCGGTGGAGACTGCCACTGGCTTGCTGTCAAGAGTAAGAATTAGCTTTGATGATCATAGTGTCCATTAGACAGCCACTCAGCCAGTGACCCAAGTCCACCTAACCAATGTCAAAGATAGCTTCTAGCCAGTGTCAATCAGTGAATACGTTGAATTGTGAGTGTGCCTGGCCAGGTGCTACAGCTGTATTATGTAAGAGTATTGACTCCTCTTTCTTTTGTGGCTTTCATCGCCCATCCAAGGGGATGCTATACAAAGTGTATCTGGAGTTTTTCTACACATAATCCCACATGACAAAATCCATAGGGACAAATGTGAAAAGTTAACAAAATCCTGCAATACAATATTTAACTTAAATTCTCGAAATGTGCTTTCAAGTTTTAGAGACATTTGTGCAATGTAATTATATTTCATTAACTTGCTTGCCATGTGGCAGACAGGGACCCCAGTTAGCCCCCCCCCCCTGTAGCAGATAGTGGCTTCTTGTTTGTCTTGTTATTTTGCATGGGAATTGTTGGTAGTAATCTTCTTGGGAGTAGTGGCTTCCATGGAGCCCACAAGACCTGTTTGTATGTGTGGCAAGTGCAGTGACCATCTGGTAAAACAAAACAATCATATGATGTCTTCAACAGCATAATAGTGGGACCAGGGATTATGGGATATTAACAATCTTTGAAGACATCCATTTTCCACATGTATTTCTGTTCACCATGTCTAAGCCACGTGTGTATGAAGATGTTGACCTCCCAGTCAACATGGTAATTTAATTGAAGTTAATTGTAATTAATTGTTAATTGAATGAAAGTTAATTGTTAATTTAATTTAAATGAACAATTTAGGAGGTTAATTTAATTTAATAGACCTGATAAATGTTAAAGGTTATTTTAATTTAATTGGGGAATTTCTGAGTTAATTGTAATTTAGTTAATTAACTTTCCGGCATACATCATATCTGATGTATACACATTTTTATCATATGCAATATGTACATTATTCAGCCAAAGTGAACTTCTGTGAAAATAAATTAGTAGATCAATGCAAGGAATACGAATTGCCATTGCTAATTGTCAGTTGGTTGTTTTAGTTACTTGTGTGTATGTGTACGATAATAAATAAAATGTTTTCACTATGGCATATTTGTATGTTGTATGCAATGAGTGCAGCTAAGTGTCCATTGTTTTTCTTTAAGCCACCCCCTTTGGCGATGCCACCCGCTTCTCTGTGAAACCATCGCCACAGAAACGTGCAAAGGGCATGAAATACGTCTACCTTGCGCGTGTTGTGACTGGTGAATGCGCAGTGAGCAACGAAGATGATCCTGCTGCACACCAAACTCACGGAGCTCCTGTGTCTAAGTTTCATTCGGTGTTTGATAGTTCTTCTAGCACATATGGCGTGTTGTCCAGTGACCAGGCTTACCCTGATTACCTGGTCGAGTTTCAGTGAAGCAGCAGTGCACAACTCGAGGACAGGTGTATATGGACATTCCATTGTAGGGCCTGGCCTGTATGTGCCTAGAAATTAGCTTTTCGCATAACATCCAACAATGTGACACATAAATATGTTTGTAGTTTACACGCACGCTCGCACGCACGCACGCACGCACGCACGCACGCACGCACGCAGACTTTATAATTCTCACTCAATTAAGTTAGTTTGTTCTATATATAAAGGAATATATATCAAAGCAATGTAGATGTGGAATTACATTGCCAGGTGTTGCACTTATTGTATTGTGTGCTTAATTAAATGTGCAGTATTTTAAAAGGAATCCTTAAAATGGCAGTTATGCATACCTGCATTCCATTTCAGTGGTCAGCCACATATTACATTGAACGGTTTTCTACGTCGATATATATATATATATATATATATATATATACAACCCTGAGTCCCACGACACACACACGCACACGTAACATTAACAAACTATAAATATCTTGTTCACCGAAGAACTGGTTCGTCAGTCGTGAAGTTTTTTTATGAAGTTCCGTTATGCCTTAGGCTAATCATTGTAACAAATGACCTTTTCTGTGGAGCAGAAACAAAGCAAAATGGTCGCATTAACGTTTGAACGACTGTCCGGGATCACCTGACATTCCACCGGACACTGTGCATTTTCAAGTAACATATCTGACGGACTAGGTAAAACTTAAATTTGTCTACTGGTCATTTAACGTCTTTCTGCAAATCGGCTGCACTAAAATCTTCCTACACATATAGTTCGCATACGGAATGCAAATAACCGCACTGAAATCGTATGAACACAAGGTTAGTGCTGAATTCTCACTGGATTTAGCTGCTTAGTATTCGAACTGAGCAGCACACGTTCCACTGCATATCATTACAAACGTTGTGGATCGAGATCATGTACAACCTGGTAATTAAACTGTTTCTTTGCACCAGCAATGGCGTTCGTTTCACGTACTACTTTACAAATAGATATGGAGGTCTTTCAGAAGTGGTGTTTCATATATGATGTACAGTCATTACCATGGATCCACACAGTTTCGTTTGTCTTCAAATCAACCATTCGATGACAACGTCTTCGGTCAAGTCAGGTCTCTAGACACAACTTAACAGATGTAACAATCGTATCAAATTAGTCAGATTATTCTATATGCAATTTAGGATCAACATCGACCGCCATCGCCTCCGCCGCTGCCTCCAGTGGCCTCTCCACCAGTTCCACCATCGCCTCCACCGCTGCCTCCAGTGGCCTCTCCACCAGTTCCACCATCGCCTCCGCCGCTGCCTCCAGTGGCTTCTCCACCAGTTCCACCATCGCCTCCACCGCTGCCTCCAGTGGCCTCTCCACCAGTTCCACCATCGCCTCCGCCGCTGCCTCCAGTGGCTTCTCCACCAGTTCCACCATCGCCTACGCCGCTGCCTCCAGTGGCCTCTCCACCAGTTCCACCATCGCCTCCGCCGCTGCCTCCAGTGGCCTCTCCACCAGTTCCGCCATCGCCTCCGCCGCTGCCTCCAGTGGCCTCTCTACCAGTTCCACCATCGCCTCCGCCGCTGCCTCCAGGGGCCTCTCCGCCAGTTCCACCATCGACAGGGCACCAGCACATGTACCGGCCGCAGGTACACACCACGACAACGACAACACAATTACCTCCTACGAAATACGGCTTGGTATATTTGTCTTCGTCGCATTCGAGTTGTCCTTCAGTATTCGCTTGTTACAATTCAAACAACACTGCTAGTTGCGGGAATGTGTGGCAGATCGACGAATAACACACCTTCACAAAAGTGAATTATACTGCTTCAGATGACCAAACGACACAGTTTGACAAGAATTTGTCACGAATATAGAACTTTTAGAATATATAATTATATATTTTAGGATACATAACATTAAGAAAACAACAAAGGTTACAATGAGCTATTAGAAATAAAACATATATTTGACCGAATATTAGAGGCTAACATAAACAATGTTAATGTGCGTAGTTGATGTGGTTGAAATGGCAACTCGCTCACCCCTGGTTGCCACAATTCACTCACCTAAAAATGAGTGCCTGTCTAATTGGCAGTAGAAAGTGGTGGTGTTATAGTTTTCACACCTGCATAAACGAGTAGAGGAAGATGGGGCATGTCCGCACACCTCATGTCCGCACACCTCATGTCCGCACACCTCATGTCCGCACACCTCATGTCCGCACACCTCATGTCCGCACACCTCATGTACGCACACCTCATGTCCGCACACCTCATGTCCGCACACCTCATGTCCGCACACCTCATGTCCGCACACCTCATGTCCGCACACCTCTTGTCCGCACACCTCATGTCCGCACACCTCATGTCCGCACACCTCATGTCCCCACACCTCATGTCCGCACACCTCATGTCCGCACACCTCTTGTCCGCACACCTCATGTCCGCACACCTCATGTCCGCTCACCTCATGTCCGCACACCTCATGTCCGCACACCTCTTGTCCGCACACCTCATGTCCGCACACCTCATGTCCGCACACCTCATGTCCGCACACCTCATGTCCGCACACCTAATGTCCGCACACCTCATGTCCGCACACCTCATGTCCGCACACCTCTTGTCCGCACACCTCATGTCCGCACACCTCATGTCCGCTCACCTCATGTCCGCACACCTCATGTCCGCACACCTCTTGTCCGCACACCTCATGTCCGCACACCTCATGTCCGCACACCTCATGTCCGCACACCTCATATCCCCACACCTCATTATCGACCAAACCGCGTAGAATTTGGTTTACAAAACTTTGTTTATGGTAGCACCTAACTCATACATTGAGCACTTGAACCAGCGAATTGAACTCGTTTGCGTCGTTAAGAAATTATAAACTGAAATGTTCTTTAATTATAATATCATGTACTGTTATACATATATTGATACGTAGCTCACACCGTCAATGATACATGTATATGCATATCGTATGTGCTAATGCATTTTTAATGGGTGTTATTATTGTTGTCAAATACATATCGTTATCAAATAAACCATTATTAACAACTCATATATAATGAGTGTAAGGGGTCGTCTCGAAAAATAATATGGGATCGTCTCAAAAATATATAAGGGGGTCGTCCCAAAATTGTAAGAAGCCTGGCAACGTGTGTTGTAAATCGGACTGGTCAACGGGAGAAAAGCAACAAACGCAGTATTTCATGTGCACACGTATTTTATTGAGCAACAGCATCAAGCCTGATACAAGAGGATAATAGCGTGTAATACCGATATCATATGATGACGTGACTTGCGGGTGTTTACCACCACTCCAGAGGTCTCGAATTTAGGGGTGTTTATCACCGCTCCAGAGGTCTCGAATTTAGGGGTGTTTACCACCGCTCCAGAGACTTGGTGATGTGACTTGCGGGTGTTTCCCACCACTCCAGAGGTCGTGAGCTTAGGGGTGTTTACCACCGCTTCAGAGACTCGAACGATGACGATGAGCGATATTACATTCTACCTTCTCTCATCATCGTCATTGGTTTAACCCAATCGAACAGGCGGCAATCGTTAGCGATTAAATCGGTGCCGAATCTATTGACAAAATTCCTCATCGGAAAGCCATTACAACGAAGCAATAGATAGGCTACGCAATACTGTCCACAAACATTAGTCAGAGGACTCTGAAGTCTCTTGACGTTATGAGTCCAGTCGGAGCAATTATTGTTCATGAAGGTGCGGAATGCCGCATGCTGTGGCGGTATGCCATACGAGCAGAAGTAATTGCCATGTTCGTCAGCGTCCAAGTACAGCGCTATCTAGTGTTTTCACGGTTCGTAGCCGCCTTCGCGTGCAACACGGCGACGAACCGGGAAAGCGTCGATCGTCGTAGGCAGTCTCTGGGTACAACACCACCAACGATCGACTTAGTTCGCGGATCCATCGCTAGGAGTCTGGCGATCTGCTTCGTGTCCATCTCAGAAATCGTAGATGACGTTCCTGTTCTTGTCGATGTCCAGCACGGATTCGAACTCGGCGTACGCGACGACGTTCACTGTCTGCGGCAGCGTGTTGCCGAAATGCATCTCGACTCGCAGGTTGCCCTTTTGTACCAGACGGAAGCACCCTCCGTCGCACACATCGGGGCTCAGGTCGAAACCGAAGAAGGTGTAGCCATGCCGGAAGTCGGAACGAGTCAGACCGTTCTCTTCGCCCTGCCACATCTTACCGGTCAAGGTGAACAGGTTGAGGTAACTCCTGATAAAGGCAATGCCGTCGAAACCCGGCTGGAGAGGTTTGGCGGGTACCTGTCGTCCGTCCACGTACACAGCGAGGAAGTTGATGTAGTTGTCCTTGGCGTGGAACGGATTCTTGGCATACGAACCGTTGTAGGCATATTTGTCGCTGCAGCACAGCACCAGACGTTTGGATAGGGTACTGAAAAACAGGTTCTCGTGCGTGTGCGAGTTGACTCCCGCTGGTATGGAATAGACCTTGCAGTCGACGGAACGCATCGGATACTTGACCGTGCTCCTCTCGAGGGCCTTGATGTACGCCATCTGTAAAGCTAGATTCAGGACGGCTCTTTTCGCGATCTTGTATTGAGGGTTTGCACCGGCAGCCATCAGCACGAACGCATCTATGTTTTGAGTCAGTCGAATTTTTAAGTCGACGCTGTTGATCAGGAATTGATCCTGCAGGAACAGGTCCACGTGTAGTCGTCCTACCATCTCGACCACATGACTCTGGGTGACGTGAGTTCGTCGAGCCACGAACCCTATATTAAGAGCGTCTCCATCGGCGATCTCGACGGCATCTATGCGAGTGGGCATGTCCTTGTACCACAGTTGACTTGACAGCTGCGTCCCATTGGCCTCGCTACACTAACTATGTAGCATTTCTATGTAGGCACGATACGCATACGTGTTGGTCGAAGGGGTCACGAGAGTATCGTTCATGTATACGTCAACCTGACTGAACAGTGAAAGCAGCCATTTATTCACCGGGCCCACCGCATCGTTAGTATCGATACTGCTTCCGTCGGCGTTGACCACCTTCGCTCATACGACCAGGTAAGTGTTGGCAAGATCCAGATAATCGTCTCACGATCGGGATAGTAAGAATTCGATCGGTCCACCTGAGTCAAGAGAGGACATCGGCTGATGTTCCACGAAATGGCTGTGGACGATGCTGGTCTGAGTCGGCGACAACGCGAAGAGATCGCCTTTGAGAATGCACCTGCACCGCAGAATGCCCAGGAGCTAAGCAGCTTATTGAGCTTATCCACTACTATCACAACTTCCTGCGAAACCTGAGCACCAACCCGCCAACATTTCAAATGGGAGTGGGGGGCCGAGACAGAAGAAAGCCTTCGATGAAGCAAAGGCACTGCTTTCTTCCTCCAAAGTGTTTCTACATTACAACCCTGATCTACCCATCATTGTCAGCAGCGATGCTTCTCCATACGGAATTGGAAGTGTTTGGTTACAGCGCTTACGAGATGGATGAGAAAAACCAATAGCTTCTGCTTCCCGAACTCTCTTCTCTTGTGAAAAAAGTATGCACAATTGGAGAAGGAAGCGTTGGCACTTGTCTACGGAATCACCAAATTCAATAAGTACCTCTATGGACGTGACTTCATCCTACAAACAGACCAAAAGCCGTTGTTTGGACTCTTGAATGAAGACCACACAATCTCAGCAATGTGTAGTGCCAGAATTCAAAGATGGGCGCTGACACTTAGTGACTATCAGTACTCTTTAGCCAGATCAAAGTATCAGTCATGCTGATGGTTTGATCCGTCTACCACTATCAGATGCACCAAACCAAGTGCCGATGAAGTTATTCTAGCGCTATCCACCATGGATGAAACACCGACCACTGCATAGAAAATTGCGAAGTGGACAGCAACATACCCTGCGAGTTCGTCAGTTTGTGGAAAGAGGCTGGCCTTTGCAAGCTCCAAACGACTTAGAAACTCATGGTCGCAGGAACGACGAATTGAGTGTACAACATGGTGTGTTGTTCTGGGGAGCCAGAGTCATAATACCCTCAAAGGGTCATGATATACTAGACGAACTGCACGAGACACACCCTTGCATTGTCAAAACGAAACAGTAGCAAGGAGCTATTTGTGGTGGCCGGGGTGAAACACTGAAATTGAAATGCGTGTGAAAGACTGTGCCATATGTCAGGTGCATAGCATAACAACCACCAACGGCACCACTGCATCCGTGGGAATGGCCCGAATTAATCGGTGTTCAGAACTGCCAACTCCAGATGAACTAGGTGACTTCAAATGGGATAGTTGACATTCTAAACTTCTACAAGATTGTGTAAAGTGATCGACAAGGAGTTATTGCACTAATTGTGCTATTATAATAGTCAATTGATGAAAAGGCAGCATTTGTGTGCACAACGAGCCTTGTTTTACGCGGCCAACACTACGACGTCGGTGTCAACAGTCCGGATGATTATCTTTTGGTGGTCATGCTTCGCTGCATGGGATGCATACAGCAACATGCGACTGTCAGCTTCTTCATGTCTGCATGCGACGAGCGAGGCCAGATCCGGCAGTGGAAGCCTCTCCATCAGTGTTGACAAGCAGCTTGTCCTCCTGGTCAAACCACTTGAGGAGAGCTTCTGATATAAACTTGAACAATTATGTCTTGTTGCTGTCCGCTAGGAGGAAGTTCTGCCAGTTTCCCTGTATGGCTGCTGCAGCCACCACATGTCTGCGCACTCCTTTTCCATGTTTTGTTCTTGCACTGCCTTTCAGTGAATCGGCACTGTAGCTGTCCCACACTAGGTCAAGGCGTGACGCAGTTTGAAGCTTTGTGGACAGGTACAAGATGAAGATCTCTTGGGCATACTCATCAAAGTTGTTGGCTGCAGCTGCTTCAGCATCTGGACGATGACTGCTCCATCAAGAACTACACAGGTGGTGGCAGGAGCCTCTGGCTGGGCATGGGAGAGGTCTTCCAAGCATGTGAGAAGATCGGTTTTCGTGTGAGAATGCAGGTACCGAATCTGGCAGCCGTGCCAGGTTCGGTGTCTGCGGCGCCTGAATCGAGAGTGAAGGTGGTTCCTTTGAGGCGACCCACAAAATTCGTAAAGCCACCGGACAGGTTATGTTTGTGAACTGGAACATCACAGGCAATGGATAACAGGTGTACACCGTGCACTGCCTAGTTGATGGAGAGGAATGTTATGTTCAATACTAATTACCTTACTCGTACCGTTTTGGGCTGCACTACGTGAAGCCGTGTTGGCCCATTGGCAACCCCGTATGTCGTTGTTGCACTTCCGGCCCGCTGTATAAAGATGTGTGTTTTGAAAGCGGTATTGTTTTAAATTGTGGTGCGGTTGTGGTGACAGTGGCGAGAAGAGCTCGCAGTGAATAATGAATAGGTGCCTAATGTTATGTTGAAATTTATTAACTTTCACCACAATCCATTCAGTAACTGTAGGCTGATACCAGTTTGAGTTCTGTTGGAGTTTTTTCTTGGTTTTATTGGATATGTGGATTCTGGCTGAATCATTAAATCGCGTCTATTATTGCGCTTTTCGTTTTGATGCTGCTGGATGTGGAGGAATGTAGGTTTTACACTAGGCATGCATTATTGCCCAGCGGTATTTTACACTTGCCCCAGCGGCATTTTGTCTCGTCACGTCACTATGTATGTCAGTATGTTAGGCAGGAGACCCAGTAGGAGACCCAGGACCCTGGATTTGGAGAGAAGGAATCGATTTTGTGTATCTGATATATAGAACATGAACATCCATTGAACACAAACATGACAACATCAACAGAAGGTGGGAGGAATAGTTTCTAGAACTCCTAGTCTCAGTTGAAAAAACATTCCACACCAAACAGGCTTTCTTGGGTACACAGACCATCCATAGCCATCAACTGTTGAAGCTGAAGCATGCATGCAGTGAAACACAACCCCAAAACCAAAGCCACACGAGCAGATACCACAACAACATAGCAATACATGTACGCGAGGACATGAGGATAACTCGTCCCCTTCAGCCAGCGATGGTGTTATTACTATCCCCGGCATATATCCTAAACAATGTACCGAACTGCTTCAAATAATCTGTACTTCGTCCCATTTGCTGTCTTGGTCGACGTGACTCTAGGAAGAAGCCACAATTCCTTGTCTTTTGAAATGTATGGGCACATAGTATTGTCCCACATCAAACAATTGCATGGATGCTATATTAAGCGCACGTCGGTCACATCATACACAACGATGGCTTCTTGACTTGAAGGACGGGATTCTAAGCATGTTGTTGCCCAAGCCCAATAACTGATATTGATCAGCAATATTTTTGTTTGTTCATAACATTGCTTGCACCATTTGCGGGAGTAGGATTTGATTTGTTGACATTACACAGTAAAATTAGCTACTGTAGCGTTACTTTCAGCAGTAGGCTTATTTGACAATGTGTGAAATGGACTGAAATAATAACGTGAACATAAGCATCTGGTATTGCTGACAACATTTTAGAGGAAACTGACATAAGCATCTGGTATTGCTGACAACATTTTAGAGGAAACTGACACTGAGGTATAAATACAATAACAATAATAAACATTACTTATACATACATGTCTGGTTCAAGAGTGTTTACATCTGACTAAAATTCGTTGTCGTTGCAGTGACGGTGGCTGGACGTTATGTTGCCTAATATTATGTTGACATGTATTACATTTCACCCCTATCTATTCAGTCATAGTTGGCTGATACCAGTTGGGGTTTTGTTGGATTGTTTCTTGTTTTTTATTATAAGAGATGTGAATTTTGGATTGAAGTTTAGCTTGGCTGAATCATTCAAACGCGTCTAACAATATATTTTCACTTCTGATTGTTACTGTGATGTTGGAGCAACGATAAGGTTTTACACCTAGGCATAGCTATTCCATTATTGCGCATTTTGTTAGGGGGGGGTCGGGCGGCATTTTGTACACTTGCTCCCAGCGCCATTCTGGCTGGGCTGCATGAATAAACAAGCATGGTTTCTGATAAGTGCTTCTAAGACTCACAACATTGAACCTAGAAGTGCAAAAAATAAAACATATATTATAATGCATACTTGGGAATATGCCCTCACAAAACGGGTCCACGCAAATTGTTTGTTAAATAATAATAATGCTAATAATATTAATAATAAAACAAATAATACCTACACCAGGCGTCGTTGATTGGTTAACTGGGGTCATGTGTTATATCAACAGAAACGAGTATAAAAAGAAACTGTAGATACGAGAGGAGTATCTCGGAGATGAGATCACGGTGAAGTATGTTGGCATAGAGGGGTAGCAAAGCCCGCGGGTGAGCGCCCTGAAGTCAGACGAAGGACACGTGTGAGTCAACCATGTGTAAGGAATAACTTCGAGCGAGAAAGTAGGGATGTCTAGCTCCCATAAAGTTAAGAAATAGGGTGTGAAACATGAGAAAAGGTGTGACAGACAGCGATGTGGGACAAAAGACGGCGCAATCCGTAACGGGGACGGCTATCATTGACCGCTGAGACGCCACGACAGGGACTCGACGACCAAGACGGCCACCTCCGATGGGGAAACCCGAGGTGTTCCGCAGCCCATCGCCTCACGCCTGCGTTCTCACATATTCATAGTCTCAGAAAAGGTGCGTTTTCAGCGCAATATCAATTAAATTATTTACCAAGTGTTTTCAAGCGGACATTCTTGACCCGTCAGCTGCCAGCAGCACGACTTACATGGAAACTATACATTTATTAGTTTATAGATATGTTACTTTGTCTAAACTTCATTCCCTGTTTCCAAATCAGACAAGTCAGTCAAAACTATGCTCACCGTGGACCGTTCTGCATACTCCGCCAAACTTTGTTCACCAGTGTGGCTTTGTTGCCAGTTTTACTTTCACCGTTGGTGTTCAGCCATTCTCTGTTTCTCATTGGTCGACCCTCCAGCTCTGTTCTGTCTATTGGTTTGATAACTTCAGCCCGTGAGGATTTAGCAGCACATTCCATCTCATCAGTATATGTAACGTGAAAATGTAGAATATTAAGATCAACATATATAGGCCCCATTCATCATTATAGTTCACTATATGTGTTTACGAACGTCGACCTTCCTTCAGAAGGAAATGCAAACATGACATTCGCCCCCAATTTAAACAGACAACGGTCAAATGTTGATTCATAAAAAACACACATGAACTGTCACGATGTTCAGATAAATTGTTTGTTCTACATATAGCCTGATTTTATGATAAAGACGATATGACTTCGTACCTTTAAACATAAGGTAAAGAAAGGCTATTAAGATATGCAATTTCAACTTTGAAACTTGTAAAACAGCAACAACACGACACAATTTGAATAAAAAAAATTTCCGAAATGGTGTCTTGCTAATATTATTACAGTGACTACGCTCGTACATTGGTGCCACGATAAACATAATTAAAGCCACTGAAACATCAACATTACAAGTACGTAATCATTGAATAGTAAACAATATTGCTGACTTAAAGGTCTCTCCTCAATTCGATTTTTTCAATAATCTCATTTCAAATTCAGTTTGTGAAAAATCAAACGTACCCAGTGTCCACTACAACATGCTAGCTCGTTTGTGAAATGTTTACATGTAGTTTTCTTGTGGAATCATCAGACAAACTATTAACTTACTAAAGTTTGGTCAAACATTAATTAACTCACAAATTTCACCCTTGGTGAAATTTCGTGACTTTGTCATGTGATCAGCGAGAGGATGGAAGTCATGCCCATGATCCACAATGACCCACAATTTGTTTGCCATTATGGATATTTTGATTTTTACCAGATCTAATGATTAAAGTAATTTCTTTCGATGAATTGAGCAAAAATAGGCAGTTTTCATTAAATCGACGGCGGACGTTACACAAACTATTCACATACTATATATTTAACAAGATTTAACAAGATTGCCATCCCAAACAATGAGTTCCAGATGGCAAGTGGACAAGGAAGCCATTGGCTTATCGAGAGTCCAACAATTATCTCATCTATGTGTAGCCCGCCCTTATCAGATATCTGTCAATTCTATTTTTAAACATATTCACACTACTAGCATTAACACAATCATTTGGCAGTTTGTTCCAGTCACTTATAACCCTCTGTAAGAAAGAGTACTTTCTCATGTCCAACCTACTTACTTACTTACTTACTTAGGCCCTTAACTCCTCCTGGAGCATAGGCCATCCACAACATTTCTCCAGCGCCTCCTGTCTTGGGCAATCCTCTCCAGTTGTTGCCAGCCCTTCCCTGTTTGTTTGATGTCTGCCTCGAGGTCACGCCGCCAGGTGTTTTTTGGTCTCCCCCTCTTTCTCTTGCCTTGGGGGTTCCATGTCAGGACCTGTCTCGTTATGTTTGTGGTTGGCTTTCTCAAGGTGTGGCCAAGCCATCCCCATCTCCTCTTGAGGATCTCTATCTCTATTTGGGCTTCTCTATTTGGGCTTGGTGTGTTCTATCCCAGAGGTCTTTGTTGCTCACCCTGTCCATCCAGTGTATTCGGAGAATTCTTCTCAGGCAATGGTTGACAAATGTCTGGATCCTTTTCAGTGTGGTCTTGTTTATTCGCCATGTTTCTGCTCCGTACAGCAACACGGACTTTACATTTGTGTTAAACAAGCGTATTTTTGTGGTTTCTCCAATTACTTTTGACTTCCACACCTTTCTCAACAGGTGGAAAGCTACCCTTGCTTTGCTGATCCTTTTCTTTATGTCAGCCTCTGTCCCTCCATGCGTATCCACTATGCTGCCTAGATATCTGAAGTCTTTGACCTCATCCAGTGTCTCTCCCTCAAGCATGATTGGTGTTTCGCAAGTAGCATTTGTTCTCAGGATCTTTGTTTTCCTTTTGTTGATTTTCAACCCAACCCGCCCTGAAATCAATGCCAGTTCTGTTGTTTTGTCTTGCATCTGCCTATGGCTGTGAGACAGGAGTGCAAGGTCATCCGCAAAGTCCAGGTCATCAAGTTGGGTTAGCATCGTCCACTGGATTCCATTTCGTTTCTCCTTGGTTGCTGTTTTCATGACCCAGTCTATGACTAGAATGAAGAGGAATGGTGACAGTAAGCATCCCTGTCTCACCCCCGTCCTAACCTCAAAGTTCTTTGTAAGTTGACCTTCATGAATAACTCTGCATGACATTCCTTCATAGGAGTTTTTGATCATGTTTACTAGTTTCTTGGGCACCCCATAGTGTCTTAGCACTTTCCAGAGTGTCTCCCTGTCCACACTGTCCAACCTACACTGCTCCTAAACTAATGCTGCTTTGTGTCCACTGCTTCTACTGCCTTCTTTAAGTTTGAAGAACATATTCCTATCAACATCCTCATAACCATTCACTATTTTAAGCACTTCCATTTGGTCTCCTCTTAGTCTCCTGGTCTCTAGTGTTGTCAAACCACATTATAATAAGCGACTTTCGTAACTAAGGTCTCTCAGTTCTGGAATAATTTTAGTTGCTCTTCGTTGTGTTCTTTCTAGCTTGTCTATGTCCTTTTTACGATACGGCCTCCATGCTTGTATACAATATTCCAAATGTGGTCTAACTATTGCTTTGTACATGGGTACAATTAGCTGTTTCTCCTTATACATGATAGTTCTCCTAATTAGCCCTAGAATTTGATTTCGTTTCAAAGCAGCAATCCCACATTGCTCTGAAACTTTCATGTCAGCACTAAATGTTACTCCTTTTCTTGTGTGGTTCTACCTAGTACAGCCTCCCCCATTTTATAGGAGTAGACATATTATATATTGGTTTATTCATGGAGTACACCTAACAGTATATATTGGTTTAGTCATGGAGTACACCTAACAGTATATATTTGTTTGTTCATGGAGTACACCTAACAGTATATATTTGTTTGTTCATGGAGTACACCTAACAGTATATATTGGTTTGTTTATGGAGTACACCTAACAGTATATATTGGTTTGTTCATGGAGTACACCTAACAGTATATATTGGTTTATTCATGGAGTACACCTAACAGTATATATTGGTTTATTCATGGAGTACCCCTAACAGTATATATTGGTTTATTCATGGAGTACACCTAACAGTATATATTGGTTTATTCATGGAGTACACCTAACAGTATATATTGGTTTATTCATGGAGTACACCTAACAGTATATATTGGTTTATTCATGGAGTACACTTAACAGTACCTATGTTAGGTACCGTATGAAAAATATCCTTTCTTTATTCCTTTACTTGTTTCTTTCTTCGATTCTACGTCTTTCCCTGTTGTTGAGAACACCAACACGCGGATGCTAGGCGGAGCGAGTGTGACCAGTGGCGCCCCTACGCATACGTACACACTGATAGGGCGGACCTCGGGAAAGCCACTTAGTCAATACTTATGTGACATATGTACCCGGTGACCATGCAGGGAATATATAACAGTCGTTAGCTCTGACCTGACTCATTATGACGTCAAAGAAAAATGTTGATCAATAAAATATTGCCAGAGGTATTAATGTAGGAGAATTACTTATAACATCAGCAAGGTGCAATCAGAGCGATACGATCCAACTGTCGGCCTCCTTATCTATGCCCGCCATTGTGTCCTGTGTGTGGTTTGTTGATTAATGTTGCAAGCATACATGCCTGCACATACATGCCTGCACATACATGCCTGCACATACATGCCTGCACATACATGCCTGCACATACATGCCTGCACATACATGCCTGCACATACATGCCTGCACATACATGCCTGCACATACGTATCAGGGCACACACTACACTACACGATTTACTACAACACAGTGTGTCAGCCATCCATCAAGGTGAGTCATGGTCTTAGTTCTTCCGTGAGATCTACACCAGGAGTGAAGGAGGGTGGAAGTGACTGGTTCAAGAGGGGGTGGATGGAAGGAAGTGACGGGTGGAAGGAGGGGAGGAAGGAAGAAAATGACGGGTGCAAGGAGGGGAGGGATGGAAGGAAGTGACAGGTATAAGGAGGGGAAGGGTGTAAAGAAACGACGGGTGCAAGGAGCGGGGGAATGGAGTGGCGAGAGCAAGTATGGGGGAGGAAGTAATGCGTGCAATGAGAGGAGGGACGGACGGAAGTAACAAGAGCAAGGAGTAGAGGAAGAAAGGAAGTGACGGGTGCAAGTAGGGGAGGAGGGAAGGGAGTGACAGGTGTATGGAGTGGGATGGAGGAAAGGAACTGACTAGTGCGAAGAAGGGATGAGGGAAGAAAATAACGAGTGCAAGGCGGGAGGGAAGGGAGGGAATGAAGTGATGTGTGCAAGGAGGGTAGGGAAATCAATCAACAGAACCGGTGTTTGATTCAAAAGCCACTTCTACCTGGTGTCTATGTCGCTTCTACCTGGTGTCTATATCACTTCTACCTGGTGTCTATATCACTTCTACCTGGTGTCTATGTCACTTCTACGTAGTGTCTATGGCACTTCTACCTGGTGTCTATGTCAGTTCTACCTGGTGTCTATGTCACTTCTACCTGGTGTCTATGTCACTTCTACCTGGTGCCTATGTCACTTCTACGTGGTGTCTATGGCACTTCTACGTGGTGTCTATGTCACTTCAACCTGGTGTCTATGTCACTTCTACCTGGTGTCTATGTCACTTCTACCTGGTGTCTATGTCACTTCTACCTGGTGTCTAGTCACTTCTACGTGGTGTCTATGTCACTTCTACCTGGTGTCTATGCTAGTGGAATAAAATGTCCCCAACAGTGAAATGGAAAAATTAAATGCTCTGATAATGGATTAAGCGCCATGATACCGGCGCTATGTAATACCACATTACAGGCTCGTGTACAAGGAGGGGAAGGAAAGTAACTTTAAACTAATTTACCAGCATTTTTGTGAATGGAACGCATGAAATGGAACGCATGTAGAGGTGCCTGGTGCTACGACAACTCTTTTTATGCGCTGGGTCACCTGGTCGGCTAAGGTCAAATCGGTTTTCTCCCTACTTTTTATATTATCAAGGATGTTATAAATAATAAAATACTTAGAACACACAAGAAACAAGGGGTGACTGGAAACACAAGGAGCGAGGAGAAAGGGATTAGGTCAGAATGATGAAGGAGGGAAGGGAGAGAATAAGGTGGAGAGGGAAGCAAGAGGGAAGTTACAGAGACGGAGGGAGGAAATAGATCATGAAAAATGGGAATGGAAAATGTAAGAAGGGGAATGGAGGGTTAAGATAGGAAACACGACAACAGAGATTGTGAGAAGGGAGAGAGAGGGAAGATAGAATATTAACGAAACGGAAACGAACATATCAAAGGAGAGTGAATGAAAGAGAAGAGAATGAGTAAGTGAAAGGAAAGAAGGGTGCGGGAAAGGGAAGAAGGGTGCGGGAAAGGGAAGAAGGGTGCGGGAAAGGGAAGAAGAGTGCGGGAAAGGGGAGAAGGGTGCGGGAAAGGGAAGACGGTGTTTGGTCCAGACAAAGTTCCACGAGGAACGTATTCATTAGGGTAGCCTAGTTCTGATCCAGCATCTCCTATCTTGACGCTTTGCTCGCTATCTAGGAGAAACGTTGCCATCCATCGGACAAGGCGTGCTAGTAGTTCAATTGTAACCAGTTTATTGATCAGTACATCGTGATTAATTAGATCAAAAGCTTCCATGTATGCTAGAAATACCACATTCACAAAAGTACCCGTTACACCGGTGGTTTCCTACCATTTGTGGAGCATTTCAACCAGAGTGTTTGTAGTACAAGTCCCTGTCATGCCTCCAAACTGTCTCTGCCTTCCCTCCGATGTGTAAGTTGCTCGTATCCATAATGCTTGCGTAATAACATTTAAAATAATACCACAGTCTGGGTTACGTCGTGACATGGTATCCAGACTAGTTATCAGGTACTCCAGCATCAAACCATTGTCGGCGCCAGGTGGGTGGAAGAGGCATTACACGAGTATTTTATGGGTAGTTTTTTGGGCCTCATTCTAATCTATAGCACCTCATGTTCATCATCTGCAATATCATGTACCCGATCATACACCATGGTATGTGCCACATGACACCCTACTCCTCCGTCTCCTCCCTCCACCCGGTCCTTCTTTCACAACAGAACATGACACCCTACTCCTCCGTCTCCTCCCTCCACCCGGTCTTTCTTTTACAATAGAACACGACACGCTACTCATCCGCCTCCTCCCTCCACCCGGTCTTTCTTTTACAACAGAACACGACACGCTACTCCTCCGCCTCCTCCCTCCACCCGGTCTTTCTTTTACAGCAGAACACGACACGCTACTCCTCCGCCTCCTCCCTCCACCCGGTCTTTCTTTTACAACAGAACATGACACGCTACTCCTCCGCCTCCTCACTCCACCCGGTCTTTCTTTTACAACAGAACACGACACGCTACTCCTCCGTCTCCTCCCTCCACCCGGTCATTCTTTTACAACAGAACATGACACGCTACTCCTCCGCCTCCTCCCTCCACCCGGTCTTTCTTTTACAACAGAACATGACACGCTACTCCTCCGCCTCCTCCCTCCACCCGGTCTTTCTTTTACAACAGAACATGACACGCTACTCCTCCGTCTCCTCCCTCCACCCGGTCATTCTTTTACAACAGAACACGACACGCTACTCCTCCGCCTCCTCCCTCCATCCGGTCTTTCTTTTACAACAGAACATGACACGCTACTCCTCTGCCTCCTCCCTCCACCCGGTCTTTCTTTTACAACAGAACATGACACGCTACTCCTCCGCCTCCTCCCTCCACCCGGTCATTCTTTTACAACAGAACATGACACGCTACTCCTCCGCCTCCTCCCTCCACCCGGTCATTCTTTTACAACAGAACATGACACGCTACTCCTCCGCCTCCTCCCTCCACCCGGTCTTTCTTTTACAACAGAACATGACACCCTACTCCTCCGCCTCCTCCCTCCATCCGGTCTTTCTTTTACAACAGAACATGACACGCTACTCCTCTGCCTCCTCCCTCCACCCGGTCTTTCTTTTACAACAGAACATGACACGCTACTCCTCCGCCTCCTCCCTCCACCCGGTCATTATTTTACAACAGAACATGACACGCTACTCCTCCGCCTCCTCCCTCCACCCGGTCTTTCTTTTACAACAGAACATGACACGCTACTCCTCCGCCTCCTCCCTCCACCCGGTCATTATTTTACAACAGAACATGACACGCTACTCCTCCGCCTCCTCCCTCCACCCGGTCATTCTTTTACAACAGAACATGACACGCTACTCCTCCGCCTCCTCCCTCCACCCGGTCTTTCTTTTACAACAGAACATGACACGCTACTCCTCCGCCTCCTCCCTCCACCCGGTCATTCTTTTACAACAGAACATGACACGCTACTCCTCCGCCTCCTCCCTCCACCCGGTCTTTCTTTTACAACAGAACATGACACCCTACTCCTCCGCCTCCTCCCTCCACCCGGTCTTTCTTTTACAACAGAACATGACACCCTACTCCTCCGCCTCCTCCCTCCACCCGGTCATTCTTTTACAACAGAACATGACACCCTACTCCTCCGCCTCCTCCCTCCACCCGGTCATTCTTTTACAACAGAACATGACACGCTACTCCTCCGCCTCCTCCCTCCACCCGGTCATTCTTTTACAACAGAACATGACACGCTACTCCTCCGCCTCCTCCCTCCACCCGGTCTTTCTTTTACAACAGAACATGACACCCTACTCCTCCGCCTCCTCCCTCCACCCGGTCTTTCTTTTACAACAGAACATGACACCCTACTCCTCCGCCTCCTCCCTCCATCCGGTCTTTCTTTTACAACAGAACATGACACGCTACTCCTCCGCCTCCTCCCTCCACCCGGTTCTTCCTTTTACAACAGAACCCTGCTATGTCGACAGATTCCGAAGTCATGTACTTTTTCAATGTTTCTGTGGTTCTCACGCATGAAACATCTTTCATGCGTGTCACCGCGAGTAACTCATCTGATTTCTCAATGCGAAGTTACCGAGCGTTGAGATTCGCACCAGATATTTTGTGCCTTGGTATTCTCTGGCACTGGGTGAAATAATTCGAATGCTGAACACTTCTATTTCAAGACATGGCATGGCATGTAATCGAAATTAAACACAGACGGACTTTACCAAATAAACTGCATCGTATGCGATGGCAGTAAACATTTAACATGTTCTAACTTGCATCACCTTAATATGTCGTGTATGCTTTGTATCCCATGCACATACAAGTATTTATCACAATAATTGATCTGTGCCAGAAGTTACAAATCTCTCCACATTAATCTAAAGCATCATGAAATGACGTTACCGACAGAACAGCCTGCCACTACAAAAGGATACAACTCAAGAAATACGCTACATATACGGGTGGATTTATGAGAATTATTCTGCTATCGGCCACGTGGGCGAACGAATGCATATATATTTTTGTAAACATTGATGTGCATCACACGTGGGGCGATTAAAAAGAGCTGGAGGTATGTGATTTTGACAAAACCTGGTCAGCGTGTCCATGAGATGGTGACAGTTGCACTATTTCACACCCAATAACTCCTACAAAAAATGGTGAATATGCCTGTTCAACTGCACTCATGTCACATCATATAATTGCTTAATTTCTCATACCACAGTTGAATGCGCCCTACATTCGTGTCAAACAGTAAACAGGAAGTTCAACTCTGGTCTTGTCCCTAAAGGGCCAGACCACAGTAGATAATGGGGTAAGACCACAGTTGACCTTCCTGTTTATTGTTTCACACGAATGTAGGGCGTATTAAATTGGGATATGTGAATTTAAAGAATTCATACGATGTGACATAAGTGCAATTGAGCAGGCATATTCACAGGTTTGTTTGTTGAAGCTATTGGCTGTGAAATGGTGCATTTTTTTGAGAGTTTAAAAGGCGGAGGGATTTGTGGGAATTTTTCTGCTATGGGCCACGTGGGCGCATGAATACAAGGCTATTTTTGTCAAAATTGATGGGCATCGCACGTCGGGGCGTTTTAAAAGAGCTGGAGGTATGTGATTTTGATAAAACTTGGTCAGCATGTCAATGAGATGATGGCAGTTGCTGTGAAAACGTTTCAGAATTTTTAGTGGTCACGTTTTCTTATAATCTAACAAAACGTTAACATGGCCACCAATGCAATTTTCAACTGTGGTCTGATTCCTAATTGCATTCGTGGCCATGTGAACGTTTTGTCTGATTATAAGAAAGCCTGACCATCAAAAATTCTTAAACTTTTTCACAGCAACTTCCATCATCTCAATGACATGCTCACCAGCTTTTTTCAAAATCACATACCTCCAACTCTTTAAAACAATATTTACAAAAGAAAAGCCATGTATTCATGCGCCCACGTGACCCACAGCAGAAAAATTCCCATAATAATCCCTCCGCCAGTTAAACACTAAAAATGCACTTTTTCACAGCCAGTAGCTTCTACAAACAAATCTGTGAATATTCTTGTTCAAAGGCACTCATGTCACATAATATGAATGTATTAAGTTCCCATTTCAAAAATTCATACGCCCTACATTCGTGTCAAACAATAAACAGGAAGGTTAACTGTGGGTCTTACACCTAAGGATAAGTGACGTGAGCGGCGACAAATGGTGGCTCCACCTCCTGTAAGCCTTGTTAACAGGCAAACTATTCATGGAACTGCCCGAAAGAGGGAGGCACTATTCTCGGTTAATAAACATGGCGACCAAGAAAAGAAAGCGGGAAATTCAAGTACGCAATGTCAATGAAATCAGTTTTGACGAGGAACATCTTACGGGGATTGATAAACGAAGACGACTTGAGCGTGGTCGTAGTAACAGGCGAATAAAGGTGAGGCTTGTCGAATCTGAGGTATTTATAAACTTAGTGTTTTACTCTACGATCTGTTGCCACCAACCGCCTTTGCCTTGGCTTTGTTAGTTTGTAGGTAGGTAGGCACTTCTACAAAATGCGCTGCATTTTGTCAGTAACTGTGTCGCTCTCCAAAATAGCTTCACTGTCTAATTCTCCCTTGATGGTTTCTGCTTGCAAACTATCACTGATCCTGTCAGTCTCTTGTAAGTCTGTATACTATACATGGGGCTGGGCAGGGCATGCCTGCAAGTGTTCGTCTTGACAAGGAGTTTCTTGAGTATTAGATTCACTAGGAAACGAAAGCCCACTCTCGGTAATCGTTTACTTAACTGGCCTAAATTATTAGGACTTTATGCCGACGGTTTTTACAATTTTTTTACCTGAATGCGTTCCTTACATCATCCGCATATGTTCCAGTAAAAAAGTTCATATTACATATATTCTTTAAAAATATTGTGTTTTAGGCCACTTTTAATAAGTTTTACACATTAAAACAGTGGAACCGATTGCATGATAAACATGGCGCGTGTGCGATTTGTTCATTAGTCACACCTCGATGGCATCAGAACTGCGAAGGCGATGTTTGTGTGTACTGGGCAATCAATTACGCAGCATAAAAAAATTGAGAAAATAGGCTCCAAAAAATGTTTCAAACGAAGAAATTGTAGAAAAAAAATTAAAACATTCTCCACAGTTTTCATATTAAACGCAACATTTGTAGAGCACATACAGTCACTTCTAACATAATATTTCATTTCTTATTTAATGAAATATTTGATGTTGCAAATATTATTTGTATGAAAATGATGTGGTTGAAATTAGATGTTATGCGCATGCGCAACTACAAGGGGACATCTCATTGCATGTCATTGTAAATATAATTAAATTCAAAAGAATGCATGGGTTAAATTATCTGTCATTTGATGAATAAAGATTATTGTTTTTGTGATTAAAAATTATACTGATGATATTGCATGTCATGCGCATGTGCAACTTTAAAGGGACAACTCATTGCATGTCATTAACATAATTAAATAAAAAATTAAATTGTCTGTCATTTGGTGAGCAAAGGTTATTGTTTTTATAATTAAAACATATATGATGAAATTGCATGTCATGCGCATGCGCAACTTTAAGGAGGAAGGGAAGGGGTACTTTAATTTAATTAACTTAAGTCAATTTATATAAATTTAAAATTTAATGTACTCTGTTTACATTAACATGGTCATTTAAATAGTTTACAAATAGTAATTAAATTATATGCATATTCATATTTTTGGGGAACACCAAATACATATTTAGTTTTTTTAATATTTCTAAACTGGTGAGTCACCAAACCACAAATGTATTGCTTTTTATGTGTATGCTGTGTCTATGTGCAGTTGTAGTATCACTGGATTTGTCTGAATACACATTTCTTGATCGAATGACTGATAACATATTCACAGCTCACATCCAGCGGATACATAATCCTGTGCATTCAATGTGTATTCAACGGTTATGCGCCAGTCACAGCAGTACATGCAAATGCCACACAATTTCTTTTGTGCAACTGCCTCGGACCGAGGCCCTCGGTGCACGGGAGAAAGCCACACGATGTAAATACTTACTAAATAGTGTTATTATTTAGGCTTGGACATGGATTTCCTACAGCAATTTACCTTATTTCTGCATGTGCCTACATAGGGGTATATATGCGAAGCGTTAATCAGAACAACAACAACAAGAAAGTTGTATAAAGCCTGTGCCGAATTAGCCATGGTACAGGTGGTGTACTCGTACTCAGCACTCACCCCCACAATAAAGATGTGTAACTAAATTTTTACAATGCAAATAAACGTTATTACATATACCACATGTTGTATTTTTGTGTAGTTATGTGAGGAGGTTTTTCAGTCATACATGTACAGTTATGGAATAGATAAGGAATCAACAATATTTCGTTACGATCTGATTGACCAACTACGCTGTAATGGCAATAAAAAATAATAACCAGGATCCGAACTACCGAACACGCATATGAGTTGACAAGGAGTGTAAAAGTTGATTAAACATTGAAAACGACAATTTTAATAATTGTTCCACTTCGTCTTTCAACCGCTCTGAACACATAAATTCACGACACATATCTCCGGTGCCACTTAACATCGATTCACTGTTTCATGTGCGGATGACGAATTCATATTTTTGCGCACCGAGTTTCAGTTGTGAGTTTGGCATTATGATGCCAAGGAAGTATGTCATTTCGCCCCAGTTTATATTGGTGTTCTCTACTAAGCTGCATTTATGACTATACATTTGATTCTTATACGTTGCGTATTTGTGAATCTCAATTGCAATTTTCAAACCGCCTAAGTGAAGTCGCACACCAGTGGCAATGCCGCATCGTGGTCACTGCCACGGGGCACGGACACAGCACACTGCTACTGCACTGGCCTTGCCTAGGCTACACTTATGCTATGGTGATCGATGACATGTTGCAATTCAAAACCGTTTCACCAATTGCAATGAATGGGGTTTACTAAAGCAAGCATTTATTTCATTGTACAAAAGCCATAGCACCAGCAAGTACCAATTAAAATTTCATGGCGACAACGACAGAATCCGAATGGGAAATGGTGGTGCACCCACACAGTAAAAAAAACAACTAACAAATCGCTCACCTAAATTAATTTGGCATATTTGGGCGAGCAATTTATCGCTCACCTGTTGTTTTCAAACGTGAAGCCCTGCATGGGTTCATTTGGAACCACATCATTTGCACTACCAGTAGACTGATGATGTTGTCAGTGACAGTGTCAATTCCTCTAACCTCCACAAGCCCGCTATCAGGACTGGATGAAACCGTTGCAAAATTTTCAGCAACATTGTTATGAACCCGTCTACATTTTGACCAGTATGAAAAACTTGATTTCGTAGAAGCATCCATAATCACTAAAAACTGCAGAAAAAAAAACAGATACACGTGTCTTGCTATGTTGAGTGACCACTTTTACACTACTGATCGAAGACCCTGTTACTTACTTAGATTTACTTAGATTCTTCCTGATCGTAGGCGGTGGCCTCGGTGGTCAGATCTTGAACTTTCCCGTGGAATGCTCTACGACTTCCTGGCAAGGCAGCTTTGTAGTTGTAGAGAAACTCCTCAGTACTCCAATGTGTATCTAGACGGTTTTTAAATGAGTTGACGCTTGGGGCAGTTACAACTACTTTCGGTAGATTATTCCATAATCTGGTAACTCTAAGTGAGAAGCTTTCTTTTCTAACATTTGTACATATAAGCTCAAAATTTACATATAAACATCACGGTGGGATAATCAGTATGCTGCTAGAATTATACTATTGTTTAAGTTGTTATACGGTACTGAAACTGTTATGAAATACTGAAATACAACCTTTATATGTGACAATCGCTATATTTTACTATAATTAAACATTACCTCAAATTGCTATCGACAAATAACATCTTTTCTGCTTGGTACTTGGATGACTAAACCGCCAATTCTCAAACATACTGCATTTCTGACATTCTTTTCCCACGCTGTATCGTTTTACGTATACGTGTTATCCCATGTTGGCAAGTCGCTTTTCGGATTACATGATTAATCGCATATATTCTTTCCATGACTTACAGCGGCGGACAACGTGAAGTTCCTTTTCGTTGTCGTCTGTTTAAAGTGTTTTTGATTAAAATTGAACTAAAATTAAGGCTTTGGCTTTGCCAAAGCGCTTAGCCTTCGGCATCTGCCTGATTCAAAGTAACAAAGATTGCCGGGCCATGGCATGGCATCGTGATTCGTCGACCTTGTCTTAACTGAAATTATGTAACATTCAGTGAGGCACAGTAGTGCACCGCGCTGTCGATCGAGATGCATGCCGCGCCATCTAGTTATTATGTAACATTCAGTGAGGCACGGTAGTGCACCGCGCTGTCGATCGAGATGCAGGCCGCCCCATCTAGTTATTATGTAACATTCAGTGAGGCACAGTAGTGCACCGCGCTGTCGATCGAGATGCAGGCCGCCCCAACTAGTTATTATGTAACATTCAGTGAGGCACAGTAGTGCACCGCGCTGTCGATCGAGATGCAGGCCGCCCCATCTAGTTATTATGTAACATTCAGTGAGGCACAGTAGTGCACCGCGCTGTCGATCGAGATGCAGGCCGCCCCATCTAGTTATTATGGGGTGGTCGATTGTTTACACACTGTTGACTGTTTACCCAGCCCTGGGTAACCATTTACCAAACTAAGAAGATAGCCAAACTACTCAACCTATGAACTAGTCTATTGTAATTGACTTTATGAAGCATTGGCCATTGTAATTGATTGATTTGTTTTGCTGATGCATTGTAATTTATCTTTTTGTGGTGCTGTAATTTACTATTTGTAATGCTGTGTACAATTGACCAATTTAATTGAACCCAGTTTGTATATATATATGAAATGTTGCAGGAATTACTCTTGGACATGACCCCCCAGAAGCACCTGACACGATCAAGTTCACGCAGCCTCTCTAGGGTGCTACGGCCGCTGAAGCCTTCGCCCCCATCGTCTATGCAGCACAAGCAGTCAGATGCAGTCAAGTTACGGTCACTTGGGGGAACCCTGCGGGGTTCTATCCGGGCGAAGCTGGCGTCTCAGCTCCACAAGAGTCTGATGAAGGGTCAACAAGACTATTCTTTGCCCCGGGCCGCTGTCACTAGTCGCCTGCAGTATCAGTTCATGACAGCCCTGGAGAGAGACCTCAAGGGGCACAAGGAGAACCCAAGTGAGAGGGTAAGACTTCCTTGTTAGTCTCGTGATTGACTCAGTGTTCTGACTAAATTGGATAAAATATACCATGGCAAACATGCCTTCCAACATTCATTGCTCGGAGTGTGCTAGGTTTATTTTTACGCTTTGTCCCTACAGACCTGTTCTTGTAAGCATTCAGCCAGACGGCAATCTCTGTGTAAAAGTTGTTCTTTCTTATAAATCCCTTAATCACTGGGTGACTGGAATATAGTGTTAGGAACTGGTTGATCTAACAGATCAATGATTGATCATATACGTTAATCAATATGTTTAATAAATATCAGTTTCTATTTGTATTGCTGTAATAATACGTACTAACTTACACCCATCCATGGAGAAACAGGTGAAACCATATTTGATTTTCCAATAAGTCATCATTGTAACGTTTCTTAGCATTTCTTGAAAATTTTTCCTGCGATTTTCTGAAACAAATTACACACCACATTTAATCCTTTACAAACAAACATGATTTGTGTAATTCGTGAAAAAGACATACCTTTAAAAAACGCACCCAAAGCAGATACCCCTCAATTCCGGCCCAGCCCGTTGAATGATTTAGAAATGTTGGTACGTTGTCATCAAATGAAAGATCTTATGTAGTAGTACAGGCAACATTAGCTTCACTAATATATCTGACATGAAAGTGCTCGGAAATAATTCACTCGTTAAAAATCTAAAAAAATTAGAGTTGTTTACCTGCGTTATTCTTTTCTACCTGTTGGACAAAGACTGACACAGTTGGCTAATTGAGTGTGGAGATACTCTCCAGGGGCGCCACTGTGGTTTTTATTGGTGAAAGACCACATTAAGGTTCCGTCCGTCCTTACCCATAAACGGACCATAGGAAAGTGTCGATTGCGTGTTATGGGTGAATTTTTTTCATTGCCAATTGGTAGATCAGAAGCCACTTGTCCAAGAAGGCAAATGAACAGAAAGAGGCGAGTGGATGTTGATGCCTGTGAGAAGATACTGCCAGATTGCCCCCAAAGTTAGCATATTGATATACAGATGATGAGGTCACGGTTGCGCCCTCTGGAGAACAGCTGTTTCCATATTAATATATAGATATCAATGAAAGAGAAACAATGACATTTTTGTTTTATTTGCTGTTTCACCATATTGCCGTACATAGACATGTATGCTTGCTGCACCCAGTCGATTGGCATTGGCACTGCGTCGGGCAGACTCACGTCCAATTATTTTATTGTTTTGTTCATTCAGGCCTTGACATTAAGCTTTTGTACCCAGTGGCCCATCGGGCCACTAGATGTTGAAAGTTACTGGCCCCCCAAAAAAGTTACTGGCCCAAATGTTGCTGCAGGAATTGTTAGAGAATCATATGTCCTCTGTCGAAGCCGCAGGCGCAGCAGGTTGCGTTTTGAGTTACAGCTAGTTATATTTAAAAATACGACGGGTGAACCAGACCTGTATATAACAATAACTGTTACAATTGGGTTTGTTTCTTTCAAATATAAACTTTTGGACTGAAGTACAAAGTTACAATAAAATTAGCTATCAGCACCCTAGTGAGTCCTGGAATGTATGTTAAGCGCTATCGTGACACTTAGTGGACAGTCCGTGAATCGGTCGGTTTATATGAAGATAGCTGATACGTATCATGCAGAACAAATGCTGCGATATACCAATATTACACTGGTAGGCGTACATATAAAAACAAGATGGTAACTATAGTATATGAAGCGACAACACGAAATTATGTTGAATATGAAGATTGTGTTTAATTGTAGCTCCGGGGTGGACAACAAGGACAATCGATTGAAACAATGACCTGTTGCTGTGACTCATGGGATAAAAACGATCTGAAACTATGTAAAATATGGAAACTTGTGGCCCGAACTGGCCCAGCAGCCCTAAAAAAGACGCTGGGCCAGTGTTAATGTCGAGGTCTGTCGTTCACTGTCACCTCGCGAACCGCCGATGGGACCCAAGAAGGTGACTTCAGTCCTGCCATTCCACACCAGGTTTTGTTGACACCATTATCAATTATGAGTTAACAATATAAAGGTTTCCATTAGGCAGTAACTGGCAGGAGGGAGCAGAATAACCAATCAGAAATTTTCTCTCTTTCTGTCGTGTTTGACTGTCAGTACTCAAGAATGATTACCATGTTACAATCTCGGTCATGCAACGACAAGGAATGACATTCAGAATGGATATATTCAAAAATGATCGATCACACAAGATTATAATCAATTCTTTGATCGGGACAGCACTACAGGACTCCCATCACTGTCTGTTGCATTGCCAAGTACTCATACAGCCAAGTGAACCGAGGCAACTGGGACTATTTTACAAAATTGCTTAAACCTTGACTGGCAGCAAGTGGGACGACACCAACAGTTTGTTGTTGGGTGGCCTAAAACACCAGCCTTCCTTGTTACACTGTCCGTCCTGGATGGTCCTGTCTTGAGGTGTGGAACCAATGCACTCTGTCACAAGTCTTGTCTGGCCTACATGTCATCAATGCATTGTGTCACTAAGTCTTGTCTGGCCTACATGTCAGCAGGCTTAGGTTTTGGTGCCACTTCCTGAAAGGAAAATTCAGTTATATTAAATTTTCGAATAAACAAGATTTTCTACATTAATAATAATAATAAAATGACTTCTTTGGCACCAATATCCTTGGAAAATCCAAGCTCAGTGGCGCAACAAAACCAAAGGATTAGGCATTCTCATGATCATGTACAATGTGAAAAGTTGTCAACAGATGGATAGACGTGCCAAGAAGCTAAGGAAGACAGGCAATATTAAAAAGATAGGTTTTCAGAAGACAGCGAAATGGAGCTATATTTCCTGCTGATTTTACGCGGTCGGGGAAAGAATTCCACAGAGTTGGTGCAGCAACTTTAGTTATGAAAAAATGCATAGAATGGACTGTGGTTTAACAATGCTAGATATTAGGAGATTAAGAGGAAACCAAATAGAAATGAATGGGAAGACACTGATTACAAATTATCTACAGATTGTACTAATGGTAGCAGTGTGAATATGTTCGTTTTAAATAAAATTGACATATCTGATAAGGGCTAAACATGGTAAGACATTGTTGAACCATTTATAAACCAAAACATGGTGAGACAATGTTGAACCATTTTTAAACCAAAACATGGTGAGACATTGTTGAACCATTTATAAACCAAAACATGGTGAGACATTGTTGAAAGATTTAGAACCGAAACATGGCTTCCTTGTCCACTTGTCATCTGAAGCTTGTGTCTTAAACCCAGATTGTTAACTATATAACCATGTACTTACTTTCTGTAAGGAGCTCTTTACACAGGTCACATTGACAGATGCCTTTACATCTGTGACAATGGGTGACTCCTGTGTGCATTCAAGCGGAACAGTCTCGGTCCAGCTGGTGATGTTCTCCATGTTTGTGTCAGTGTGCACGGTCTCAGCTACATTCAGACATCTCGTGCAATGCCTGTCATTTGTCACATCTCTACTATTGCTATTTCCAGCTTTTTTGCTTGTGGTCAGATCCATAGTGGTCCTAAAGCCAGGCTGTTCTTGGAAATCAATGTTGTATCTATTTGAGGCTGTGCTATTTGTCTGCCTGGACTAGTCTCCGATCAACTGATGTACTGTGATGAATCATTGTCGTCACAACCAGGCAGTTGCAACTAATTTAATCTATTGACTCCAGAGATTGCCCGCAAGTGGACTGGTTGAGTCCCTGGTAATTGTGCTAGCTCGGAGGTCATTTATAGGAATATGAGCACAATTTACGGGTGCATAATTGTAGCAAATTGCATCAGTAGATGCATGTTTGGTTTCCATCAGGGTTGTAAGAGTGCACTTTGAGGTGGTGGGAACGGCATTTGCCCAGGGATCTAGTGGATGGTAGCGGTGACAAATTGCTCTGGCAAAATTGTAGCAAAAAAGTGATACATGTACTGGTAGTTTAAATTTTCATGCAATAGGAATAGCTATCCACAGGTGTCATAACACGATTAGCTTCACACATAATTTGACAGTTCAAACATTAAATCAATGTATTTGATATAAATCAAATCTATTTAAGTAGATTTTTCATACTCCATATGTGAATAAATTTTAGTTTACCAGTATTCATAAAAAAGATAATTAGTATTCTTTTAACACAGCTGTGCGATAACATAACAACATTGTTTTATTACTTGATAACCCAAGAGACAGTAATACAATTTACGGGTGCATAATTGTGGCAAATTGCATCAGTGTGTGCGTCATTGGATCCCGTTAAGTTTGTGAGAGTGCACTTTGAGGTCATTATTATCTAATAGTAAATAATGATACAGTGATAAATTGAAATGAATTTAGTTTTGAACAATATCACTTGCTTTGATTTTATCTTTCAATATGACTGAACATGAAGTGGTTTAAATCAGTGATATACTTAAATGAAGCGGTTTTGAATAACGATATCAAATAATAAATGATTTCTGTCATGATTTAAATCAACTTGGCTTAAATCATCAATCCTGGTCATGTGACTGGATTGCTGTCAGGTGACAGGAGTAAATAGACTGCTGCGTCATGTGACAGGAGTAAATAGACTGCTGTGTCTTGTGACAGGAGTAAATAGACTGCTGTGTCGTGTGACAGGAATAAATAGACTGCTGTGTCGTGTGACAGGAGTAAATAGACTGCTGTGTCTTGTGACAGGAGTAAATAGACTGCTGTGTCGTGTGACAGGAGTAAATAGACTGCTGTGTCCTGTGACACGAGTAAATAGACTGCTGTGTCGTGTGACAGGAATAAATAGACTGCTGTGTCATGTGACAGGAGTAAATAGACTGCTGTGTCTTGTGACAGGAGTAAATAGACTGCTGTGTCTTGTGACAGGAATAAATAGACTGCTGTGTCTTGTGACAGGAATAAATAGACTGCTGTGTCTTGTGACAGGAATAAATAGACTGCTGTGTCTTGTGACAGGAGTAAATAGACTGCTGTGTCTTGTGACAGGGGTAAATAGACTGCTGTGTCTTGTGACAGGAATAAATAGACTGGTGTGTCTTGTGACAGGAATAAATAGACTGCTGTGTCTTGTGACAGGAGTAAATAGACTGCTGTGTCTTGTGACAGGAGTAAATAGACTGCTGTGTCTTGTGACAGGAGTAAATAGACTGCTGTGTCTTGTGACAGGAATAAATAGACTGCTGTGTCTTGTGACAGGAATAAATAGACTGCTGTGTCTTGTGACAGGAATAAATAGACTGCTGTGTCGTGTGACAGGAATAAATAGACTGCTGTGTCTTGTGACAGGAGTAAATAGACTGCTGTGTCTTGTGACAAGAATAAATAGACTGCTGTGTCTTGTGACAGGAGTAAATAGACTGCTGTGTCGGGTGACAGGAGTAAATAGACTGCTGTGTCGGGTGACAGGAATAAATAGACTGCTGTGTCGGGTGACAGGAATAAATAGACTGCTGTGTTATGTGACAGGAGCGACAGCTGCAGCACCAGATTGACCACGAGTTGTTGATGAGAGACGGCACAGTGAAGCTACTGTTGGCGTCCCAGCAGCCCAAGCTGATGGTGGAGGCTGCCAAGAACCTGCTCGCCTCTAATGCCCGGGTTGTTGCCTACACTGCTGAGCTACAGGGCAGGAAGACTGACCAAGTGATGAACTACAGCCGGTGGGTGTTGACTGTGTCTTAATACAACTATACATACAACTGAAGGATCAATAGTTATTTTGAATGTTTCTTTATTTTTGTCTTGTTTTATTAGTGACAAATTTATAACAACCATTGTGAGCATGTGCTCCTGTTATGAAAGTATTATTACTTGTCAGAAGTCAATTCTGGATGAAGCACATACGTATGTTTGCTGGATGAAGCACATACGTATGTGTAGAACACAGGTGGACGTACTACAGGGTTTGCACAATCTTGAAAAGGCCTTGAATTTGAAGGTCTCTTGAAAAGGCCTTAAATTTGAAAATGCCTTGAAAAGGCCTTGAAAATTTACCAAATGCCCTAAAAAGCCCTTGAATTTTGCCTAAATTAACAGGGTGCTCATTACTCAATGTCCGACCACCTGGGGCAGTGAAATACGATGTCGGGCTAGGATGGATCGTCAGTGACTTCCTGTCATCACTACTACCTGTTCAAAGATTCGCCAGCAAGAAAAGAAGATTGTGTGAAAGCCAGTGGGAGTTGAAATTGAAATTTGTGAGCCATAGATGGCTGGAGATTGTGCCTGTTTGTACCAGAGCTCTGGAGATCCTGCCAAACATCAAAGCCTACGTGAAAGCGGTCAATGAAAAAACAGTCCCCAGACTGTCAAACAAGTCGTATGAGGTTGTGACTACAGCAGTCCGGGACAAACTGTTGTCATCAAAGCTACACTTCTTCAAGTGTATAGCTGGCCACCTTCAGCCATTTCTGTCCATCTACCAGACAGACACACCAATAGTATGCTTCTTTTCACAGGACTTGAGTGTCATGGTCAGGGCTCTCATGAGACGGTTCATTCCGAGTAACAAGATCACCGCAGACATATCTGATTACAAACTGGCATTGCAAGTGACCATGCCAATCATTTGACCTACAAGAAGGTAGATGTGGGATCTTTCACCGAAAAGCATTTGAAGGAAGCATCCGAGGCTGGACTGAGCGACAGGCAGCTGATGGAATTCAGACTCCCGTGCAAGGACTTCATCAATGTCGTGGTGAAGAAAGTCTTGTTCAAGTGCCCAATTGTTTATTCCTTGCTGAGGAACCTCACATGCCTGAGCCCAAAAGAAATGGCAACCAACCCAGATGCTGCCAAAACCAAGTTCAAGAAGGTGATAGCACTGCTTTCCAGCAACCAAAGGGTGAAGGATGATGATTGTGACCAGATCATTCAACAGTATGCTGCATCTGTAGACAGCATTCCTGCCTTTGGTTTGGAGAAGTACATGAACTTCACCCACACTTCAGAACATGACCGAGTGGGTGAGCTGCTGCTGACGTACATGGGTGCTGATGAGGCCTACACAAAGCTTGTCGATAAAGCTCTTGCTGGTCCTCTCTCATGGCCAAGCTTGTCGGTGTGGTGAAGCTCTTGCTGGTCCTCTCTCATGGCCAAGCTTGTCAGTGCGGTGAAGCTCTTGCTGGTCCTTTCTCATGGCCAAGCTTGTCGGTGTGGTGAAGCTCTTGCTGGTCCTCTTTCATGGCCAAGCTTGTTGGTGTGGTGAAGCTCTTGCTGGTCCTCTCTCATGGCCAAGCTTGTTGGTGTGGTGAAGCTCTTGCTGGTCCTCTCTCATGGCCAAGCTTGTCGGTGTGGTGAAGCTCTTGCTGGTCCTCTTTCATGGCCAAGCTTGTTGGTGTGGTGAAGCTCTTGCTGGTCCTCTCTCATGGCCAAGCTTGTTGGTGTGGTGAAGCTCTTGCTGGTCCTCTCTCATGGCCAAGCTTGTTGGTGTGGTGAAGCTCTTGCTGGTCCTCTTTCATGGCCAAGCTTGTCAGTGTGGTGAAGCTCTTACTGGTCCTTTCTCAAGGCCAAGCTTGTCAGTGTGGTGAAGCTCTTGCTGGTCCTCTCTCACGGCCAAGCTTGTCGGTGTGGTGAAGCTCTTGCTGGTCCTCTCTCACGGCCAAGCTTGTCGGTGTGGTGAAGCTCTTGCTGGTCCTCTCTCACGGCCAAGCTTGTCGGTGTGGTGAAGCTCTTGCTGGTCCTCTCTCACGGCCAAGCTTGTCGGTGTGGTGAAGCTCTTGCTGGTCCTCTCTCACGGCCAAGCTTGTCAGTGTGGTGAAGCTCTTGCTGGTCCTCTCTCAAGGCCAAGCTTGTCGGTGTGGTGAAGCTCTTGCTGGTCCTCTCTCACGGCCAAGCTTGTCGGTGTGGTGAAGCTCTTGCTGGTCCTCTCTCACGGCCAAGCTTGTCGGTGTGGTGAAGCTCTTGCTGGTCCTCTCTCACGGCCAAGCTTGTCGGTGTGGTGAAGCTCTTGCTGGTCCTCTCTCACTTCCAAGCTTGTCGGTGTGGTGAAGCTCTTGCTGGTCCTCTCTCATGGCCAAGCTTGTCGGTGTGGTGAAGCTCTTGCTGGTCCTCTCTCATGGCCAAGCTTGTCAGTGTGGTGAAGCTCTTGCTGGTCCTTTCTCATGGCCAAGCTTGTCAGTGTGGTGAAGCTCTTGCTGGTCCTCTCTCATGGCCAAACTTGTCAGTGTGGTGTAGCTCTTGCTGGTCCTCTCTCATGGCCAAGCTTGTCAGTGTGGTGAAGCTCTTGCTGGTCCTCTCTCATGGCCAAGCTTGTCAGTATGGTGAAGTTTTTGCTGGTCCTCTCTCATGGCCAAGCTTGTCAGTGTGGTGAAGCTTTTGCTGGTCCTCTCTCATGGCCAAGCTTGTCGGTGTGGTGAAGCTCTTGCTGGTCCTCTCTCATGGCCAAGCTTGTCGGTGTGGTGAAGCTCTTGCTGGTCCTCTCTCATGGCCAAGCCTGTCGGTGTGGTGAAGCTCTTGCTGGTCCTCTCCCATGGCCAAGCTTGTCAGTGTGGTGAAGCTCTTGCTGGTCCTCTCCCATGGCCAAGCTTGTCAGTGTGGTGAAGCTCTTGCTGGTCCTCTCTCATGGCCAAGCTTGTCGGTGTGGTGAAGCTTTTGCTGGTCCTCTCTCATGGCCAAGCTTGTCGGTGTGGTGAAGCTCTTGCTGGTCCTCTCTCATGGCCAAGCTTGTCAGTATGGTGAAGCTCTTGCTGGTCCTCTCTCATGGCCAAGCTTGTCAGTATGGTGAAGCTTTTGCTGGTCCTCTCTCATGGCCAAGCTTGTCAGTGTGGTGAAACTCTTGCTGGTCCTCTCTCATGGCCAAGCTTGTCGGTGTGGTGAAGCTCTTGCTGGTCCTCTCTCATGGCCAAGCTTGTCAGTGTGGTGAAGCTCTTGCTGGTCCTCTCTCATGGCCAAGCTTGTCAGTGTGGTGAAGCTCTTGCTGGTCCTCTCTCATGGCCAAGCTTCTGTTGAAAGAGGATTTTCAGTCAACAAGGAGATTGAAATTGAAAATTTGAAAGAACAATCCTTGGTGGCACAAAGACTGATTTGTGATCATGTGCAAGCTGTTGATGGTCTATTGAACATCAATATCAGCAAGCCACTACTTGTGTCTGCAGGCATGACGAGGCAGCAGTACGGCAAGTAAGCCACTACTTGTGTCTGCAGGCATGACGAGGCAGCAGTACGGCAAGTAAGCCACTACTTGTGTCTGCAGGCATGACGAGGCAGCAGTACGGCAAGTAAGCCACTACTTGTGTCTGCAGGCATGACGAGGCAGCAGTACGGCAAGTAAGCCACTACTTGTGTCTGCAGGCATCACGAGGCAGCAGTACGGCAAGTAAGCCACTACTTGTGTCTGCAGGCATGACGAGGCAGCAGTACGGCAAGTAAGCCACTACTTGTGTCTGCAGGCATGACGAGGCAGCAGTACGGCAAGTAAGCCACTACTTGTGTCTACAGGCATGACGAGGCAGCAGTACGGCAAGTACTTGGAGGACGAAAGGGAAAAGAAGAAAACTGACCAGAAGCAGAGGAGGAGAAAGTATGTCTTAGAAGAGATGAACTCAAGACGAAGAAGATGAGGCGGCTCAACTCTGAAATTGTCAGCCTGACAGAGTCTGCTAATGAATGGGCTGACAAAGCAGAGTCAGTTGGAAACTTGAAAATCAAATGCTCTCAGAAAGAGTGCAAAGCAAAAAATTTAAGCTATGAAGACCATAGATGAGAAGTTAAAAGCCAAAGTACAGGACCTCAAAAAAAGTGTTGAATACTGTCAAAAACTATTGTGACCTATTGTGAACTTGACAAACTGGTCATTGTTTTATATAAAATGGTTAGTTCCCTAGTTGCTTCCAGTGCTTTATAGCAATAGCGTACAGAAACCTGGTGAAGTAAGACTATGAAGAGTTGACGTATATAACAGTGTATATAATGTCATATTCTTGGGCCTTAAAAATTTAATTTCTGACTTAAATTTGGTTGTGGAAAATCTGTATGAACTCTGTACTACCAGTAACATTATTGTATATTCACCTGTCTAGGCTGTGGTAAAAACCATTGTAACATTTATGACGCTAACTGACTCTAGATTTTCACTTTTACTCTAGAAAGTGTTCATTGTACATGGAATGAGCAACTGCTGTTGATTATAGACAGGAGGACGTGACATCGTGTCCCGCCCAGATCTGTCTCTCGGACATCCGCCTCCCTCTCATGTGGAAGGACTCGGACCACTTCAAGAACAAGGGAGGTCTGTTTCCATGGACAACTATAATATATTTAACATCTTGTTAAAAGTCCCTCTCCAATTCACGCAGCCATAGTGATCATGAATCATGTTTGTTGGTGTTCAGATCTGTTTATCTAATTTATGTAATATGTGCCGTTGGTTTAATAAAAGAGGGCATACTTGTGTTAAAAATCATCAAAAGAATTTAGTTTGATTGTTATATAAGGTAACTTGCAAAAGTGATTAGCCTTAAGTTGTTGAGGCAGAGCTACTTATGTTGATGAGGCAGAGCTAGTTATGTTGTTGAGGCAGAGATACTTTTTCACTGAATTTCAACTGGACCCTGTCAGAAATAATTTAATAGTTTGTCTGGTGATTTTATCAAAACTAAATACCAGGTAGCACATTTGCACAAATGAGGTAGCATATTTTTAATTCTAATCTTGTCTAATGATGAGGTATTTTCTGTATAATTGGTAGATCACAGAAGGTACGCCGTGTTCTGCCTCGTGCGGATTGGCACAGACATACAAGACACTGCGCTGTTGAAGGACGTCGACAGAAGCATGACAGACCTCACCTTTGATGATATCCTCATCTTGTAAGTACATACAGCCACATTAGAGACTCTGGCAGTACAAGGTGCAGTAGTTTGGCAGTTAGAGTGCCAGGCTGTCAACCTTATTCATACCATTTTGTCCATGTCTTTTTGGAAGAGATGCTGATGCAGTGGTCTGTGCCAGGGGAAGTAAAAAGATCAATCACAGGGGGCAAATGTGTAACCTGCTGTCGGCTCCATCTATGCCAGGGAGAGAAGTGTAAAGCACTTTGAACCCAGGGACTGGGTACCATGCATGCTGGAGAACGTACCTTTTTCTCTTGTGAGCCACTGCAGAAGCATCCACGACATGACTCGCACGCAGTTCTTGTGAGAAGATATGACTGAATGAATCAGTGATTACCCTGATGTACCTAAGTACACTATTAGCTGTGTTCAAGTTTATACTGCTAAAAAGTAATGCTTTACTATGCTGCAGTGTGTTACATTGTCTTGCAAGGTGGGGTAAGCTAATACGTTTTCTACATAGAATAAGTTTTTGCAGTGCAGGGTTAAATGTGTCTGTTTTATTGCAGTGACAGTGTGAAGGCAGACTTTGAGTGTCGTCTTGAGGTCTATGGCCACAAGCTGTGCACAGACCTGTCCATCGCCAGCACGCCTCAGAAGATCAGGAAACATTTCAACGTCTTCTCCAACACCGTCGGGCGGTCAGTCGGCAAACGCCTCTCTGGATTGGTGAGTCACTCTGTTTGTGGATCCATTTTGCGTCCAAAGTTAAGGTTCAAGGGTAGAAGTTGTGTTTGAATCAAGTTGTGTTTTAGTCAAGGCATCTGTTGTCCACTACTGTTTTTAGCTATATCCTCACCTGACAAATTATGGGATGATTTCTCACAGACTGTAGACACTGGTGCATTGGCACATGTTGTCTGTGCACTGAAGTGATACACAAACATTCTATTCTGTGCCATTTAAACTCCTTCCTCAACTGCCAGAGGCTTCTCTGAGCAGGAATGACATCCAACCATCAGCACAAAGTAGACAAGTCCTTACCACGGATATGAACCAATACTACTCAATTGCATGTTACCTCCTGCTCCAGTAGAGCGAAGAGCCACACAGCTGCTGTGGCAGTTCCACCCTTGAACACTGCTGGTCATAAGAGGACATTCTTACAAAGTGCTGGAATGAAGTCCCAGAGGAAATTGTAACAATCAGGGAAAGAGAACGTTTCAAGAAATAAATCAATGCCTTCCTAGGTGCCTGTGTGTCAGCGCCTTCCTTGGTGCCTTGTGTCAGCACCTTCCTTGGTGCCTTGTGTCAGCGCCTTCCTTGGTGCCTTGTGTCAGTGCCTTCCTTGGTGCCTTGTGTCAGCACCTTCCTTGGTGCCTTGTGTCAGCGCCTTCCTTGGTGCCTTGTGTCAGCGCCTTCCTTGGTGCCTTGTGTCAGCACCTTCCTTGGTGCCTTGTGTCAGCGCCTTCCTTGGTTCCTTGTGTCAGCGCCTTCCTTGGTGTCTTGTGTCTGCGCTTTCCTTGGTGCCTTGTGTCAGCGCCTTCCTTGGTGCCTTGTGTCAGCGCCTTCCTTGGTGCCTTGTGTCAGCGCCTTCCTTGGTGCCTTGTGTCAGCGCCTTCCTTGGTGCCTTGTGTCAGCGCTTTCCTTGGTGCCTTGTGTCAGTGCCTTCCTTGGTGCCTTGTGTCAGCGACTTCCTTGGTGCCTTGTGTCAGCGCCTTCCTTGGTGCCTTGTGTCAGTGCCCGCCCCCAGAATGGAGAGAGATAAGGAAGCCAAGAAAGATGCCCACATATAAAGAAAATAATTAAACCATCCACTATGACATGTTAACTTGTTTGTGCAAATGTGTTATTTAGCTTTGATGAAATCATTGGACAAAGTACATTTATGTTCCACTGGGTTCAGTTAAAATTCACCAAAGAAGTGCATTATTTATTGTTCTGTTGATAAGTGCCATAAAGTTATCTTTATATGCTGTAAAACTGGCTTGTTTTACTTCATTGTGTGTTATTCAAACATTCTGTTAGACACTCACACTGATTTGTCTTGTTATATTTCAGAAACAAGACACAGATATTATGGCCAACATGCTTGTGTAAGTTCTCATTAGTGTCTCTGGATTGCATACATGTCTGTCTGTGTTATATTCATTATTGTGCATGTTTATCAATTCTATTTGACATGTAAATTGTGGCTGTTACTGTGTCTAAATTAACGAAAGTATAGCTAAGAATATTAACATATTTTAGCAGCTGTTGTATAACAAATGGAAGTTAAAAGGTGCTAAAGACATTAAACTAGTTTTGTTGTTATTTTTATTTAATTGTCTAATGACATTGACATTTTATGGTATGCAATTAATCTTGTATCATCAGTTTTATTTGTTATTACATGTTATTTGTACTATGTCTTGTTCACATTAAAGTGCACTTTGCTTTTTTTTTACAAAGCATGATAATTTATAAAACCAAAGGAAATACTGTGAATTGACTCTTATAGTATAACTGTTTGCACTTGTATGTTGGCTGTTGGCTTCTCTTTTTGCTCTCTTTGGTAATGGCGGCTCGTTGACATCGATACACGCGGTTCGTGCATGTCTGGTCAGAAGGGTACGTGTATTGAAATTCCGCCCACATTTTGTACACGTGTAGGCGATGGTGTTTGTTCTACAACTACGACTACTACTACCACTACTACGGCTACTACGACTACATACATACCTTACGTGACGCTGTAGAATGTCCCGTCTCCCGAACGTTGCACCGCATTTCTCACTCACGTATTTAGTGCTCTTTGCGTGGTCGCTAGGTAGCTGCTGGTGGCGCAACGGAATAGGTGTGGATGTCCCAAGTTGGCATCGAATGACTCTTCACGTGTCGTCATACCTCTGCATACGTATCGAGGGCGAGTCCACAGTGGCGACATAGATGTCTTTTCACGGTGCAGACTGCGTCTACAACTGAGAGGTCACGGACCCTCAGCACATCTATATAGTATATGCGTGTCCGGGTGTGGTGGTGGTTGTGTGACTTGTTGTTGTCATTATGAGGTTCGTCACCCGTTTCTCTATAAGTATCACGCATACTGGCGGCTCCATAAGTGGCACTCGTGGTGGTCATGTTAAGAAGTACTATGGCGACGGTGACGGCGATGCTGAACTGTAGCCTAGCAAGATGACCTCGTCCTCCTCCGCTCCGATTCCTTTGCACACGCCGGTGGGGGTGTCATTGTTACTGATTACACCCTTTGATCTCACAGTACGGCTTACAGCTGATAGAAGCACACAATGCAGACTGAGTCTAATACACACCTGTTCACGAGTGCATCCGCCTCCCCGCGCGCGCGCGCTCCGTACGTCCGAAGATGACCTCTGATCCTAGATCAAGACTCTTGACCAGTCCTTCGTCTGGTTAGCGGTTAGGTTAGGGTTCACCGCAGAAGACAGAAGGTTAGGGTTAGCTCCAGTCGCCAGGGGCGGGTTAGGGTTCACCGCCAGCGGGGCACATGCTACCCAGAAGGCTGTGCGCATGCGCGCGCAACCGGAAATCAATCATACTCATGCGACCGTATTTGCTTGCTCAGATGTACCCCTAAACTACTCAAAATCGAAAGGGTTGGCATTTGAGTAATTAAGGAAAAATATTTAGAACAAGAGCTGCGATTTCATTTCAGGGTAACTTTATGTGTGTAACTGTAGTTAACATTAATATATGACTAAAATATTTTAGTGAATTAATCTATTTGATATATCATGGAACAATGCAAATGTCGCACGTTACATTGTATATATTTGATTGTATTCCAACTTGAAAAGGATATAATTTTGACAGATATGTGAGAGTTATTTACGGGAATATGCTAGGAGCTGTAGAGGTAAAACACGTTTTAAAAGATGACGACTTAAATTGTCAAAGCTTCGAAATGGCATTTCAATCTTCATGTTGTTTCGGGGCCCGCCAGACGGGGCATTGTTTTATGCTAAAAGTCTTCAGAGGTGGAAAAATTTTTTCTCAATGTAATATATATATATATATATATATATATATATATATATATATA
>BSQZ01000107.1:367500-407500 GCA_033239005.1 Lamellibrachia satsuma
CTTTGATAATGTTTTGTACCATTTTCTACCAATGTAAAGATGACTAAGCTGACTAAGCTGACTAAGACACTGAAACCCTTGTTTTGGTAGCAGTATTACTTCCACAGATATGATGCATGGTTTTGAAAAAATAAGATTTATTTCTTGGAAGACGCATGTTTTACTCACACATGAAGGTGATTTAAAGGTATGTAGTTGTTACTAAATTGAAAATTATGAATACAAAGTTCTCAAAATAGGGTGGAAGCATATTGAGTAATAAAATAATTATTTGCTAGAATTGAAATATCTGGTTGCTTGATGCTTGATGTGAAAGCTGAGATCCTGCTCTTTTCAACGATGCATATTGTTGTAGGCAACTTTAAGTTTTAAACAGGTGCCCTTGTTACAATTTACCCAGAGTTGGGAAAAATAAATTGTGCAACGATACGCATGAAACAGATATAGTCTAACACTGATGGAACAGTTGAGAAATATTCGGATAATGCTGTTAAACCTGGCATAAAAGCCGCGCAGGTGTCTTAACATATCTTCATCGTCTTTCAAGTCGTTGCAGATAACTACCCTAAATATTTTGTCTTTTTCAACAAATACAAGTTTGTTATTGATCATATAAATATCTGGACATTTCAGATGAAAGCCACATGGTTCGATAACGATACATATCGACTGTATAGGATTATATTAATATAATTTTTTAAAAATATATTCAGCAAAGCCACTGACCACTGGGACTAGGCGCAGTAACACATAAAACATATGGTTAGTGCAGCGGTTGTGTATGTGACAACCTATACCTGCACTATTTAATATATAATCTAGACACTTATATCACATGGTGTTATGCACAAATAAAACCAGATACAAAGAGTATGATATGATAAAACAGTAAAACAGAATGGCACTATATATGTAATAATAATTTAACCGTATGTTAAAATAGTGAATCTTTTGGTTTGCATTTTAACATCGTTAATGCTCCATACAACTTGCGGTAACGCATTCCACAGTTTTGGTGGTGAAAGCGCAGTCTCCCAGTGTGTTTTGCTTTGTCACTGGATCTCAGTCTATATAGATAGATAACTAGATAACTAGGGAGGGAATATAATTAAATGTCATATTGTATTCGTTTGTTGCACGAGTCCAGATAGGTATCAACTGGTAAGAGTCCGTTCGCAATTATCAACATTTACCTATTCGTACAAAGCGTACTGGGGGGTTAAATGCTCGCGTGCTGTTTTTGTAATTTTGGTCACATGCGATATATGACCACCGTTGCGTTAGGTAGAACCGTGCGATGAACTGTTACAAAACTACGGTTGTTTTAAATCGTGCAACCGTTCACCACGTGGTGCTGTAATACAGCCCAACATCTTAGAAGTTCAGTGGAAAACAATTATTGATATGACACCACGAAGTTGTTAGGAAAACACATAGATGAAACCTAATTATTGGAGACAAATGGTTGCAAACTTATTCTGATTATCTTATGGAATGTTCTATATCCATGAACTGCGTCATAACATTGTTACATCGGCATACGTTTTAATGTGGAAATTATCAACATTTGAAAGTACTGGTTATGGGAGGAATAGAGCGTTAGTACGGTTTGTACCAACACGCAAATGTCGACACTTGTTAGCGGTCCTTCTCTGTGTTTATTTCACAATACTAGTTATTTAACAAGATTTAACAAGATTGCCATCTCGAACAACAAGCTCTAGATGGCAAGTGGACAAGGAAGCCATTGGCTTATCGAGAGTCCAACAATTTTCTCATCTATGTGTAGCCCGCCCTTATCAGATATCTGTCAATTCTATTTTTAAACATATTCACACTACTAGCATTAACACAATCATTTGGCAGTTTGTTCCATTCATTTATCACCCTCTGTGAGAAAGAGTACTTCCTCATGTCCTACCTACACTGCTCCTTAACTAATGCTGCTTTGTGTCCTCTGGTTCTACTGCCTTCTTTAAGTTTGAAAAACATATTCCTATCAACATCCTCATAACCGTTCACTATTTTAAACACTTCTGTTTGGTCTCCTCTTAGTCTCCTGGTCTCTAGTGTTGTCAAACCACATTGTAATAAGCGACTTTCGTAACTAAGGTCTCTTAATTCTGGAATCATCTTAGTTGCTCTTCGTTGTATTTTTTCTAGCTTATCTATGTCTTTTTTACGATATGGCCTCCATGCTTGAATACACTATTCCAAATGTGGTCTAGCTATTGCTTTGTACAGGGGTACAATTATATGTTTCTCCTTATACGTGATAGTTCTCCTAATTAGCCCTAGAATTTGATTTCCTTTCGAAGCAGCAATCCCACATTGCTCTGAAACTTTCATGTCAGCATTAAATGTTACTCCTAAATCCTTTTCTTGTGTGGTTCTACCTAGTACAGCATCCCCCATTTTATATTCCTCGTCCATATTTCCATGTCCATACATTTACACTTCCCAAAATTGAATAACATTTGCCATTTTTCTGACCATTTAACTAATTTTTCTAGATCATCCTGTAAACTTTGTTTATCTGTATCATTAGTAACCTTTCTGAATACTTTTGTGTCATCTGCCAATTTGAGTACTTTGCTAGATATGTCATCCTCCAAATCATTTATGTATATTAAAAACAGTATAGGGCCTAACACTGATCCCTGTGGTACCCCACTCAAAACAGATTTCCAGTTTGAAATCTTACCATCTACTATTACTCTCTGTCTTCTGTGTGTAAGCCACTTTTCTATCCAGTTGATTACATCATTGCCTATACCATGTGCTTTTAGTTTAAGTAACTATCTTTGATGTGGCACTTTATCGAAAGCTTTCTGAAGATCTAAGTAGACAACATCCACTGGTGACCCGTCATCTACCCACTTTGTAATTTCTTCTAAAAAACATAAGAGATTGGTTAGACATGACCTTGCTTTTAGGAATCCATGTTGAGATGTATTTATTAATTTATATTTTACCAGGAATTCCACCATGTGGTCTCTAATTAATGTTTCGAGTAATTTACATACAACTGATGTTAAACTCACTGGTCTGTAATTTTCTGGCTTCTTCCTCGATCCCTTCTTAAATAGCGGCGTAATGTTTGCTTCTTTCCATTCTGAAGGAACTATTCCTTCTTCTAGTGACAAGTTAAATAAGTTTGCAAGTGGTGTACTAATTTGATCAACAATTTCCTTTAGCAGTTTTGGTGGTATCCCATCAACTCCAGGTGATTTATTATCTTTCATCTTCTTAATTTTCTTTGCTATCATTTCAGGAGTTATAAATAACTGCCCTAAATGTTCTGATTTATTGCCCTCAAATTTAGTCAATGGAACTGGAAGTGAGCTGATATCTTCTGTGGTAAAAACTGAGCTAAAATACTCATTCAGGACCTCTGCCATTTGGAACCCATCTGAAATTATGTTTTCACTGTTGTTTTCCAGTGGTCCGACCTTATCTCGAACTTTCTGTTTACTCCTTACATAAGCATAGAAACTCTTGCTGTCATTTTTTATATTACCTGCCAATTTTTGTTTCTAATTTCAGTTGTAGCTAGGTTAAGTGCCTCTTTATAGTTTGTGTAGTCTTCTACATTTCCAGTGTGTTTATAGACCTTCCACAGCATCTGTTTGTGAGCAATTTTTCTAATAGCTTCTTTTGACAGGTGTTTTTTCCTGGATCTTTTCCCTTGTTTTCTTAATGGAATAAATTTCTCAATAATGCCCTCAATCTCATATTTTAAACAAGTCCAGCATTCTGTTGCTGTCTTGTTCTTCAGCAAGTTATTCCAATCTATATTTGCTAGATATGCTCTCGTCACTTTATATTTGCCTTTGTTGAAGTTCCTCCTCCATTGTTTTTTTATATGTATTCCCTGTTTTTACTTTTATATTAAAATGGATTTGGTTATGGTCACTTGAACCCAAAGGTTCGTGTACTTTAACATTGTCAACTAATTCATTTTGAGAAGACAAAATTAAATCTAACACATTCCCACCTCTGGTTGGTTCCAAGACATGTTGAGTAAGGAAACAATCCTGTGTTAGAAGTAGAAACTGATGGTCGTCACCTCCAGCACTCTCTAATGATTCCCATTGTATACGGCCATGGTTAAAATCACCCATTATAACACATTCTCCCTTGCTCACCTCCCTTATCACCTTTTGTAATTTCACATCTTCCTCTTGTCCTATGTTAGGACTACGATAAACTACTCCTATTGTTAATGTTGAGTTCCTGGTAACTATGTTACACCAAATTGCTTCCACACTATCTGCTTCACTTTTCAGTGTAACTTCATATGCTTGGATAGATTCTTTAATATACAAAATTACTCCACCTCCCCTTCTTTCTCGTCTATCCTTCCTAAACATTACATAGCCTGTCAGTGCTAACTCAGCATCTACTATATCTTCATTTGCCCATGATTCTGTGATGCCTATTACATGAGGATCAATATCTGCTACCATAATGTCTAGCTCACTTTTTATTTATTATGCTCCTGGCATTTAGGCATACACATTTAAGTTCATTGTCTGAAATTATTGGTGAACATTTCTTTGGATGTGTATTTGTAGTAGTACTCCTTTGAGTTTTCTCTGTCAGTTCCCCCTGCGCATCTAGTTTAAATAATTTATGGTACCTGTGCCCTCGTTGACAACTCTGACAAACTCACACGCAAGAACTGCAGCGCCCTTCCCTGTCAGATGTAGTCCATCTCTCATGAAAAAGTCACATCTTCCCACAAAGTTTAACCACATGTCTACGAAGCCTACTCCCTCCTCCATACATACCTTCTGTACCTGTGTGTTGATCGCCATCCTTCTACAGTTCCTATATTCCTCACCCCTGCCTCCCATTATTGGTAATATCCCCGACAATACGATCTGCCCAACTCGTGCCTCTTTAAATGTCTTGATCAACCTCCTATACTTACCAATGCTGGCTGCCGTTCCCTCCTTACCTGTATTGTTCGTTCCCACATGCACGAGAACAGCACCTCCCGTGCCACCACCCATGACCTGTCCTGCCTTCTCTGCTATATCCTCTACTTTTGCCCCTGGTAGGCATACTGTTATGTCATCTCCTCTATTTACAATTTTATCCACTTTCCTAATGATGGAATCCCCCATAAATACCCGGGCTTTCCTCGCTTTCCCCTGTGATACTACATCAGCAAAGCTCCTTTCCTGTTGCACACTACTAGTATGCCCCCTTTCTCTCATATCATCGACCTTTACTGTCTTACCACCTGGCAATCCCTCTCCACTCACCCGCTTACCTCTCTTTTGTTGCATTCTCTGCCTTCTGTCACCTTTCTTCTTCTTACCAGCTTTCTCCCTCACATTGCCACTGCTCTCCTTGTTCTCCTCGGTCTCACCACCTCTGCTCTCCTCGGTCTCACCACCTCTGCTCTCCTCGGTCTCACCACCTCTGCTCTCATCATTCTCACCACCTCTGCTCACTTCTGTCTCACCCTGCCCTGTCATCATCAAAATCATACGCCTTAGCTCAATCACCTGCTCCTGCAGATATTTCACTGTAGTACACCCCCTACACACGAAATGGAAATCATCCGCCTGCACCTCCGCCCACGAATTTACACACCCGGACTTTGCAAAGTCTATCCAGCTGTCGCAGCTAAAACATATCAAATTACGTTTTGCCTTTACTTGGCGTTTGCACGGCACCATGTTAGAAATTAAATTTGTATTTGTTTATAATCCGTTTATAATCACTTTATAATAGGTAGTCTTCACAAAGACTGTTTTTGTGTGGTAATACACACTTTATAGTATGTTACTTATGTCTTAATTAAATTTACAGCTACTGCCTTGCAACTTACTTTCTATGTAACAGCTGACTAACAAAACGTAATATCGCTCGCGCTAACGAAATTTCAGTGACCTTATTTAAATAACACTGAATTACTACCTACGGCTAGCTTTTAACAATAAATGTTGCTATGGGAGGAGTAGAGCGTTAGTACGGTTTGTACCAACACGCAAATGTCGACACTTGTTAGCTCTGTGTTTATTTCACAATACTAGTGTTGGCGCTGTACATATTGTTAATCTCGTCCTGATATGACATTTGTTAACGGTCCTTCACTGTGTTTATTTCACAATACTAGTGTTGGCGCTGTACATATTGTTAATCTCGTCCTGATATGACATTTGTTAACGGTCCTTCACTGTGTTTATTTCACAATACTAGTGTTGGCGCTGTACATATTGTTAATCTCGTCCTGATATGACATTTGTTAACGGTCCTTCACTGTGTTTATTTCACAATACTAGTGTTGGCGCTGTACATATTGTTAATCTCGTCCTGATATGACAGTTGTTAACGGTCCTTCACTGTGTTTATTTCACAATACTAGTGTTGGCGTTGTACATATTGTTAATCTCGTCCTGATATGACATTTGTTAACGGTCCTTCACCGTGTTTATTTCACAATACTAGTGTTGGCGCTGTACATATTGTTAATCTCGTCCTGATATGACATTTGTTAACGGTCCTTCACCGTGTTTATCTCACAATACTAGTGTTGGCGCTGTACATATTGTTAATCTCGTCCTGATATGACATTTGTTAACGGTCCTTCACCGTGTTTATTTCACAATACTAGTGTTGGCGCTGTACATATTGTTAATCTCGTCCTGATATGACATTTGTTAACGGTCCTTCACTGTGCTTATTTCACAATACTAGTGTTGCCGCTGTGTGTGTGTATATATATATATATATATATATATATATATATATATATATATATATATATATATATATATATATATATATATATATAAATTGTTAATCTCGTCCTGATATGACATGAATGGATTGACTGCAGCGCCGCCCTGGTGACCGTGTCGTTCTCGAAGCACCTCTCACGCCAAGGCGGGATGCCGAAATTGTTTCAGATAGTGCGATATTATGTGCATCGTTACTTGAGGTACTGAGGACTGTCTGATTGAATGCTACGATGATTGAAAAATACAGTTTCCAGCATATACAGTGTAACAAGTAAGCATAAGTGGAACTAAACACGCACGCACGCACGCGCGCGCGCACACACGCACGCACGCACGCACGCACGCACGCACACACACACACACACACACACACACACATAGCTTGAACGTATGTGTACGCGTGCGTTGACAAACCGTGTCAAGTAGTTTTACATCCTGTTAAATATTGTGAAATCTCCTACATAGGTTGACCCCTGCATACGCCGTCATTATCATGTTAGCGGAGTGTTACTACCGTTACGTCGCTGTCGGGCCCCTAGCACCAGAAAGTATTTTCGGGGAATCGTGTCGAAACACATGGTGGTCTCTTCTTCTCTACATCGACTTCTTTGTGAATAAACAGAGGGAGGTAGGTAGTTTGTTTAGCGACCTTGCTTGCATTCACATTCATACTAGTTATCTTGTCATACGTTTCATGTGTCGATGTCATCACGTTTTTCTGTTTAAGACTTTGACCCGGCTGGTTTGTCAATTTTTATTTTTTTATTCCTCTTTGTGTTTACTCTCAAAACGGAGATGATGAACATATTCAAAAGTGGTTTACTTGCACATATATTTTCACTAGCGCATCAAAAATCCATAATTCAATTCAACGTCAGCAGCCAAAGTTGCCCATATGTCAACCAATCCAGTATTGCAACTGATATTAATACTAGGTCAAATCACTATTGTGAATGCTGGCAAAATAACATCGAACACGTGCCGCTTCGTGAGCTGAATAAGGAAGGCTGGTCTCGTTGTGCCGCCATTTCACACTTCAACATATTTGGATTTAAAACAGAAAAAAAACAAACAATAACACATTTACTTCTATTATTTAATAAAACAACTACAATTAACATGTGATCATACTAATACCAATGGTTTATTTTATAATGACATGGGTACATTTAACTTGTTATGGTGCGCACAACTTAAAGGTTGGAAGTTCAATATCTCACTAACTATCGCCTCGAAAATCGGGAATCACTTATGTTCCCAACATTTTCGTTGATTTTATTTGTGTCTTCACATTTGCGACTTTTGTGCTGATAATGCTAAACCAGAAGTATGTCGCTAAATGAGGTTCCGTATACCTGTCAACCCAAACGTTTAATCAACGTTTACAGATTCAGCAAGGCAGGTATAGTGGCATTTACAGGCGATATATTTTGTATGTTATGTTATTGTAATTATATAAGTGGTGAGTTTAATTGTTTGTATAAATATTCCTTTTTCAAGAAGCTCGACAAAAGTTTATTTCGAGAGATTTTGTTTGCTAAGCCAAGTACTTTTAAAATGGATCAGTGTTTAATTTTTCAAGCTATGAAAAGCTAATGTCATTTAAAAAATAATAAAAAAATCATAAAAGGAGATTTTAAATAGTTTTAGGTTGTAAGTTGGTCTTCCTGCAACACTTTCTCGTTTTATTTTTTCGGTAAAGCCGTTTACCAAAATAATCTTTAAATATTATTGAAGGTTGGGTTACATACACTTATAGCCGTCTCACATTGTAACAATTTACAACATTCTACTTCTCGTGTATTGAAGTGTTTGAGAATAAAATTTATTTGAATTTAAATAAATGGCTTACGCTAAGACCAAGTAAGTGACTGGAATACTAAACTATCCAACTGTCATTCGTTTGGTCGAGGATGTTTGTAGTGTAACACATCAACGTCGTTGACCTATCAAACGCACAAGATTAAAAAAAGTTAGCGAAACCACTTTTTCATTTGGTTTAATTGACTGCTGTGAGTGACCATACGTTGTTCCACTGCAGTGTGTCGGCTGGACTTGGTACTTGACCTTGGACTTCGAGTACTACGTCATTGCGCCGCTATTCGTGTGGCTCCTCTACCGGTGGGTCACACTAACTTACCCCTTATGGTCCGCCATCAATACGTGTGGCTCCTCTACCGGTGTGTCGCACTAACTTACCCCTTATGGTCCGCCATCAGTACGTGTGGCTCCTCTACCGGTGGTCACACTAATTTATGGTCCGCCATCAGTGCGTGTGGCTCCTCTACCGGTGGTCACACTAACTTATGGTCCGCCATCAGTGCGTGTGGCTCCTCTACCGGTGGTCACACTAACTTATGGTCCGCCATCAGTGCGTGTGGCTCCTCTACCGGTGGTCACACTAACTTATGGTCCGCCATCAGTGCGTGTGGCTCCTCTACCGGTGGTCACACTAAGCATGTTCCAAAGTTGTAGTTCACAAAGCGAATATTTGAATCAATCACCACACACGCACGCACGCACGCACGCACGCACGCACGCACACACATATATAACAATATATATATATATATATATATATATATATATATATATATATATATATATATATATATATATATATATATATATAGACCAAACGAACAACTCATTGCTTGCATTCTCGCGAGAACGATTAGTGAGGCCAAATTGTGGTTACAATAGTGTCGTCCGAATTGAGGTGAGCTACAAATCGGGCGTCTGTCCGACAGTTTCAAGCAGTGGCTAACTGCCGCGATCGAGTGTAGGTGTAAGCCTCATAATCTTCACCTTGAAGTGCTTGAAGTATCTAGACACGTAGCTCGTGTAGACGCATACATAATTTTAACTGCGCTTTGTAATGCGACGCGTTCTCGCCTGTGGCATAAACCGCTCGTTTAAACAGGTCTGCGATTTCTTCGTAAGAATGAGTTAACATAATTGTTTCAGTAGTGGTGTGTGCGATTCACTTTCGCTTGGCGTAGCTTTGGTGAGTGGCATATAACCTAACCTTATATTTGGCAATGACGTCTTTGTTTGTTTTAAATCTATTTCTGTGTCTACGTTGTCTTTATACTTTTCAGCTTTAAGATTTTCGGCGGAATTTTCCTATTTCTCGGATACGCTGGAAGTCTGACGGCTCGACTTGTCATACTTCGGTGAGTTCGTTTTCCAACGAATCCGATATCCCACTGTAACCGATTATCTTCTCTACCGCTTTAATTAAAACGGTGCGCGCCGAAGGATTACTTAAAGGGGGGGTGAAGCACTCGAACAACCATAGCCCAAACATAATAACATACCATTTACAGTATATATCACCCTTATATGATGGGCGCAACGCCACGGTAATTTTGTAATATCCTTTTAAACTTTGCCATTATCTTCGCTGGGCGGCGCCATATTGCTCTGCGGGGGGCTCAGCGGCAGATTGGTTTGAGTACGAGCTCCTGGCACGGCGTTCACACAGTAAAAACCTCTCGGAAAAACGGCCGAAACGCATGGAAAATCGAATAAAAAGAAAACTGGTGTACACTGGATGGCTCCTGGATATATCAACTAGTACTACAAATGCAAGGAAAAAACTTTTGATCGACTTCCGAGGAAGAATTTGCAGCGGAAAAGGTGGTTGCAAATGAGGAAATTGCCGTGTCCGCCAGCCGCAGGCACTGCGAGTGACCACTTTTCCGACAAAAGACTGATGAGCATGGACAGACGGAGAGCATCAAGATGTCATTCTTGGTCAAAGACACCGTTCCATCTTACATTTTTTTCCGCATATGACCATGCATCTACAGACTATTCTGCGACAAGGAAACGTCAGATATCAAAGGGCAGAGCGATGCGCAGGAAGCGATGAGCCGAAACCAGGTTAGTAAATTGGATAACCGTTACCATTGTGACTTATCACTACGATTACAATATAGTTCCACCCCAATAAGCACAGCTGTGCTTCAACGTCAGCATATATATAATCCACAGTAAATCGAAATGTATGAATACAATAAAGTGCGAGTAACTGTTAATAGTTTGATATAATTACGAGTTTTTCCTATCCGCCGATTTATTTTCGACGTGATCAGACGTACCGTCAATACGTGGCCGTACTCAAAACAATAACAATAACTCAATAAGTGCTACAGGATATACTGCAGCCTTATAACATGGGCCATGGCGTATGTACTAGGCAAAATTATTCAAGAAATAATTTGATATTATTTATTGACAGTCATAATAAGTCTCATACTCCAGTGTTTTAAATGCCTAGAGACCAAGCAGCAAGGGTAAGGCTAAGCCTAAGGGGGTAGATGCATGGGAGAAACACACCAAAAGACAGTATAGACTATAGCGCAACAGAAGCCTGCTGTTGCTGTTTACATTTCAAATTCTTTATGGAAATATTTAAATATACAAATACTTTCATTGTGATTAAGTGCAAATGCAGTTACACAAACTTTTTAAAAGTATTTAAATATTTAATAAAATGTATTTCACCCATGCAATGTCTAGCTAGAGAGGAAACTAACTAAGGCATCGTCATCTACCCAGTTGAACACTGTCAGATTACATGTCTGCTTTCTATAATGACACTTTACAATTTCTGTCTGAATTCTTGTGACTTGACAATAAGGCAAAATTATATAAAATTAATTTGCTTTATTGATCAGATTAAACCCCACATGTAATAACCGGAAGTTCATAAAGAGATGTATTAATTACATTTTATTCTGAGTCGACTGATAACACTGTAATGAATATCGTGGGGGGAGGGGGCAACTATCGGCAACCCACAATAGTATTAGTACAAGCTATACATATGAAGGAAGTCTATCAGGCATGGGGGTCAATTCTGTTTTGTCAATTCCAAAAAATCATTTCTAATTCCGCCTTGCAAAAAATCAATTCCAACTATTAAAATCCTAGGCTAAAGAAAAATTCAAATCCAATTCGTTTTAACACAGTTTTATTTGTCACGTGTGCACAATCATATTTAATTAGATATGATTACAAAATTATTGTTCGCTAAATACACACACACATATATATATCAAGTCCAGGTCATTTGCCCCCCTCCCGGACATTTGCCCCTTTGTCACTTGCCCCCCCAGACATTAGCCCCTTGCCTTATTCAAAATCTGGACATTTGCCCCCTGTCCGTAGCCTCTGGATTATTTGTAAGTTTTTTAAGAAATGTTTTTTTAACTTATTTTTTATTTCTGAACATGAATTCAAGATATATATTACCCTAATTGCAATTAATGTTCTTTGTGCCAGATCAGCCAAGTAAATTACTTTATATAGTTGGAGATGATCCTGTAATCAAAGGATTATCTTTATTGCAATTGTGGAAGAAGCCAGTGACATTAGGACCTGGACCTGTTAGGACAATTGAGGATATTTGAAAGAAGCCATCTCAACAAGGTTTCTTTTGAATTGCATTTACCATGGAGAGTTGGAGTGACTCCATTTTCCTATAAAACTGGATGCACAAGCCAGAGTTGTCAGAATTCACTTATAACTTCACCATGGAAATTACTACTAGCATCTGAGGAGGTCAGAAGCTATGTTTTGAGTGTCATTCCTACACCAAGAAGGGGGACCAACAAGATTACTCTTCAATGGGAGTGAAGCCAGCGTCGATCCTGATCATGCAAGGGTGCTGTGGTCACTGATCTGATCTCCAGATCCACAATGCTATCAACAAGACTGCCTGCAACCATGATGGTGACATGGCACCGATAGAAGCTGCCAAGGTCGGTGAGGACCTGAAAACTAAGGCAGCTAATACCAGGGGCACTCCAAACCAGCTGATCTCTGACTCGTTACTGTCCACCACTGTTTGTGGAAGCATCACCCCAAGAACCCATCTTCCACCACTGATCTGACTATCAATGATACCTGGAAGACAACTGGTGACAAGAACATCTCATACACACACTCCAGGGGATAGGCCATTGCATTAGGCTAAAGTGACTTTGACTTGTCATTGAATGTTATGTTATTGTAATAATAATGATAAAACTGCAAACTGATTTTCACTTGTCAACTATCATAGAAAAAAGGGGCAGATGTCCGGGGGGGAGCAAATATGCTAGGAGTCAGATTTATATCGCTATCAGTGGTGGTATCATAAATTTACTGGAAAGTTTGAGTCTTCAACATCCTAATCTCCAACATGTATTCTCCATGGGGACATTTTTTTTTTAATTACTACAAAGGGCAAACCCTACAGCCACATGTAACAGCATTGTACAGATGACCAGTGACATGTTTATTATGGGAAACTTGTGGGCTGAACATTAGGCTTGGATAAACAAGGGGCTGCATTCAAGTGGTGTAGGCTTCCTAAAAGCAAGGTCATGTCTAACCAATTTCTTATGTTTTCTAGAAGAAATTACAAAGTGGGTAGATGACGGGTCACCAGTTGTCTACTTAGATTTTCAGAAAGCTTTCGATAAAGTGCCACATCAAAGATTGTTATTTAAACTAAAAGCCCATGGTATTATGTAATCAACTGGATAGAAAAGTGGCTTACACACAGAAGACAGAGAGTAATAGTAGATGGTGAGATTTCAAACTGGAAATCTGTTTTGAGAGGGGTACCACAGGGATCAGTATTAGGCCCTATACTGTTTTTAATATATATATATAAATGATTTGGAGGATGACATATCTAGCAAAGTACTCAAATTTGCAGATGACACAAAAGTATTCAGAAAGGTTACTAATGATACAGATAAACAAAGTTTACAGGATGATCTAGAAAAAATTGTTAAATGGTCAGAAAAATGGCAAATGTTATTCAATTTTGGGAAGTGTAAATGTATACACATAGGACATGGAAATATGGACGAGGAATATAAAATGAGGGATGCTGTACTAGGTAGAACCACACAAGAAAAGGATTTAGGAGTAACATTTAATGCTGACATGAAAGTTTCAGAGCAATGTGGGATTGCTGCTTCGAAAGGAAATCAATTTCTAGGGCTAATTAGGAGAACTATCACGTATAAGGAGAAACATCTAATTGTACTCCTGTACAAAGCAATAGTTAGACCACATTTGGAATATTGTATTCAAGCATGAAGGCCATAAAAAAAAACATAGACAAGCTAGAAAGAATACAACAAAGAGCAACTAAAATGATTCCAGAATTAAGAGACCTTAGTTACGAAAGTCGCTTATTACAATGTGGTTTGACAACACTAGAGACCAGGAGACTAAGAGGAGACCAAATAGAAGTGTTTAAGATAGTGAACGATTATGAGGATGTTGATAGGAATATGTTCTTCAAACTTAAAGAAGGCAGTAGAACCAGAGGACACAAAGCAGCATTAGTTAAGGAGCAGTGTAGGTTGGACATGAGAAACTACTCTTTCTCACAGAGGGTGATAAATGAATGGAACAAATGATTGTGTTAATGCTAGTAGTGTGAATATGTTTAAAAATAGAATTGACAGATATCTGATAAGGGCATATCTCTTTTTGATGCAAATGCTTGATTATATTGTTCTTGGTCACAATGTTTCAATACCAGAGTAGACAGTGTCTATGCTGTAATGTTGACAACTTCTGGCTGTTACCAGATTCAGGGTGACATGCTAATAGCAGACAAATATGATTTTAAAAGTAATATAAATAAATATAAGGGTAAATATTAACAGTATCAAGTCAATAATTCCAACAAAATCAATTCCAATACCCAAAAAATAAATTTTTGAAAAAAAAAATTTAAGTCAATTCCAATTCCGGAACTGGAATTGAGGGACAGTTCCAATTCCGGAATGGAATTGACCACATGCCTGAAGTATATTCATGACAATATCTTGTCTCTGTGTACTACAGCAACAGTCATGAACAGTATAATTGAATTGAAACAAGCTTATGTCTGTGGGGCTTTTGTCCATGCACCACACTATCTAGCAGATGCTTTCAGTATAATACCTAATAATTATATATATACATATATACACATATAGATAGATATATATATATATATATATATACGTGTGGGCAGGTATGTGTGTGTGCGTGCAGCATTTATAAGATAAAGATGTCACAAACATAGATCTGCATTTGGTCCAATAACAATATTCATGCATTATGTTATCTAACTCGAGTGTCAGATATAAAATAAGGAACCCCATAGAAAGTGAACCTATGGGTCCATATTTTGTTATGGAATTTGGACCCCTTATAGAATTTTGACCTCCCTGGCCCATTGAAAACAGTGGAATGTTGATTAGATAATATAATGCACATTTGAGCTAAGATTCTACAATTTTGGGTACATGCGTTTGGTTATGTTACCAGTGGCATTCATCAAACTGACCAAACAGATTCATTAAAAACATTAAGAGATCAGTGAAAGACCCATTGGTTGAATTAACATGGCTCCATGGGGAAAATGCTTTTCCCTGTGGTTGATTACTTTATACATTCTATATGACACTGGCACTCTTATATTCTAAAAATAATATATACAAGGGAAAGTTTCTCACATTGTGATTCACTTTTATTATGCAAAAGATGAATTTTGTAAAATTTTCAAGTCACCGTATGTGTAATCTTTTCAGATGAAGGATTCACCATTGGTTCGTACAAGTACAGATACTAGTTTTGAAGCATCCAGCGCTACGGGTGATGCCGTCAATCTTTACATTACGGATGTCACCTTTAGTGCCATCACTGCTACTACTGCTGTGGCACCACATACAACTGATGCTGAAATGCAAATTGATCCGGTAATGATATTTCAAGTGCGACACTTCGCGAATACTGCTGTAGTCACGGATGACATTTTTGCATCAATGAACTACTCCTATGTGAAGCTTCCATCAGATTCAGTGAGAACAAAGACATTGGTGCAGATGATGCACACTATGTGATAACAGCGACATAACCGAGGGTGACTCAAGCAGCTCCGACACCTATGAGAAAGAGAAGAAGTTTGTCATTCGTGAGAAAAACTTGTCACTTTTCTGCACCTGCCACACACCAAACAGCCATAAACTGTGACACAGGTTGTACTCATGTCTGATCTATCAGCCAAGGTCTTTCGGATACTGGGGTGTCTGTCAGAGGAAAGGATGCTGATTTCTACCCCTGGATAAGTGAAAGGTGAATTGAATATGTTAGGTGTATGTGTACTATCAGTCAGAATAAGTAGTGTAGTGGGGTCTATTTAGTGCCAGTCGTTTATTGGAACAGATGGTTGGTGTGCAAGTACTATCAGTCAGAACAAGTAGTGTATTGATACATATGATTGGTGTACATTTACTGTCAGTACAAGTAGTGTAGTTGGTAGAGAATGAGACGCTTGGTTTACATTTGCTGTCGGTAGGAACAAGTAGTAGATTCAGTCAGAACAAGTAGTATATTGGATACACATGATTGGTGTACATTTACTGTCAGAAGACGTAGTGAAATGGTGCAGATTCCAGAATGAGATCATTGGTGTACATTTACTGTTGGTAGGAACAAGTAGTGTATTGGTATGCATGATTGGTGTACGTTTACTGTCAGTCAGAACAAGTAATATTGTTACACATGATTGGTGTACATTTACTGTCCAATCAAAACAAGTAGTCTATTACCATTGGTACAGATGATGATGGTGAAACAGTTAAATGCCTTGGCTTTATAAAGATTAATTATTTCCTAAGCTAAACTACCAGTATATTTGATATGTTGTGGCATAATAATGATGTGTGTAACTGTGATATCCATGTTCCAGGTTGTATTTCCCTGTGGTAGAAGTCACTGTTTTTAGTCAAACAGTTAAATGCCTTGGCTTTATAAAGATTAATTATTTCCTAAGCTAAACTACCAGTATATTTGATATGTTGTGGCATAATAATGATGTGTGTAACTGTGATATCCATGTTCCAGGTTGTATTTCCTGTGGTAGAAGTCACTGTTTTTAGTCAATGATTACAGTCGTTCTAGTTAGCCTTATTTCTTTGGTAATTGTTTTTTCTATGTGAATAAACTGTTGGTATATTTTATGTTGGTCTCAATATAAATGAAATTGTGTGTGCAAGACGCTGCAGGTAACATTTTTTGTTGACAGAAGTGGGATATGGATAAGGAGGCATTCACATCATTCAGTTATTAATATTTTAGTGGGAATTTTTGTAGTTTTCCAGGTTGTTTTTCGACCTGCTGCATACTGTGGGTGTCTCACAATTTGTCTATATCAGACTATCAGTACACTCACCTGTGTCAGGTCAATCTCCATAGCTAAACTTTCCATCAATTCAATTCGGTTCAGAATAGACATCACAGATCCTTCCCACATTGCAGGATGGGATTACTTGTCTTGCCTTTCCTGAGCCTGAAATATAATTTGTCAGGGTTAGTTGATAGCACTAATTCCATAATTACCATAATAGTTGCAAAACTGTGAACATTAAATACTGTCAGTAGTTAATTATTGTTATTTAAATGATTACATTGCACCAAACAACAAGGTGTTGTGGTGTGCTATAAAGAGAGGGGTGATTACAAGTATGAATATTAATGTAATCATGATTACAGTAATTATTGCAATCACAATTACTAATGTAGTCATGATTACAATCATTATTACAATCACAATTATGGTAACATCTAAGAATATATATATATATATATTCACATAATGAATTAAATAAACCCTCATGTTATTATTGTCATCAATGTTATTCAACACAAAATCAAACACAATATTAAAATACAGTCACGGTACACTTTATTAGATTAGATACAAAATAAAGAGAAGAGCCTGCTTGCATTGCCATTGTAGTTCGGACCTCGCCCTCGGGCTAGGTAAAAGAAATATGCAGAAAAAATATGATTATTAAAATGGCAACGATTCGGTAACAATTGAATTACTGACCTGCTAGCTATAGGGCGAATCAATGAGTCGGCATGCAAATCATGCAATGACAGCAGGCCAACATCTAGCACCGCTCTGTTTGTGCATATCAGTACAAAATCATCGACATCGTCTTCGCCTTCGTACGGTGATGGAAGCACCAACGCGGTCGGGCACACGGTGCTGCATAGCCATGGCCTAGCCCTAGGCATGGTAGCTTCCTCGGCGCAGCATGATGACTCAACGTAAACGTGCGCAGACATCAGGACGTAATTTCCACAGGTTCACCACATAACATTACCAAGTCAGGAATCGTTGACAGTCAAAGCGCTGTTGTAATTTTTCCTGAATCCAACGTCAACAAAGGCGAAGCCGACCTGGAGTCTGGAGCGTGACTCGCACACTCGGTGACACTTTACGACTGTCAACCGTTGTTTCCGTGTGGCCTGTCGAACTAGACTCTTCGTCTGTGGTTTCCATTTCTCCAAAGATAGACTAAACTATTACGGAAGTTCAGTAAACCACTAATCGCTAGTAGCAGATCTGGTAAAACTGTCACAAGCGATGCATCCATCTTGTCAACAAGTAAAAAATAGTTCCGGTATTCCGTTATCGCATCTTCTCGTTGGTTAGCGTCTCGTGTGTTCGAGAAGTGTGGCGTTTTCGACGATTTTTTGCGTGTTTTGTTGTAATTTCTTTAATTTTTTTATTTGGAACGAACAAAAACGCTATCTTGTTGACGTGTGTAAACACTTGTATATATAACAGAGACCCATATCTTTTTTTCGCTCCAGAATGCCTATTTACGAAATAAATCGCAAAAAATCGAAAATTTACATTGATTAGATATACGCGACTCAAACCACTCGTTTCGACAACAAGATGGCGATACGCAGTGATGTATTTTGTCGATTTTTGTCTCGAACAAAATCAGTTTTTCAGTTTATCTCACACATTAGCAGGTATCTGTCACCATTAATGCATAGTTAGATAATATATATTTAAATATACGGCACAACACAAAATTGCTTCAGTTCCCCTTTAAAACGGCGCGAACCGAATAATTAATTGAGTCTATTTAGCGGGCGGGCGGGCGGGCGGGCGGGAATCCACAAATTTATTCTGGATAATTTCATTATGCGTTTAAAAGACACAAAAGGCACCTATAAGTGTTACTAGAACATAACCATTTACAAGTACAATTAAGGATATTACGCCAGTGGTTTTCTGTGAAAACCTTAAATACACAGCATCTTAATTTCAATGGACGCGCCATACTGTTAGATAATCGAGAGAGCCCGGGTTCGAATCCCCTTGATGCCATTTCGAAGCTTTGGCAATTTCGTTTACCCCACGTTGCCACAACCCGTTTGATTAAGACTTTGCGTTGGTTCTGATTTCATAGAACTGCGCATGCGCTTTTCGGTCGAGCTGGTTAACATGTCAGCCCTCAGGTAACCGGACAAATTGACCAGAACATGTAACTTTTAGAACACATTCTGGGTAAAGCACACTCGTGTTATTCTTGATTTTAGTTGCACGATGTTAGTCTGTGTCTCTTTTAGGCGCATATATTCACCAAGAGATTACTTTCGTTTCGTTTTAATGTTTAGTACATATTTTATCTAAATTATGTTGCAGCAAAAAGCTCTCATACCTAGAATTGCTCGGACTGTATATACAGCCGTGGACGCGGTTTGGCCCTTACGCCATTGGAATCGCCCTGGGAATGATAATGTACAGGACCAAGTGCAGGGTCCACATGCCCAAGGTCTGTAATGTGTATACCTGCTTACTTGTTGTGCTTTTTTGTAATTATATATATATATATATATATATATATATATATATATATATATATATATATATATATACACACACACATGTGTGTGTGTGTGCGTGCGTGCGTGCGTGCGTGCGTGTGTGCGTGTGTAGGTGTGCATGCATACCTGCATGCTGCTGATGTATACCTATGCCCACACTTTACTAAAATATATGCACGCCTGTATAAATATATACGCACATAGACGATTGTAAAGTTTGAAGTATCCTGTCATCGCAGTCTGTGGTCATCGTTGGCTGGCTGTTCTCCTTCTGTGTCTCTTCGGCCGCGATGTACGGCGGCTACGGTCTACCCGAATGGCCGTCCGGGGCGCGCCATGCCTACATGGCGATGTGCAGGAACGCCTTTGCCCTCGGTATCGGCTGGCTCGTGTTCGCTTGCTGCACAGGCTATGGAGGTAAGTCACAATGTGTTCACGTGCTTGTTTTCGTGATGTTTTCATTGTTATTTGTATGTTCAAATGATGTAAGTTAATAACTTTAAGTTAGATGTGTACTATTTGACGCTGGTGGTGATGGTGTTAAACCATATGCCTTGTTCGGCTGTTTGCGTCTCTCTGCGTTTTCTCTAACCACTTCGAGACGAGTCTACCATCTCATTAATGTTTGATGTTGTCTCTCGATACAACTTTTCTCTAACATCTTGTGCTTTTCTCTGCTATTTCCCCTTCTATGTTACTAAGTACTAGGCTATCGCAAGAGTTGACATTCAAAACTAGACATATACATTTCTGCAGTTTTTCAGTGAACCCCTGTGACATACCATGTACGTCATGTAACATACCATGTACGTCATGTAACATACCATGCACGTCATGTAACATACCATGTACGTCATGTAACATACGATGTACGTCATGTAACATACCATGTACGTCATGCTGCATGCAATGACTCGAGTTAACTGTTGCAATCAAACCTAGACGTAGTGCCACACTAAACAAACCTAGACGTAGTACCACACTAATCAAACCTAGACGTAGTACCACACTAATCAAACCTAGACGTAGTGCCACACTAATCAAACCTAGACGTAGTACCACACTAATCAAACCTAGACGTAGTACCACACTAATCAAACCTAGACGTAGTGCCACACTAATCAAACCTAGACGTAGTACCACACTAATCAAACCTAGACGTAGTGCCACACTAATCAAACCTAGACGTAGTAACACACTAATCAAACCTAGACGTAGTACCACACTAATCAAACCTAGACGTAGTACCACACTAATCAAACCTAGACGTAGTACCACACTAATCAAACCTAGACGTAGTGCCACACTAATCCAACCTAGACGTAGTACCACACTAATCAAACCTAGACGTAGTATCACACTAATCAAACCTAGACGTTATACCACACTAATCAAACCTAGACGTAGTACCACACTAATCAAACCTAGACGTAGTACCACACTAATCAAACCTAGACGTAGTACCACACTAATCAAACCTAGACGTAGTACCACACTAATCAAACCTAGACGTAGTACCACACTAATCAAACCTAGACGTAGTACCACACTAATCAAACCTAGACGTAGTACCACACTAATCAAACCTAGACGTAGTACCACACTAATCAAACCTAGACGTAATACCACACTAATCAAACCTAGACGTAGTACCACACTAATCAAACCTAGACGTAGTACCACACTAATCAAACCTAGACGTAATACCACACTAATCAAACCTAGACGTAGTACCACACTAATCAAACCTAGACGTAGTACCACACTAATCAAACCTAGACGTAGTGCCACACTAATCAAACCTAGACGTAGTACCACACTAATCAAACCTAGACGTAGTACCACACTAATCAAACCTAGACGTAGTACCACACTAATCAAACCTAGACGTAGTGCCACACTAATCAAACCTAGACGTAGTACCACACTAATCAAACCTAGACGTAGTGCCACACTAATCAAACCTAGACGTAGTATCACACTAATCAAACCTAGACGTAGTGCCACACTAATCAAACCTAGACGTAGTGCCACACTAATCAAACCTAGACGTAGTACCACACTAATCAAACCTAGACGTAGTACCACACTAATCAAACCTAGACGTAATACCACACTAATCAAACCTAGACGTAGTGCCACACTAATCAAACCTAGACGTAGTGTCACACTAATCAAACCTAGACGTAGTGCCACACTAATCAAACCTAGACGTAATACCACACTAATCAAACCTAGACGTAGTACCACACTAATCAAACCTAGACGTAGTGTCACACTAATCAAACCTAGACGTAGTACCACACTAATCAAACCTAGACGTAGTGCCACACTAATCAAACCTAGACGTAGTGCCACACTAATCAAACCTAGACGTAATACCACACTAATCAAACCTAGACGTAGTACCACACTAATCAAACCTAGACGTAATACCACACTAATCAAACCTAGACGTAGTACCACACTAATCAAACCTAGACGTAGTGTCACACTAATCAAACCTAGACGTAGTGCCACACTAATCAAACCTAGACGTAATACCACACTAATCAAACCTAGACGTAGTACCACACTAATCAAACCTAGACATAGTGTCACACTAATCAAACCTAGACGTAGTACCACACTAATCAAACCTAGACGTAGTGCCACACTAATCAAACCTAGACGTAGTGCCACACTAATCAAACCTAGACGTAGTGCCACACTAATCAAACCTAGACGTAGTGCCACACTAATCAAACCTAGACGTAGTACCACACTAATCAAACCTAGACGTAGTACCACACTAATCAAACCTAGACGTAGTACCACACTAATCAAACCTAGACGTAATACCACACTAATGAAACCTAGACGTAGTGCCACACTAATGAAACCTAGACGTAGTGCCACACTAATCAAACCTAGACGTAGTGCCACACTAATCAAACCTAGACGTAGTGCCACACTAATCAAACCTAGACGTAGTGCCACACTAATCAAACCTAGACGTAGTACCACACTAATCAAACCTAGACATAGTACCACACTAATCAAACCTAGACGTAGTACCACACTAATCAAACCTAGACGTAATACCACACTAATCAAACCTAGACGTAATACCACACTAATCAAACCTAGACGTAATACCACACTAATCAAACCTAGACGTAGTGCCACACTAATCAAACCTAGACGTAGTGCCACACTAATCAAACCTAGACGTAGTACCACACTAATCAAACCTAGACGTAGTGCCACACTAATCAAACCTAGACGTAGTACCACACTAATCAAACCTAGACGTAGTGCCACACTAATCAAACCTAGACGTAATACCACACTAATCAAACCTAGACGTAGTGCCACACTAATCAAACCTAGACGTAATACCACACTAGTCAAACCTAGACGTAGTGTCACACTAATCAAACCTAGACGTAGTACCACACTAATCAAACCTAGACGTAGTGTCACACTAATCAAACCTAGACGTAGTACCACACTAATCAAACATAGACGTAGTGCCACACTAATCAAACCTAGACGTAGTGCCACACTAATCAAACCTAGACGTAGTGCCACACTAATCAAACCTAGACGTAGTGCCATACTAATCAAACCTAGACGTAGTACCACACTAATCAAACCTAGACATAGTACCACACTAATCAAACCTAGACGTAGTACCACACTAATCAAACCTAGACGTAATACCACACTAATCAAACCTAGACGTAGTACCACACTAATCAAACCTAGACGTAGTGCCACACTAATCAAACCTAGACGTAGTGCCATACTAATCAAACCTAGACGTAGTGCCACACTAATCAAACCTAGACGTAGTGCCATACTAATCAAACCTAGACGTAGTACCACACTAATCAAACCTAGACATAGTACCACACTAATCAAACCTAGACGTAGTACCACACTAATCAAACCTAGACGTAATACCACACTAATCAAACCTAGACGTAATACCACACTAATCAAACCTAGACGTAGTGCCACACTAATCAAACCTAGACGTAGTGCCACACTAATCAAACCTAGACGTAGTACCACACTAATCAAACCTAGACGTAGTGCCACACTAATCAAACCTAGACGTAGTACCACACTAATCAAACCTAGACGTAGTGCCACACTAATCAAACCTAGACGTAGTACCACACTAATCAAACCTAGACGTAGTGCCACACTAATCAAACCTAGACGTAATACCACACTAGTCACACGGAAATATATCCTTGCCGTTCAGAATAAATTAAATCCATTGGAGTGTTTTATTCAAAACCAGACATTTCCTGAATTAGACATCGACTTGTGTCATGAGCGTGCTTGCCGTTCGAGATGGTGTTCTCCATGATGTACTCACCAATTTTAATTATACAAATATGGATTCCTACAGAAACGATGTGAATTTATGTTTATCACGATAATTGCTAACCAAATATGTTTAAAATATTTCTTCAGGTTTCGTCAATAGATTCCTCTCGTGGAATGTCTTCATTCCATTCAGTCGACTCACGTACACCTTGTACCTGATCCATCCACTCATCATATACGGCTACACGTACGGACGGAACCAACTGATATACGTACAATATTCAAATGGTGAGTATATATATATATATATATATATATATATATATATATATATATATATATATATATATATATATATATATATATATATATATATATATATCAAATAAAACGACGATGTGAATATCAAATAAAACGACACTCTGAAAATAAACCACTTTTATGTTAGCTCTGGACAGGGCTGTCTGCGTAGGCGGGTGTCGTTTTATTTGATATTCGGTTGGTATCTGTATGCAAATGAGTATTCGGAAATCCCCAACAATTATTTTCAATCTCACATCACTACACTTAGACACCTAATGGTAATTAATGTTTCTTATAGTGTTATGACACTGCGGTGTTAGACTACAGCCGACATTGTTATTGTTATACTTATTAACAACGATTCCGGAGGGGATAACTTGGTAGTTACATAAACCGTCCCATGCCGTCTGTCATACTCCACAACACTGGCGCAACTCAGTACATCACCAAGGTGAGATAGTAACGACTTTACCAAGAAGCATTCATATACTACATGTGTTCTTGTTTGTCTCTAGATGATGCTGTTCCTTGCCTATTGGCTGCTGGGAAACATGTCCGCCTCCGTGTTGAGCGCCTGTTTCGAGTTGCCCTTCATGGAACTGGAGAAAGTTATATTCTCCCGCAGGAAAACCTGATCGGGCTTCTGCATTTATATGTTACACCCAAAACTTTACAAGCGACCACCTGACTCCAGCGATCGTCTGTCATTAACGACCACAGTAAACTCCTATCGAAGTACCACCTGTATTAAGTGACCAACTCTATTAAGAGACCAGCTGTATTAAGTGACCGACTATATTAAGAGACCACCTGTATTAAAACGCCACTTTTTAACCATCCATTGCGCGGTCGCTTAAGACAGCTTTAATTGTATTTTATGATATCAACATCGACATCAATATTAGGAAGACTGTGTTACGCTATGCGACGCTTCCTAGAGTAATATAGAATAATAAAATGTACATATTAATGATCTGAAACAACGGCTATTAAAATGTATTAAAGTAGACACCTACCCCCGAAACTTGATGATTGGACAGCATATCTTATGCTTTAAAAATGAAACATACATTTATTTCAAAAGTATCAAATCAAACAAACATTTAAATTTGTTGGGAAATTAGTTTTTACTAAAACACAACATATTTTTTATCAATTGTTTATTACATATGGGAATATACTTTAATTTCAAAATATATTGGGAAATTAAATAGGTTTAAGGTCAGTGTTTGAACAAGTGGCAAGATGTGGCACAAGCCAACGTCAACGTCGACGACGTGGCTCATCCGCATTAATGGTGGCCACTTGGCTAGAACCCACCTCATTTTCGCCGTTATTAACATACGATTTGTACAGCAGCCATGCACAATCCAAGCACAGTACATACTGAACTGCAGAACATGTAAATAAATTATTAAACATGATGTACGTAAACAAACATTAATTTTAGTCACCTTTTTTGAAGCTCCGATTCGCATATTTTACCTTCATTGAGCGCCATCTTACCATTTTTATTCGCAAGATGGCGACACTGATAGCGAGTTAAATATGCGAATTCGAGCATCGAAAAAGGTGATTAAATGTGTTTATGCGCGCAACATGTTTAATAACTTACATTTTTCGAGGTTCAATATACACTGTGCATGCATTGTGCATGGTTACTATACACATTGCATGCTCTAACGGTGACATTGAGATAGGCCCGGATTCTAGACAAGTCCCTAATGCTGGATCTGCAATACATACATTGAACGATCTTTATTGGTTCTCACATCGTTCACTAAACCACATTTACTGCTGACAACTGTCGCCATTTGGCGAATGGCTTTGCTTTTTTTATTTTCTAAATGGTTGTCTGCCTATGCACTAATAAAGCCGACATGTTACATAAGTTGAGTATGGACTCAAATAGCATGGTCATATCCAGTGATAGAAATGATGGGGTCTGGGGAATCCAGAACCCCCGATAAGGCACGAGCGACCTTCCATAAGAATGTATAATGTAAGCTTGTAGGGTCCCACGTTTTATCGTTGTACCAATGCAATTACCCTTCGGCTGTTGCACCTGTTGCTGCGTGTGAGGCTACTCTGGTTCGTCTGTGCTAGAACTCGACGGTTTTTGCAAAACTCGATCGATTTCGCAGCAAGAACTCGACGGTTTTCGCATAACTCGACGGTTTTCGCAGGACTCGACAAGTTTTGCCGTTTCACCACCCTTTTTCCGCTATTGCGCCTTTCGGATAACGCACATGCTGCAAGTCACTACCTGGCTGACTGGGGTTATTAATTTGAGCTGAACTGTCCACACACTGTCTTTTTATAAATGGACGGAGGAAGAGGGACAAGAGGAGGCTGCTGCTCACCGACTGTTTTGAAGGGTAATTTTTCCAAAGATGGTGAAATTGTAAAGGCCTTGAAGGCAAACAGCGGTTAAATTTATATTTCAAACATTGCTTCATTAAACCAAACTGGAAGTAAGATTTAATATCAGTCTGATCTGCTAGAATGATTAATTTATATTTTCAAAACGAATTCAAACGTTACAAAATGTACAGTGGAGTCAAAGAGGAGCACTACAAACCCAGGCCTGCCCAGCACCAGCGCTGCTGAGTCCCGGCGTAGCTTACCATATACCAGCACAAGCTCAGCCAAGTCCAACACCAGCACCAGCGACCAGCCCCAGAACTAGCCCCAGCACCAGCGACCAGCACCAGCGACCAGCACCAGCGACCAGCGCAATTCCAGCAGACCTTCAGTTCAACAGCTTGAGTCGTGGAGGCAGCAGTACACCCCGTGGACGCAGCAATGCATCCCGTGGAGGCAGCCGTACACCCCGTGGAGGCAGCAGTACACCCCGTGGAGGCAGCAGTACACCCCGTGGATGCAGCAGTACACCCCGTGGAGGCAGCAGTACACCCCGTGGAGGCAGCAGTGCACCCCGTGGATGCAGCAGTGCACCCCGTGGAGGCAGCAGTACACCCCGTGGAGGCAGCAGTACACCCCGTGGATGCAGCAGTACACCCCGTGGAGGCAGCAGTACACCCCGTGGAGGCAGCAGTGCACCCCGTGGATGCAGCAGTGCACCCCGTGGAGGCAGCAGTACACCCCGTGGAGGCAGCAGTACACCCCGTGGATGCAGCAGTACACCCCGTGGAGGCAGCAGTACACCCCGTGGAGGCAGCAGTGCACCCCGTGGATGCAGCAGTGCATCCCGTGGATGCAGCAGTACACCCCGTGGATGCAGCAGTACACCCCGTGGAGGCAGCAGTACACCCCGTGGAGGCAGCAGTACACCCCGTGGATGCAGCAGTACACCCCGTGGAGGCAGCAGTACACCCCGTGGAGGCAGCAGTGCACCCCGTGGATGCAGCAGTACACCCCGTGGAGGCAGCAGTACACCCCGTGGAGGCAGCAGTACACCCCGTGGAGGCAGCAGTACACCCCGTGGATGCAGCAGTACACCCCGTGGAGGCAGCAGTACACCCCGTGGAGGCAGCAGTACACCCCGTGGAGGCAGCAGTACACCCCGTGGAGGCAGCAGTACACCCCGTGGAGGCAGCAGTGCACCCCGTGGAGGCAGCAGTACACCCCGTGGAGGCAGCAGTGCACCCCGTGGATGCAGCAGTACACCCCGTGGAGGCAGCAGTACACCCCGTGGAGGCAGCAGTACACCCCGTGGAGGCAGCAGTGCACCCCGTGGAGGCAGCAGTACACCCCGTGGAGGCAGCAGTGCACCCCGTGGATGCAGCAGTACACCCCGTGGAGGCAGCAGTACACCCCGTGGAGGCAGCAGTACACCCCGTGGATGCAGCAGTACACCCCGTGGAGGCAGCAGTGCACCCCGTGGAGGCAGCAGTGCACCCCGTGGAGGCAGCAGTACACCCCGTGGAGGCAGCAGTGCACCCCGTGGATGCAGCAGTACACCCCGTGGATGCAGCAGTGCACCCCGTGGAGGCAGCAGTACACCCCGTGGATGCAGCAGTACACCCCGTGGAGGCAGCAGTACACCCCGTGGAGGCAGCAGTACACCCCGTGGATGCAGCAGTACACCCCGTGGATGCAGCAGTACACCCCGTGGAGGCAGCAGTACACCCCGTGGAGGCAGCAGTACACCCCGTGGATGCAGCAGTACACCCCGTGGAGGCAGCAGTACACCCCGTGGAGGCAGCAGTGCACCCCGTGGATGCAGCAGTACACCCCGTGGATGCAGCAGTACACCCCGTGGAGGCAGCAGTACACCCCGTGGAGGCAGCAGTACACCCCGTGGATGCAGCAGTACACCCCGTGGATGCAGCAGTACACCCCGTGGAGGCAGCAGTACACCCCGTGGAGGCAGCAGTACACCCCGTGGAGGCAGCAGTACACCCCGTGGAGGCAGCAGTACACCCCGTGGAGGCAGCAGTACACCCCGTGGATGCAGCAGTGCATCCCGTGGAGGCAGCAGTACACTCCGTGGATGCAGCAGTACACTCCGTGGAGGCAGCAGTGCACCCCGTGGAGGCAGCAGTACACTCCGTGGAGGCAGCAGTACACCCCGTGGATGCAGCAATGCATCCCGTGGAGGCAGCAGTACACTCCGTGGAGGCAGCAGTGCACCCCGTGGAGGCAGCAGTACACTCCGTGGATGCAGCAGTACACCCCGTGGATGCAGCAGTGCATCCCGTGGAGGCAGCAGTACACTCCGTGGAGGCAGCAGTACACCCCGTGGAGGCAGCAATACACCCCGTGGAGGCAGCAGTGCACCCCGTGGATGCAGCATTACACTCCGTGGAGGCAGCAGTACACTCCGTGGAGGCAGCAGTGCACCCCGTGGAGGCAGCAGTAAACTCCGTGGAGGCAGCAGTACACTCCGTGGAGGCAGCAGTGCACCCCGTGGAGGCAGCAGTGCACCCCGTGGAGGCAGCAGTACACCCCGTGGAGGCAGCAGTGCATCCCGTGGAGGCAGCAGTACACCCCGTGGAGGCAGCAGTGCATCCCGTGGAGGCAGCAGTACACTCCGTGGAGGCAGCAGTGCACCCCGTGGAGGCAGCAGTACACTCCGTGGAGGCAGCAGTGCACCCCGTGGAGGCAGCAGTACACTCCGTGGAGGCAGCAGTACACCCCGTGGAGGCAGCAGTGCACCCCGTGGAGGCAGCAGTACACTCCGTGGAGGCAGCAGTACACCCCGTGGATGCAGCAGTGCATCCCGTGGAGGCAGCAGTACACTCCGTGGAGGCAGCAGTGCACCCCGTGGAGGAGGCAGTACACTCCGTGGAGGCAGCAGTGCACCCGTGGATGCAGCATTACACTCCGTGGAGGCAGCAGTACACTCCGTGGAGGCAGCAGTGCACCCCGTGGAGGCGGCAGTGCACCCCGTGGAGGCAGCAGTGCACCCCGTGGAGGCAGCAGTACACCCGTGGAGGCAGCAGTACACCCCGTGGGTAGCAGTGCACCCCGTGGATGCAGCAGTGCATCCCGTGGAGGCAGCAGTACACTCCGTGGAGGCAGCAGTGCACCCCGTGGAGGCAGCAATACACCCCGTGGAGGCAGCAGTGCACCCCGTGGATGCAGCATTACACTCCGTGGAGGCAGCAGTACACTCCGTGGAGGCAGCAGTGCACCCCGTGGAGGCAGCAGTGCACCCCGTGGAGGCAGCAGTACACCCCGTGGATGCAGCAGTACACCCCGTGGATGCAGCAGTGCACCCCGTGGAGGCAGCAGTGCACCCCGTGGAGGCAGCAGTACACCCCGTGGATGCAGCAGTACACCCCGTGGATGCAGCAGTACACTCCGTGGAGGCAGCAGTACACTCCGTGGAGGCAGCAGTGCACCCCGTGGAGGCAGCAGTGCACCCCGTGGATGCAGCAGTGCACCCCGTGGAGGCAGCAGTACACCCCGTGGATGCAGCAGTACATCCCGTGGAGGCAGCAGTACACTCCGTGGAGGCAGCAGTACACCCCGTGGAGGCAGCAGTACACCCCGTGGATGCAGCAGTACACTCCGTGGATGCAGCAGTACACCCCGTGGAGGCAGCAGTACACCCCGTGGATGCAGCAGTACACTCCGTGGAGGCAGCAGTACACCCCGTGGATGCAGCAGTACACCCCGTGGAGGCAGCAGTACACCCCGTGGATGCAGCAGTACACTCCGTGGAGGCAGCAGTACACCCTGTGGAGGCAGCAGTACACCCCGTGGATGCAGCAGTACACCCCGTGGATGCAGCAGTACACCCTGTGGAGGCAGCAGTACACCCTGTGGAGGCAACAGTGCACCCCGTGGAGGCAGCAGTACACCCCGTGGATGCAGCAGTGCACCCCGTGGAGGCAGCTGTACACCCCGTGGAGGCAGCAGTACACCCCGTGGGGGGCAGCAGTATACCCTGTGGAGGCAGCAGTACACCCCATGGTTATTCATAAATAAAGACAAACTGGGATGCTCGGCCTGCGGATATGCCAAGCGTTTTTTTGCGAGCAAGAGGGGAATTCAGGTGGCTGAGGAGTGGATCAGTGGGAGTGGGTCTGTGGGAGTGTGTCAGTGGGGTGGGTCAGTGTGAGTGGGTCAGTGGGAGTGGGTCAGTGGGAGTGGGTCAGTGGGAGTGGGTCAGTGGGAGTGGGTCAGTGGGAGTGGGTCAGTTGGATTGGATCAGTGGGGGTGGGTCAGTGGGAGTGGGTCAGTGGGAGTGGGTCAGTGGGAGTGGGGCAGTGGTAGTGTGTCAGTGGGAGTGGGTCAGTGGGAGTGGGTCAGTGGGGAGGTCAGTGGGAGTGGGTCAGTGGGAGTGGGTCAGTGGGAGTGTGTCAGTGGGAGTGGGTCAGTGGGGAGGTCAGTGGGAGTGGGTCAGTGGGAGTGGGTCAGTGGGAGTGTGTCAGTGGGAGTGGGTCAGTGGGAGTGGGTCAGTGGGAGTGGGTCAGTGGGTCAGTGGGAGTGTGTCAGTGGGGGTGGGTCAGTGGGAGTGGGTCAGTGGGAGTGGGTCAGTGGGGGTGGGTCAGTGGGGGTGGGTCAGTGGGAGTGGGTCAGTGGGAGTGGGTCAGTGGGAGTGGGTCAGTGGGAGTGGGTCAGTGTGAGTGGGTCAGTGGGAGTGTGTCAGTGGGGGTGGGTCAGTGTGAGTGGGTCAGTGGGAGTGGGTCAGTGGGGGAGGGGTGGGGGTCAGTGGGAGTGGGTCAGTGGGAGTGGGTCAGTGGGAGTGTGTCAGTGGGGGTGGGTCAGTGTGAGTGGGTCAGTGGGAATGGGTCAGTGGGAGTGGGTCAATGGGGGTGGGTCAGTGGGGGTGGGTCAGTGGGAGTGGGTCAATGGGGGTGGGTCAGTGGGGGTGGGTCAGTGGGAGTGGGTCAGTGGGAGTGGGACAGTGGGAGTGGGTCAGTGGGGGTGGGTCAGTGGGGGTGGGTCAGTGGGAGTGGGACAGTGGGAGTGGGTCAGTGGGGGTAGGTCAGTGGGAGTGTGTCAGTGGGGGTGGGTCAGTGGGAGTGGGAGTGGGTCAGTGGGAGTGGGTCAGTGGGAGTGTGTCAGTGGCAGTGGGTCAGTGGGAGTGGGTCAGTGGGAGTGGGTCAATGGGGGTGGGTCAGTGGGGGTGGGTCAGTGGGGTGGGTCAGTGGGAATGGGTCAGTGGGAGTGGGTCAGTGTGAGTGGGTCAGTGGGAGTGGGTCAGTGGGGGTGGGTCAGTGGGAGTGGGTCAGTGGGAGTGGGACAGTGGGAGTGGGTCAGTGGGGGTGGGTCAGTGGGAGTGTGTCAGTGGGGGTGGGTCAGTGTGAGTGGGACAGTGGGGGTGGGTCAGTGGGAGTGGGTCAGTGGGAGTGGGTCAGTGGGAGTGTGTCAGTGGGGGTGGGTCAGTGTGAGTGGGTCAGTGGGAGTGGGTCAGTGGGAGTGGGTCAGTGGGGGTGGGTCAGTGTTAGGGCCATGCGGAAGAAAATTAATAAACATAAAAACATTTTACGCATCAAAAGGCTGTTGTTGAAATAGAAGATCAGAGAGAAAAAGAAGTGCTTCCCAACACGGCTGCAACTGTGAATGCTGCTCTCTTTTCTGAAACGGCTAATAATGTTTTGAGAACTGGATATTTCGTGGCAAAGGAGAGGTTAGCATTTATCAAAATGAGTAGCTTGCTTTCCTTACAAGAGATCAATGGCGCAAAAATGGGCCTATCACACCGATCTGATCATGCATGTATTAACAGGATAGAACATATAGCAGTAAGTATGAGAAAAACAATGATATCCACATTGAAGAAGAACCGGGTCTCGCATCAGTCTGACTGTTGATGAAAGCAGCACCTTTGGCATATGGCATATACCTGAGAGCAGATGTGACGGGGAGAGGGGACGTGGAGAACATATTCCTTGACCTGGTTGAGCTTGAAGGAACAACAGCGGCGGATGTGTATCAGACGCTTAAGAAGAGCCTGAAGCAGGCATACCTGGATGATGAATATTTAAAGTCTCACTTGGTCAGCACGATGGAGCCTCAGTTATGAGAGGGAGAGACAGTGGCCAGACTGCAAGGCTAAAGAAAGATTTCCCTTCCCTAAAGAGTGTGCATTGCTTTGCACACAAGCTGGAGCTGGCAGTGTGTGACCCCTTGAACTCGCTGACAGGATGTAACCATTTCGACATTTTTATGTCAAACTTGTATACATTGTATCACCAATTTAAAAAAACAAACAATGTCAGACTGCTCACGGAGGCTGTCTTCCAAGTCAACATAAGCCTGCTGAAAATATGACAAATCTTCACCATCCGCTGGGTTTCCAGCAGGTTCAGTACGGTGCAAGCTGTCTGGGAAGATTTCCTAGCTCTAGCAGTATTTATTAAATAATTATACACATTTATAAACTGGAAACAAGTAGAATAAGTCGGCGGCAGCGACGAAGAACAGAGACGTCCACAGATAACTGACCATTCGAAAAATGAAGTTTCGTTCAGTAGCCCTCGTGTATAATGTCGGTGTTTTCTTCCGATCGCCTGTACATCGCCGGAGATTACCAAGGTCCCGTGGAGCAACCTCCTCGTCAAACAATTCAAATGCAGTGTTTCCCGTGGATAGGTATTTACTGCTTACATAAAACCGAACTTTAGTACCAACCCCGGGGGACTTCCTCGTCAAACACATTGTTTCCTCTGTACAAGTATAACTACGTAGGCCACACAAAGCCGAACCTTAGTACCAACGCGTCGTGGTAGTACTCTGGAAAGCGACAGCATCAATGAACGAGTCAAATAAGACAGCAACCGAAGACAACGGCAGCAACTTCCCATGTGTGGAAAACGGTAGCAGCGTTGTAGCTCAAGCAGCTATATATATATATATATATATATATATATATATATATATATATATATATATATATATATATATATATATATAATATATATATATATATATATATATATATATATATATATATATATATATATATATATACACACACACACACATATATGCTTCACTTTCCGCTACTACCGCCATTAGCTCTAATACAACGACGTCCAGGGCTGATTATAAATGAATTGGCGCCTTAATCAATGAAAACATCACGCGAGCGCGTGTCCTTCAAAACCAATAATGGTGAGCCATTGGTGAGGGCGGTCTACGCAATACGAAACGCACGACTACGCGAAACGTTCTGTTGTAGCGAACAGTCAGGCTTCCACACTTTCTTCTTCTCGTGCGTTTGATAAATCCATCACTATGACGTCATTTTTTGTGTAAGACTGCATCTATAGGTAACTAGGTCATGAACAAATTGAATCAGTTGTGTCTCACAAGACAACCTTGAACAAAAGCCATGTTGAAGATGATAATATTTATATAATATATTTTGTGAATGTGCATGTTTCATAATGCTACTAACCAACAGGACTGTGTTTTCAGTTTCATTCACGAAACATCAAAAGTGACTGCGTGAGATAATATTATGTGGGCATAGCTTGAAAAAAACGTTTGAAGTGGTTAAGAAATCGTTTTTGTCCACTCCTCGTTAATTTCGTTTCCTTGACTCCCGACTTCCAACCAACTACTGTCGAATGTAATTCCACGTGTATGCTATGTTTTCATAAAAAAGACTTTGTAACAACGTGCCCCTGTATACAACTGGCTCCGGTCTCCCCTAATGATAGGCATTACTGGAAATGCTCTTTAAAGTTTGGGTGCGGGCGCGTCTAATTCCCAGGAACACGACGACCCAGACAGCGCGTGGGACGAGGTACAAATGATTCAGCCTACATCCACACATGGCGTGGGATAAACTGACAAATCCACGTTTCAACAGGTCGATCTGCCATAGGTACTGTTGAGCTACTAGGCAACCATCCCTGGCTAGCGATGATGGGTAGCAACGAAACGTAGTAAGTTATTCTGCGCTCTCGTGAGACCGACAAACGGTGGCGCTTCTTCGCTCAGCCTGGATAATCGAGGCTAGGGGAAATCCGTTGCACCGCATTAAACTTCCTAGTTGGAGCCATCTGTCGGTGACTCGTCACACATCGTTAGAGCGTAGTCAACGGAAACAACGAAGGACACTAGACGAACATCGTCGAAATGACGTTGACTTTTTAACACATTTAAAATTTCTCCAGTAAGTACCAAATGGTACGCTGATCGGCCTAAAGTACGGAGGTGCGTTTGAATGGTTCACACGCACAGGATACCCACGGCAAAAGGTAGGTGTAGGTTACAGTGCTGTTGCGGGACCAGTGTTGCCGTAGAATACATTGGCTGCTAATTGTAGGCCGTTGCTACCAGCGGCTGATTGAGACAGCGGACACCATTCAGGTTGACGTGGTGGTAGTACCACATTCATGCATGCATGTACGCCTAGTATTGAATGTGTGCGCACACGTGTATTCAAATGCGCTTAGATGCATCTGTGTCTGTTCAAATGTGTGCGTGCGTACGTGCACTTGTGTGGTAAATGATTTGCGCGTGTGGTTGATCGTGCGTGAGTGTGTCTAGCTGCATTTAATGCCATTGTTATTTTCTGTGACACTAACTGTGTCAGTTTAACAGTGCAACCATCCACCGATGTTTCTCTACTACGACCTAGCGTAGTGTCGGTGGGTGGGTGGGGCGGTGGTCGTAGAAGCAGCCATGGTTGAGTGGAACTGTAAGCGCACTGTAATATAATTGCAGCGCATTGTTATAGTCAACTATCGTAATTCAGTCAAATACCACACACACACACACACACACACACACACACACACACACACACACACACACACACACACACACACACACACACACACACACACACACACACACACCACACACACACACACACACACACACACACACACACACACACACACACACACACACACACACACACACACACACACACACACACACACACACACACACACACACCACACACACACACACACACACACACACACACACACACACCACACACACACACACACACACACACACACACACACACACACACACACACACACACACACACACACACACACACACACACACACACACACACACACACACACACACCCACACACACACACACACACACACACACACACACACACACACACACACACACACACACACACACACACACACACACACACACACACACACACACACACACACACACACACACACACACACACACACACACACTCTCGCTCACTCACACACACTCACACACAGTTAAGGTTACAAAGCTCGTAATTAAGTCCGGAATAATACACGGCACCACACGCATTAAAAAACAGAACGATATAATACATATCGCGATACAGACCGAAACAGGGGTCGAGTTGGCAGGCACACACCGAAACAGATTATCTATGAGGAAGAGAAGACATTTCGGATATAATTGTTAGGATTGCAGCTCTCCAGTGAGTGGATTAGCAATGTTCTTTGATACGCTGCCTGCAAACCGTTGATTAATTGTTCTTTTGTTTTTCTTGTTGTATGCAACCTCTCATAATAGGCCTGCGTGTGACTCACAATTTAAGTTATTTATCAAATCAGTTCACGTTTTCTTTCTTTCCTCATACATAGAACTTTTACATCCCACTCTGTGGCATCACTGCATGTGTTAGAGATGTTGAGTCAACGACAGGTGACACATTTACCCACTCTGTGGCATCACTGCATGTGTTAGAGATGTTGAGTCAACGACAGGTTACACATTTACCCACTCTGTGGCATCACTGCATGTGTTAGAGATGTTGAGTCAACGACAGGTTACACATTTACCCACTCTGTGGCATCACTGCATGTGTTAGAGATGTTGAGTCAACGACAGGTTACACATTTACCCACTCTGTGGCATCACTGCATGTGTTAGAGATGTTGAGTCAACGACAGGTTACACATTTACCCACTCTGTGGCATCACTGCATGTGTTAGAGATGTTGAGTCAACGACAGGTGACACATTTACCTACTCTGTAGCATCACTGCATGTGTTAGAGATGTCGAGTCAACGACAGGTGACACATGTACCCACTCTGTGGCATCACTGCATGTTTTAGAGATGTTGAGTCAAGGACAGGTTACACATTTACCCATTCTGTGGCATCACTGTATGTGTTAGAGATGTTGAGTCAACGACAGGTGACACATTTACCCACTCTGTGGCATCACTGTATGTGTTAGAGATGTTGAGTCATCGACAGGTTACACATTTACCCACGTGTGTGATCGTTTGTATCCTCTGGCATAGACACCAAGTAGAAGGGACCAACGGCTTTTAGTGTCTCTTGCGAAAGACACAGACAGAGTGGGGTGGAATAAACTGCCCAGGTTTCAGACCGGCAGCAGGTGGACTGGAACCCTGAACCTCGCGACCGACAATCCGACATCCTACCGCTTGCCACCGCGCCCCAACTTATAAATATATATTTATGTATTTCGTTGCGTTTCTTTGATGTTTTAATTGATTACATCGTTTTTAATAAATTTGTCACCAACGTAACTAATTTACCTACTTTCATTGACAGGTACTCTGGATGTTATGTCACTGCTGTTAACGACATCTATCACAAACACGACCAGATGAATGGGCATTGTAAGCAATCACGTCCTGATGCTGCAGCATATACACATGCAACACCCCAAGATACGGCAGGTTTTGTCACGAAGACTGTACCCATGGAGCTGTGTCAACTCAGAATGCTGCATGCATTGAGGTTCATATCAGAACAAAAAAGAGGCTCCGAAGCATGACTGTAGCGATCCATACAAGAGAGCGTAAAATCACATTTGAAGGCAAGAAACCAGATATAGAGGATGCTGAGGTTGCCATGTATGATCTTGTAAACAAAATGAAAGATTCATCCTTAAACATGTCTGTCCAACTGATCAGACTAATGAGAGGCATTACCATGATAAGACACCTGGTGAATGTATTCAAGAAGAAGGACATACGTGTTGTGTATGCAGTTCTAGGGGACACCACACTTTGCCCTTAATATTGATCACCTGGAGGAAGCCACCAAAGTGATCAGCAGAGAAACAGATGAGACATATGTTGATGTTGATTCCACGGAAAAATTACAAACACCAGAGTGGATTGAATTGAAAGACCAACTTCAGTCCCAGTATAAAGGCTTACTGGCAATCACCGAGTATGACGGCCGCATCACTGTGTCAGGAGCAAAGAACCCAGTGGCTCAAGTCAAGATTAAAATACTACGCTTACTAGCAGATAACATGGGTAATAGTTCTGAAGCCAGCACTGTCAAGAGCAATAACATTATCGGAGTCACTAGGGTGGAAGTGTTTAAAGGGGATTTGACAACATTCCACGCAGATGCCATTGTCAATGCTGCTAACGGACGACTGGAACATAGTGGAGGACTTGCCAAAGCCATCCTGCGTGCACTTATTGTCAATACTTAATGTTCAGAAATATGGTTTCTTTATAATTCTGAAGAGAATTAAATAATTAAAATGGGTAATACATGTACAGACGTGGTGTTTTGACACTGACATATTGTTATGTTAACTGTGTATTGGAATAGATAACGCATGTTAACATTGCATGAAATATAATCAGAGTATTACACACAATTTACGTTTGCCATTACATTTGATAAAGCAACACTTAAATGCTTCGCTGTTCTTTCTGTAGGAGGGCGAGATATTCAGCGGGAGTGTCACAAGTATGTAGAGCAACACGGACGTCTTAACCCTGGCCAAGTTTATGTGTCAACAGCAGGCCGACTGCCATTGCAGAAGGTGATCCACGCAGTGGGGCCGAGGTGGGAAGGTGGAAGTAACAACGAGGAGAACACCCTCCGTGGTGCCGTCTTTGAAAGCATGTTGGCTGCTGAACGGTGCGGGCTGTCTTCGATTGCACTTCCTGCACTGAGCTCAGGAGCTTCTGGGTTTCCCATTGACAGATGCACCGAGGTCAGCATCACAACACTGAAGGATTTCTTAGAAAGCCACAATCAAACATGTGTGAAGAAGGTGTCACTGGTTGATCCAGCTGAGCGTGTAGTGAGTGCATTTAACACGAGTCTTGACATCGTGTTAGGTAAGTCACAAGGCAAGAAGGAAAAACAGAATATACACGCAGACAACACGGGCAGTAGGTCTGGTGGCAGCACTGGCAGGTCTTATGTGTTTGGAGGCTCTACGGTGGAAGTGGTTCGTGGGGATTTGACAAGATTCCGCGCAGATGCCATTGTCAATGCTGCCAACGGACGACTGAATCACATCGCAGGACTTGCCAAAGACATTGTGAATGCAGGTACAATGGATTGTCAGTAAATGTTTGTTCAGAAATACACAGTTGATATAATTGTTGGTAAGCATGTATTGTGGCATTACCAGTTGCATGGTAGGTTCAGCAAAACTAGACTTCCAACGTTTTGTTGCTGTTGTAGGAGGTCCAGAGATTCAGCGGGAGTGTGACAACCATGTGCATCGGCATGGTAGTCTTTGGCCTGGCCAAATCTATGTGTCAACACCAGGCCGGCTGCCATGCAAGAAGGTGATCCACGCAGTGATTCCGAGGTGGCAAGGTGGAAGTAACAACGCGAAGAAACAACTCCGTGGTGCCGTTCTTAAAAGCATGTGGGCTGCTGAATGGTACGGGCTGTCTTCGATTGCACTTCCTGCACTGAGCTCAGGAGCTTCTGGGTTTCCCATTGACATATGCACCAAGGTCATCATCACAGCACTGAAGGATTTCTTAGAAAGTCACAAGCAAATATGTGTCAAGAAGGTGTCACTGCTTGATCCATCTCATCATGTAGTGAATGCATTTCACAAGAGTCTTGGCATGCAACAGGTCGTGACGTCTGATCATGGTCACAGTGCATCTCTGACAGGTAAGTATAATTTTTTTCTGTTAGATCTGTCTTCATTCAAGGTTTGCGTTAGTGAAAGTGGCCTCGGATTTGATGGTAATGGTAACTATGTTGTAGCATTCTAGAATTTGTGAAATGTGTTGTTTAATAATTATTTTCTTTGTACGCTGCAGATCTTGGAAGCATTACAAGAGGCGCCAGACCCAAACAGTTTGTGGATCCTCCACACAGCCAACCCTCGACCATCGAAGTTAAGATGACAGCACCACCTCCCTGTGCATCTGCACAGCCTTCTCGTGAAGCTACTAACGAACAGGCATGTGAACGAACTTATTAACCTACCATACGTATGTATGTACGTACGTATGTATGTAAGTATGTATGCACATACATACGGGTACGCACACCCGCCGCCCATATTTCAATATTTCGACTCGGATCAACATTCTTGACTTCGAAGGATGTGTAAGGTTGTACATAATAACCGTGGCATAATAAATGGCTTATTGTTTGTACAGCTTTTGAAGTAATGACATGGATGAGTTCATAAACCAACTGTTGCATAAGGAGTGATCTGTTGACATTATCCTGCTGAAGGATGTGTAAGGATATACATAATATATATATATATATATATATATATATATATATATATATA